>OZ038322.1:3333041-3511017 GCA_964035795.1 Pterobdella sp. o SKG-2022
GGATAGATAGATAAATAGACAGATAGATAGATATATAGATAGATAGGTAGATAAATAGATAGACAGATAGATAGATATATAGATAGATAGTTAGATGAATAAAATGTATTTAACAAATAAATCAATATATTGTTAGGTAATACATAAATCAAACAAAACAATAGTGCTGTATTGAAACAATCAATCACTTTTGATTATGTAATAAAAGAACATATAAATATTATTTTATTTAAATAAAACATAAACTACGCTTAAAACTTAAAAGTATTACAATCAAAAGCACACCATTCGATGCAGAGATAAAGATCTTCTGTTTTTGATTTATTAATAATGGCGATGAAAACGCAATACAAGCCGAACCACATGCCATACAATTCAACATGGAATAATAGAAAGTGTAAAATATAAGCATAAAGAAATTTAATGTAATGTGTACACTTTAATATAATCCTAGTATAGCACGGATCGAATTATAAACAAAAATTGTTTTTTAAATCGACTTTCAGTCGCCTCATATTGGGGTTTCGTTAGCTCAACAGATGATTCACAGGGCGCTACTCCTTATGTTAATAATTGTCGGCTCGCGCGGTGTTGAACCCGGTTACTTTAGATAACTAGTCTAACGCTCTACCAGCTGAGCTATGCGGGCCGACATTTATTATTTATGAAGCATATAATTATCTCTAATGCTTTGTTAGATAATGATTTAATGGTAACCTTTGGCATTGTCAGTACTACTTTTCACGTTGTAGCCGGCATTCGATATTTCTATTGAATACCTTTTGCTGTTGTTCTTTTCGGCTTTTTTATTATATTTCTCTGCATTGTTGTTTCGATGGATGCTATTGTTTTTGTTGTTGTAGATGTAGTAGTTGCTTAAATTGTTTTTATTGCTTTTTAATGAGAATGATTTCAAAAAATTTGTGTCTAAAGATGCCATGACTTCTTCTATCTGAGAATGTGGAGTAAACAGTCATTAGTTTAATCTATTGGGGAAGTACAGTTTATAAATTGTTTATACAAATTGAACCTACCTGTAAATAATTTCAATGAAAGTATAAAAGAGCAATTAATGAACGGCGCAAGTGTCAATAAGAGATTACAATAATAATATAAACATCAGTAAATGAAAATGTTAAAAACAATGAAAATACAAAACTAAAGTTGATTTTAAAAAATGTATCTGTAAAATTTATATTTGTTTGAAAGGTTTGACTGGCGAGGTTAAAAAAGATAAAATGTTTCATAATCCTCCGTAGAATAAAACTTCAGCAGAAAGTCTGCTATTATTTATAAAGCCATGTCAATGAATTTGGTTTGAAAGTCTTAATTAATAACAGGTTTCAAGTCAACTTTGAGCTAAACTACACAGTCAGCTGAATTTTTTGTCTTTTAATGCCTCACAAACCATAAGTGAACCACGAAATGATAAATATCAGATTTCAATATCGGGTACCGAACTATCCAATACACACGATATCTTAAATTCGAAAATTTCTTTAAAGATTCATCTAATTATGAGATTGAAAATGAAATTGTTTTAGATTTAATGTTATTAAATACTTAAAGATAATTACCCACCATTATCTTATTATATTGCCCTCATAGTTCTGTAATTATTTTAATTTAATATGGGTCGAAAAACATCCACTACACGACATTATAACTAAAAATACAAGCCTTTAAAAAGCTTGTGTATTGGAAGAATGGGTGAGTCATAGAGGTGTGAGGGATTATAATGATACTAAAGAGCAACCAAATATATGCAGTCTTTTAATGATTTTATATACATGTATACATCTTATTAAGGCCTGTTAAGCTGTATTATGTTAGTTGTTATGACAAAGATAGTTTTTATGAATGAATATTTTGGAAAATATTTGGAAAAATTGATTTATAAACTTTTTCGCTAATATTCATTTTTAATGAATCATTGAACTTTTTGAAATTTTAAATCCTTTCAGTTGGACATTAATAATAAAAAAGATGATTATATTTCTCCATGATTATAAATTCCTAATATTAAAATGAAATTATAATATATCATTAAGGTTGAAGTTCATTACATACATAACTTTTTACATAACAGCTACAGATACAGAAATATTATGTTTGAAACCCCTAAAATCACTCAAAAACAAACTAGTGAAAAGCTTTGAGCACTCAAGTTATTACTAAGATGAAGAGTAAGAAACCCTGCATCCAAAAACATGAAATAGTGTTTGGAATGTCAACATAGCCTACATAATGAAAAAAGACACTTTTATCTTGAAAAATTTGATCTTTTGATATTGTTCATATTGATTATTATATAATTTTCAATTTGTATCATTTCTTATCAGATATTTATTTATCTCTGTAATGTTTGTTTCAAAACAGTGAGTACTGTAGCTTAATTTATATACAGTCATAAATAATGAAGTTCTTGAGAAAATAAGGCCATTTTCAATTATGCATTTAACTTTAGTTTATAGCTTATTTTTTTGCATAAGACAAAACATGGTAACTAATTTCCCACTGAAAATATCTGATATATTGTTTGTTATATATAAAAATTATATTCAAATGGTAATTATTATTGTAACTGTTGCTGATTTCACCAATGAGAACAATTTAGAAGTATTATTCAACTAAAATTTTTGATAAGTTCACCTTATCATAATTATTTAATGATATAAAAGTATGGAATTATGATATTAAAAAATAAATAAAAAATTTAATTCTAAATAAAGTTATTCACATTTTCGTACTAACTTCTGGAGAAATTTATATTTACAACAATCAATGAGTTTAATTAAAACCATGTTTTGTTTTATGAAATAGTTTAAGCATAAAAATCATAAAGCAAAAAATTTTGTTTTGCAGATTTAAACAATGTGGAATGATTTCAAAATAAATAACCTTTTTCCAAGCTTCATTCTCATCAATGCAATCTATTTGACCTTCTTGTTTCATGGATAGCATTGTGAAAATTTCATCAAAAAGCTCACTTCTTCAAAACGGACAGAAATAAATTTTTTCTAAAAATAGGTTTATACCAAAAGTCGTTGGCGCAAAAATGAATGTCAACGATACAATGAAGTCACAAATTGTCTAGAAAAAACTTATTTTTGGATACAGAAGATGAAGCAATATTCACTTTTAAAAACTCAGTAGATTACCTTTCATTGCTTTTATATGGTATAAAGGATTTACACAATCTCTATGTCATAGAGTTTATATAGTTGTGAAGTTGTCTGAAGTATACAATTCAATTTGACTGCTTTGCTGTATATGATATAATTCAATTTGAGTTATGTTGGATAAATGTTATTAAATAGCCAAAAAATGAAAACTTACGTTATAAATGATTAATTATAAAACGCTTATTCGCGAAATTATATAAAAACGAAAATTTTTTTGTCAAATGACTTCTATGAACACTTTATAAGAGAAAAAAAGTTATTTGGAATGGAAGATTGCAAAAAAAAACTTCAACTACACATCTAAATTAATTGAGAGTTTTTTAAACAGAAAAGTCGTAGATGCTCGACAGAGTTTAACGCTATTTGTAAATAATAATTATTAAATAGTTTATAAGTAAAATAAAAGATGCCTTTTTTGTGAGTGACATTAATATCGAAACAAAATAAACATTAAAATAGAAAAAAAGCTTGAATAAGCAAAAAAACTAAAACAAACAAAAAAACGAGTATTATTTTATTGGCATGAAACTGTTGAAGCCTTCAAGATTCTTTTGGCCTATGTAGATATATAGAATAAAATTTCATCTAGTAATTCAAAGTCTAATTTTTTTCAAAACAGAACTAAGAAAAAAGTGTACATGATAAAATATCCATGATACCTTCATTGCATGGTTTCTAAAAAATGATTTTCATACGAGGCTATATTGAGTAAATCGATGAATAAAAATAGCTTTTAAGTATATCATTGAAACGATCTTTTAGAGTCTACCCATGAATATGAATTTTTTAAAGTACAGAATTTTATAAAATATGTAGATTTTTCATAACTTACGCGATAGTGTTCGAATCTCTGCTTTTGGAAGCCTCAGCTATCTCTTATAACATTATAAAACTTTGAAGATATTTCTAATTGAATAATTTATTAATTGAGAAATTTTTAAAAACGAGTAAAGAATTTACAAAAAAAGCCATTTTTACAAAACTGAACAGAATAAAATATTGAAATATTAAACATAAATAAGAATGTAAGTATCAAAAATAGGAGTTCTTTTAGAAAAATTATCTTTTTAGAGGTATACAATTTTGTCATTTATCTGTTTTCAAACACATATTTTTGATCATAAATGAATTCAATGCATACTGTATGAAATTTTAAATCGATTCACACAACAAAAATTAAAAAATAAATTGAATTCAAATTTCAAACTGTAACTTCTTCCAAATCAATATCTTTCTTTTTGTGTGATTTCCTCTTTTTTGTTTCTTTTTTTTTTTCACTTTCTTCAATTTCTTCACGATCTTCTGAATGATCATTTTCTACATGCTCAAGCCCATTCTTATCCGGTTTCACTTTTTTCTTGGATTTCTTAGTAACAATTTCATCGTCCTTAGAAACTGCTTTTTCTACTTTCTCTTCAACCTTTTCTTCAACATTGGCTTCAGAATGTTTTTTAGATTTCTTTTTTTTGTTTTGGCTTTGAATATTTTCTTCACGCTCTTGTATGTTTGCTTTGTTGAAATCATTGTCAAGTTTTTGAACGTCTGAATCTAAAGAAGCCACCACTTCACCCATAGCATCTTCTTCCTTCTCCACTAATTTTTCGATTTTGTTGCCATATTCTAATGAGGTTTTTTTATTTTTTTTGTGGTGTTTGGATTTCTTTTCATGTTTAGAGTCATCCATAAAAGTATCAGGTCCATTTTGTTCTGTTTGATTTACTTCTTCTGAGGTTAAAATTTTCGATATCTTATTATTCTTTTTGATTTCTGAATAGATAGGCACATCTTGTGAAATGTCCAGCGGAGCCAAACCCTTGCTCGTCTGAGGGACTGTCACGTTTTCTTCTGAAGATTCTTTCACCATTCCCTCTTCAACAGAAAATTTAGCACCCTTCTTACTTTTTTTCTTTTTTACCTTTTTCAGTTTATCTTCATGTACTGCCTCTTCGTTCTTAGAATCAATGGCGTCATAGACAGGGTACTGCTGCATAGAGGCTCGTACTTCAGGAAGAACGTTTGATCGGTTTTGGGCCTCTTCTTCCTCTTCTTCTTCGGCTTTTATTTCAGCTGCTCTTTTTGCAATTTCTTGCAATATTACTCGAATGTCTGAAAATATTCAAATTAATTTTATTCAAATTTTGACTACTTCTTCAAAAAAACTAAAATATAAATTAAATAAACATTATTAGGTTCTAAAAGTAAGTTCACTTTACCTTTTTTGGGCGATTGGTAAAGCTTAACCATTTGGTGGTCTAGAGAGTTCTTATTGGAACAATTCAACTCCGAATCTGATTGCAGAATTTTGTCGACCATCGCCATGTCTTCACAGTCAATGGCCGAGATGAGGGCAGTTCGTTTGTCACTCATTTCTTTGTCAATCTGGGCTCCTTTCTGAGTTAAAAGTAAAAGTTAATATATCTTTCATCTTCGATAAAACATTCAATTATAATTAAGAATTTGATAAATTTTTTAAATTTTCAAACTAAATATTTTAAGTCCAAGGTTATCAATATTACATTATAATAGCTAATTTGTAAATATTTCAAGACCCAATTTTCCCAACATGCCTATTAAAATTTTCAAAAACATATCCAACATGTCCTACACTCACTGAAATCAAAAACTCCACGACAGCGGGCTGCCTGCTAATGGTAGCAACGGCCAAAGGAGTGGCTTGTTTAAAGGCTGGGTTGGGTTGTTCAATATCTGCTCCCTGTGCTATTAGAAACTCCACCATTTTAACGTTTCCCCATCTACAAGCCTCCCCTAGCGGAGTTCTTCCTCCAGTTCCCACCCCGTTTATGTCGGCACCTGGAAAGGTTGTATAAGCAACAGAAGATGAATCATCAGTTTTTATTAGAATTTTTTAAAGTTATTATGAGCTTTCCTTTTTTTGCTTGATACCACTTTAAAATTGCTTAAATATACCAGCAAATAAACTTCTAAAATATTTTGTTGAAGTCAACTTCCGACACTGCACTTTAGTCTTGTGAAGCTCAAAAACCGATTAAAACTGACGTCCACTAGCAGATAGCAAAAACGTTAACTGTTTTCACACTCTATTCATTTACTTTGAATTAAGCTACACAAAAAACAGGCAAAAACTTTAATTTTGTTTTTTGAAAGCCATTTTTCGATCTCAGTGTGTTGGAGAATTATCTTGTTGAAATATCTACCTTTTACCACAAATTTTTTGCCAGAAAAAAAATTGGGTGTAATAATGTTTTTTACACTTTATTATTTTTTTTTGCAATCAAGACAGCCAGAAAAGATTTCTTTTACAACATAGAATCATCCCATACTGACCACAGGGCCTTTTTAACAAATAACTCTGCTGCTTTTTTGGGATCTTGCCACTAACATTTCAGCTAATTAAGCTTGTATTATTTGAATTATTAATGATCATTAAACGAAATAAGATCAAAAACACAAGTTTTTGATCTTATTTCGTTTTTCGAAAAAACAGGATTTTTTCAGCCCATGTTATCCGTTCAATTTTGGTTGCTTATTTCCTAAAGAAACTGATTTTAAAAAAAGAACTGAGTACGTTGATCGAAACAAAATTTTGAAATTCTTTTCAAGGTAATAAAATTTTTATTTTTTTTATGAAGCTGATAAATAATATTTTGCCTACAAGCTTCTGCAATCAACTTCTTTTGTAAAGAACTGGCGTTTTCTTCCCTTTTTTGTTCTATTATAATTGTTTGGGCTTGTTAAAAATGACTTAATGTTCATATAAGCTTATCATGTTTTAACATTTCAACTTTTTTGATTTTACTTTTGTAGTAAGCCTTAGTTTGACATGCTAACAAATTCTGGCAAATACTTGTTTTTAATCCTTTTTCCTATAAAATATAATTTATATTCATTAATTCATTTAGTTATGATATTCAAACCACCTTATGTACAAAAACAATTGAAACTCCAATAATAAGCTTGCTTAGAGGTTCCTTTCGCAGGCGATCCTAAACTTATTTTGTCGACCAAACGTTTAAAAATTAAATTACCACCCAAAAACTTGGAAATTTCCGTTTCATTATTAAGCATGATTACTTTTCATAGACATCATATGTATTTTTCTTCATTATTTTGTAACGAAAAACATCAATTATGAGTAACTTTTAATACATTTATTGAGAATCGAAAGCTATAATTTTCGATAAGTTTAGCCTTATTCTTAATCGTTAGCAGTGTTTATTTCGCCAACGTTTTATGCTAAACTTATCAATTATTATAGCTTTTGATTCTCAATAAATGAATTAAAAATTTCTCTTAATTGATGTTTTCGTTACAAAGCATGAATATACAAAAACTGAAATGAATTTTTGATAAAATCTTTTTTCCTGTTTTTCGAAAAATTGGTAAGTTATTTCGTCACCTACAATTTTGCACATGCTCAAGTGACTGGCTTTTGGACTTAAATTATTTATATTACTCATACCGTAATGTTCAAAATGAGCCATTTATTGGAGAAACATTTTTACTGCCAGCTAACGGAAAACTTGAACTTATCGGAACTAAACATCTGCCATTCCCACACTTGGGCAATTTGCCTTGCCGTTGTCAACAAGCTTTATAAAAACTTCAGTACATTAATACCTATATTCAATATTATCTTGATCCTAACAGAAAAGCTGCTTTGAACTAAGGTGCCAATTCTGATCAGTTTAACATCGATGTCCAGACTAACTAATAGTAAAACTTGGGCTCAAGTTATTACAACTTTATGGAAGAAATATTTTGAATGTAATATTATTAATATTCACCATGTTTAATAAGCATTTTTATAATTTCAGTTGTAGAGTTGTCTCTGCATTTGCCTGCAACTCCCAGTGGTGTCAAACCACTATCCCCTATCATCCCCTCGTACTCCGCTTCAGATAGCCTGTTTCGTTTTATCAAACATACGTTATGAATATCATATATTCCAATTTGAATTTCATTTTCCTGTTTAATTTCTTTTAACAATAAGCATTTTAAATATACAATCTATCTTCTTACCTAGTTGGGATGTGAGCTGGTGTGAAAGAGTCATTGATTTTAAGAAATTTGTCATAATCCAACAAATCTTTAATGTGTTTTTTATCAGGCCTCAACGCAGAAATTGATTTATAAAGATCAGCAAAAGCCAAGGTTGCCATCAAATGATCAGAATCGGCTCCAGCAGAAAGAAGGAGGGCTGCGGATTCTACATCACCATTCAAGATGGCGATGTCGAGTGGTGTCAATGCAAATGTGTGTTCAATTTTTTCCATTTCACAACCCTCACGCACCAACTCAGACATGGAAACAAGGAAGTCTTGGCAGATAGAATTGACTATTTCTTCTTGTTCTTGAGGCAAATTTTTGGGCTCTTCTTCTGGTCTGTCCATGGGTGCATCAGTCTCACTTTTGGATTTGGTCTTTGCTGTGTGATAGTTGTTTATTTATTGTTATAATTGATAATTAGAAATCTTTTTTTGTTGAAATAATTTCAAAAACAATTAATTACATACTGCTTCGACTTCTTTTTCCTCCACAAGACAGAATTGAATCAAGGATAGTGTTTTTCTTGTTCAAAGTAGCTTTCAATAAAAACTTTTTCCTATACAAAGATGCTGCGTCAACTTTTTGTTTGAGTTGTTCTTCATCACTCAACAATTCTACTTCCCTGTGTTTTGCACCCACATACTGCTCTCCAACCGACTCCATTAACTGACCAACCTTTTCTAACTTTTCTTTGAATTTTTCATCTCTTAGTTCCTCGATGTTTTCTTTAGCCCACTCTAAGAATATCTGTTTGAGATTTCTTCTGTTTAAACCGTAGAAAGCACTGTTGTAGACACCTTTACTGGTGACATGGTTGATTTGGGAGAGCTTGCCCAGCACAGCAAGGTGCAATGGAGTATGCCCATAATTGTTCACCACACCTTGAGTTTTCGCTCCAGAGTTTAAAACCATTTTCAACAACTTTGGGTTTCCATAACCTGACACAAGAAGAAAGGCATTCATACCAAGGACATTGGAAACATTGACATTGACACCAGCTTCCAGCAACTGCCTCACTACATCTTCTTGTTTACTACCTCCGAAACAATAACCAAGAGCTGTGCTCTTTTGGACGTCAGTCAAACGAGGATTGGCACCTGCTTGCAACAACAGTCTCACCACTTCATGATGACCATGGAACGAAGATGTCATCAATGCTGTGGTTTTGAGGTTGGCAAAAGTGGCGTCCACATTGGCTCCTTTATCCAACAACACCTTTTGTGTGAAAATTCAAAGAATTTAATCAAAATATTCATAAAGTCATTCCTATAGAAACCTTTCAAAATATTCTATTTAAATAGTGCCAATGAATATGGAATATATAATGGTATATTTTTACCTTGCAAAGGTGTGGTTTGTTGAGAGCAGAAGCAAGGGCCAGTGGAGTCATGTTGAGGTGCTGCGGATCTAAGTCATCCATGAACCTACCATCTAAGTTGTCCACGCCATCACACAACGCCTTCAACTACATATGGCACATTTATATAATTCTTTGAAAATTGAATCATCAGTTTTAGCTTTGTTTTTACTAAAAACAAAAATTTTTCTAAATTTTTGAACTAAATAGATATGTTAAATTTTAGTTATTTTTGCATTCAGTATATTAAATAAACTTTGAAAATGAAACGTAAAAGTGAAGTTATGGACTCATAAATCTAAGGATTTAATCACAAAGATATACCAAAGCAGCTCACATTATCAACTTCATCGTTGACAATGGCAAAGTGGATGTCGATCAAATCATCAGCTTCCTCCAACTCAACCGACACCTCATCTTTGTGACCTGTCAATGTATGTCTCTGAATCTCATGTTTTATGCTTCTATGAATTTCATTCTCTTTCATAATACGACAAAATCGCTTAATCTATGAAGCTTAAGTTGTTTTTGATATAAAACAATCTTGCTACCTTTCAAAGCAATCATGGAAATAGTTTGAATTACATTTTTTAAATTGTTTAAGCTCCTAAAATTTTTTCAATTTAATATTTAGTTCATTTTTTGCTCAATGATCTCATATGAGGTTTAACAAATTCTTTTTATATTAATTATGATTAAAATGAAAGTAAATAAAAGTTTCAAAGTATTCTTTAATTATTATTGTAAAATGTTTAAATAATGTTTTATTATAACTATGAAAATAAAAGGCAATAAAGCTGCTGATCTCACATGAGACCATGAGTCACAATAAGTAATTAGTGGAGTTTCAATTTTAAATGGGTAAATATAGCAAAAATAAATAAAATTGATATAATAAATACATGATATTTTTTGGACATTTATCGTAAAATAAGAAAGATTTCAGACGACAAAGTTAAATTTGTCAAAAACTAGTTTTTTGAAAAATAAATGTATTTAAAATTTTCCTTTTTTTACGAAAAATATCAAAAAAACTGAATTAAAAAAAGATACATAAAGCGTCTTTACAAAAATACATAAAATAATATTTCTCAAACATAATTGTCCATCTATAGTGATATCTGGCATCACCACTAACAGTTTTCGAGAAAAAAGCCAGAGATTTTGCTATAAATTTTGGATATTGCGCGGTTCATTAGGCTATTGCTATAATTTTGATTCAAAACAAACTTAACTATTATTGGTTCATTTAAAAAAAAACAGAAACCATACAAAATAACAGAATCAAAATAATGTTTTTTGACGTACAAAAATGAAAAAAAAAAGAGATACTCAGAGCTATAGTTTCGATACTAAAAATATTCTAACTGAGGTTAGAAGAGCATTTAACTGATCCTTCTTGAAAACTCAGCACTCAGGCAACAACAAATCAGAATATACAACTGTTTGGAGCTTTCACAACTTCTTAACGATATTTGTTTAAATTTTCAATGTTGTACTAATTCAGAGTGAACAAAGAAAATGTCAAAATGAGCCATGCACCGCTAGACTACGGATGTATTGAGAAAAATTTTCTCTCTTTATATCATAATTTTGAATTGGATAAATCAAATTTTAGTTTTGTTATAGAATTTATCAAATTTTTTGGTGGTTATTTGTAAAACTTGTTTTTTTATAATTAAAATTACAAGAAAAGCGTTTAAAATTAATTCACAGTAATCATTTGGCTTGAAATATTTTTTAAGAATCTTGCTAAGTTTTAATTATGCATTCTATACATCTCAAAAATACAATCATATTTAGCTTTTATGAATAATTTTAAAGTTATGTTGGATCTTCAAATTATTCTAATTTAATGCTTTAATTATGATATTATATGACGTCAATCTGTACCTTGCTCATTTTTTATTTCAAGTTATTTACAGCAAGAATCGAAAATTCCATGGAAAAGTACTGCATTTGAGCCACAGACAGATGAATCATGACCTATAATAATCTACTCATCAGGCTCAAGCATCGAAGTATGCTGATCATGGAGATAAGGGTGAAACTCATAGCGTTTTTGGCGGTTTTGAAAGTTTGTTAAAAACAAAGTTTTTACTCAACACACAGTAGCACTGATGCTAAGATTCCCTCCGACACGAGATCGAACCCGGGAGCTTTAGATAATTACTTTAACGTTCTACCAAGAGAGCTATAAGAGAGAGATACCTAGAGAGATAGCTCGAAAGATGCTTCAGTTTTTATTTATAGTTAAACCTGTAATTCGGTTAAAAGTTTAATGTTCAAATCAATTTGAAAAATACCTTGATCTGGATTATCCATGTTCCTGCTTGCAATATTCACTCTGCAAAAAATCATTATCATCACTTGATGCACAATCTTTCATTATTTAGGCATCACTTTTTTGAAATATATTTAAATATAATAAGAAAATTTTGAAACTGCATTGAAAACTGACCTGAAACACCTGAATGAAGCTCAGCTTGTGATTGGCTGCCTCTTTTACAGGTGATTCTAGTCACGTGAAACTAAACGTGGATTTTAACTGTTTTGAAATATTTATTTTCAGAGAATATTTTTGAAGTTTTTTAGTTTTTTCAGTTTATCTCATAATGTTTTCTGTACCATAAAATAGGTTCATTTCAATTTTCAATAAATCAAATTAGCCTAAAAAGTTTCATAGAATTAAAAAAACCAAAACTTTCTGCTCCATTGAATCTCATGAGAAGATACATCGATAAGCTGGTAATTACTTCTCATTTTTACTTTAGATAGTTAATTTTATGCTCTGCCATTTCAGTTATACGGGTCACATCAACCATCATATACCTCAGCTTCATGCGCAAATGCTTTTTGATCTTCTCTTGTTACACCCATACTGTTTTCTGTTTTACTATTTCATCTTTCTTGCTAAATCGAGACTTTCAACATTTGACTTGAATGCACAAGTTTAGTGAATAATGATCAACTTTTAAAAAAAGAATTTTCAAATTGAGTATTCGACATGAGAAATAAATTGATAATAATTAAAAACTTTTCTTTTTATTAAATAAAATCGTTTTAATGTGATTTTGAGCAGATATTTTCAAAAACCATTCGATCAAACATGTTCATACTGCATGCATACACAGAATTCCTATCATTTGAAGTCCCGTTTCAAAAAATTAGATAACTATTTGGTAAGCAATAAAAATAATCTCGGTTGTATCGTTGTTTCAAATTTTTCATATCACTATTATTATTTTTATTAAAATTTTTATAGCGCAAAATTCACAAACAATTTTCTTCAAAGGCGTACAAATTTTTTTGAGATATTATAAATAGTTTTTTATGGTACAAGTAAATTTTCAAAAGTTTGCAAAAATTTTTGAGATAAAGAGATGAGAGCAGTTTGACGTAGGAGAGTTCCACAGACGTGAGATAGGGCGAAAGAAAGAGCGACTTATGAAAAAATTTAAAAAAACAAGTTGATGAAACTGGAGGCCAAAGCGCAGGGATCTGAGGGGTTGAGGGGCCTAATAGACAGAAAATCAAAAAAATAGGCAGATTTTTTAAGCTTAAAAAGGCACACAATAAGCTTGAAAATTTTAAACTTGCATCTTTGGGAAACTGGTAACCAGTGCAAACAATCAAGACACTCACTGGAAGAGCTAAAGTAATCAGCTTGAAAGCCCGTTTGGCCGCACTGTTTTGGAGGGATTGGAGCTTGCGCAAGAGATAGTTTGGCTGCCCGCAAAGAAGAGAACTGCAGTAGTCTAATCTAAAGAAAACTAGTGAGATAGTGAGAGCATAATAAGTGGCAAACGGTATGAATTTACGTAATTGTTTTATAACTTGGATGTGAAAGTAAACAGATTGGGTTTTTTGAGAAATAAAGTAGGTGAAGTTCAAACTTGAGTGCAGAGTGACATTCAAAAACTTGAGCTTGGAAGATAAAGGAAAAGTGTTGTCGTCAAGAGTTACAACTAATGGCAGATTGTCTTTTGTTAAAAGAGAAAAGCTGCCAACAAACATCACCTCGTTTTTAGTAGGGTTTGGCTCCAGTTGACTATGAGAAAACAAAGAGTTTGGAGCGGAGAGACAACTAGATAGTTTATGGAGAAAAAGGGTCGGGATCTGGGAAAAAAACTAAAAAACTAAAGAAAAAGAAAAAAAAACCAAAAATTTCATTGGCTGAATTTTCGATGAATAATTTAAAAACTGGCCAACCCAGGTCGGGCATCTTAGAAAGCAGAAGCAGGGATAATGCAAAAGTATCATTGTCTTGCAAGTGAATAAATTTCTGTCTCAATAGCTGTTGAAACCTTGTAGATTATTGAGTTACACGCTTTATTTACTTTCCAAGATTTAAGAAGGCATATATCTAAGGCTAAAGATGAGCCCAGAGAGACGAAGTGGCTGTTAGAGAGGTTATCACAGGCCATCGTGCACGGCAATGCGGTTTTGTAGTCTGTGTGGATCTTTGATATACCAACTATCACATTTTGTTAAATTATTTTGAAGAAAAATTTCAAATTTAAAAGCTCATTTTTTAAAATTTATAATATATCTAGCAGAGAATGATATGGTTTCACAAATAAGTGTGTATATTTATATTCTCTTCACACGATTGAAACTTCAAATCTGCAAATATTTATTTTTTATTGAACTTAAATATTTTAATTACTAAAAATTATTTTTTGGTAAAACCAACACACCAAAAACATTATTTCATTTCAGGAGAAAATAATATTCATAATATTTTTATCAGTTATTTGTTCCAGGCTTTCTTCACTAGATGCTGACTAACATACAAATAAAATATCTTTGTTTGGCACGCTTAGTTTTCCAAAAGCTTTTAAATAGGCAAGCTTTGTTGTTACTTGATGAGAAATAAACGCATATAACAATGCAACGAGCATTTCTAGTTGTGCAGGTGAAGAGCCAGTAGGTTTTCTTGTGTGTTATTATGTCAAAAATTTTTATTCATAAAACTTTTCAAAAGTTAGGTTTTTCGGATTTAAAAATATTAACATTGACTTGTTTTCAAATTGTATAAAATAAAGCTAAATAATAAGCTCTACAAGTCTATTATGGGCTTGTGTTATGTCATTTTCAATGCCTCAAGTGCGTATGAACTTTGTGTAGATATATAACCCTTGTAAAATACAAACTTGAATCACAGCTGTAAAGTTTACGGAAATGAGAAGTAGCTCTAAAAGAAAAAAAACATCTAAAACTACTATAAAATATTTTTGTGGACCATTTCAACAATTCCCACCAACCATCGCCTCTAATCCTATCACTTATTGATACATTAAGAGACGAGGATTGCTGCCCTCATAGAGATCATTGTTATTGAAAAGATGCCAACGAAGCACTTGGATATATCTGATGTGAGCCAATGGACTGTTGAAGAAGTTGCTGTGTGGATGGGCAAGGTGAGGGTCTGCATTTATTGCGGTAGTATCTTAACTTTTTGTTACATCGATCAGAATTGACAATACTCTTCGTGTTTCAGAAGCTGAATCCATTATGCGGAGTGTGTGCTGAGCACCGTGATTAATAACCGAGAATTTATTAGAGCTTATATTTAATATTCAAAAAAAATTTTATTCAACAATGATAATTCTAATCGATTTATTTTTAAAATCTCTGTCTTGCAGAACAACTTTGGAGAGGCAAAGGCAGCAGTGAAACAGAATAAGATCAATGGAGACAGACTGCTTGTAATGATTTTTTAATATTGCTTTTGTTTGATAGATGTACTTTCAAATGTAGCTTCATTGCGAGGTATCTGCTCTGTAAACCCGGGGTTTCAGGGCTCAAAACCCATCTTGACCAACATTGTTTCATTTGCTTCCTCGTGCCATTTCTGAAGATTTTTTTTATTGCTTCAGAATTGATTTTTGAAATACTTTTCAGTAATTTCTCATCTATTCAAGCTGTTTTACGCAATATGATTAAAAAAACCGTATCAACTAAAGTTTTATAAACTTTTTTTCATTGTCAAAATAATCATTCGATAATTGCAGAAGACTCCCTTGAACAAAGTTAAGACTCGCTTCAACCTGAACAATGAAAAAGCAAAGTAATCTAAATTCTTGATAGATATACTTTTTTATCAAGAATAAACATGTTTCAAAACAATACATGAAACGATTCCGACACAATAGGCCAAAAACTGTGCTGTTGTATTGATAAAAATAGATTATATAAATTCAATTTCCAGAAAGCTGAGAAATATCTTGGACACTCTTCAGCAGGAATATGGTGAGAACTTTGAGATTATTTCAATTCATTCACTCACGATCCTTGCAAGGATTATTTATGTTTTGAACTGAAAGTTTATTGAGTTCATTGGAGTTTATTAAGGGTTTTATAGAATATTATTGTGATGGATATAATTGGTAAGAGAATAATAAAGGCATGGAAGTTTTCTAATCTTTTTCTTCTAAAATAATTTAATTTTTGAAAAAGATTACTATTTTTTTAATGACTTTTTGAATAATTATAAAACTTCATGAGTGACTTTTTTAAAATCATTTGCAGAAGGGCCTTTATCGGACGACAGCATAAATGAGGTATGCTTTATACTACACATTTATTATAAACATTTATAAAAAAACCTTTTTTTAAAGGCTTCTAATATTAGTATTAGTTATAAAGCTATTAAAAGCTATTCATGAATGAATTCTCAAAAGTGAATTGTTTGAAAAATTTTTATGTTGATTTATGTTTCTTTAAAGACAACAAAAATAGCTATAATTATCCATAAGTCTTGTAAACGTCTGTTTATTAGAAAAAATCGTGAGAAGGCACTGAAATTCGAAAACTTTGGAACTAAAAGTTTTTAGAATTTTTGATTTTTCAGTAAAGTGGCAGATTATATGAGTTAAGGTTAATAAAAAACTTTGAAAAGTGAAAAGATTTTAAGAAAAAAACAAAAATAGGTGCCTATGTGACAATCTTTTAACTTCGAATGCCAAATGAAGTTTTTGCAAATATAGTTATTGAAATTCACAATAAAATGGTTGAAAAGATGCTGGGTCTTTAGAATGAATCGAACGACTCATTCAGGTTTATCGAAGTTTTGGATTTGAGATCGTGTTTGTCTATTATTTTCAAAAAATCAAATTTCAATCTAACTTTAAATTACATTTTCACCAATTAATTTTACTAATTTGCAAAACTTTCTAGAAATAGAGATAAAGTACCTTAATTTTTTGAAAACACTTGGAAATAACTGAAAAAATTATTAGTGATAATAAAGCTATAAAAAAATTATTTGAAGGACAAAACCAACAATACATTATGATCTTCTGTAATATCGAAAAGCTTTTAAAATTAAATTGAATTATAACATGAAAAAAATATTTAAAATTAAATTGGTAAACACATTAAAATAATATAAAGTATGATTAATTATTATTTACAGTTTGAGAAAAACGGTTTTGTGGAAGAATTGCGTAAGTGAAGATATATATAAAAGTTTTTTTGAAATATTTATATGAAAAATTCGATAAAAACATGTTTTAAAAGTTTGTTTAATTAACTTTTTAAAAATCAATTTTCAATAAAAAATTTAAAAAATCAATTAATTAAATTCCATTGATGAAATGTAATAACCTTCGAGACACAATTATATGCAAAATCACATTATAATCTAATTATAAGAGTAACCTGAAAATGATGTGAAAAATATAGCAAAAAGCTTTGTTGAAATATAGATATGAAGCATATTTTTACTTTGTTTTATAAAGTTCAAAAAAGCTTCATAAACACACCCAGTCTTTATAGACACATACCACTCGGCGATCCCGCTGTGAACTCTTTCAATGTTTAAATGACATTTTTTCGTCTCATACTTTTCTGTTTTAAATTACTTTTAAAGTCTAATGTAACAGAAACTATATATGAATATAGAATTATCAGTTGTGATCAGTTTTATGAAATTTTATGAATTTATAATAGTCATTATGAAACCACAGCTCTTTACGACATGGATCTGTCTGAAAAAATAATTGCAAAATCCAAAACTATCGAAGTAATCACAAATTAAATAAACAAAATAAATAAATATAAATAACAATTTATATACATAAAAACAAAGCAATTAAAAACTAGAATCATTAAGAATGTGATATGATGGTTCAACCAACAAAAAGCTTCCTACACTTAACCATTTAGAACATGCATTATTATACGTCCCCTAGAGAAGTTTGCCACCTCCCCCCGTACCCCCAATACCACACATGCCAAGTAATTCTATTAGTTTAATTATCAACTTTTTCCATATTGATTTTCATTTGCTTCAGTCAAATTGCAGATTTCTTTGTGTGATTTAAAAGCTCAAACTTCGTTTTTTTTATGTTTAACAATAGTTTACAAAAATCAAAAACATTTATTTCTAACTCCATGTTTCACCCCTGCCATTACCCCTCCATGTTTCATCCCTGCCATTATCCTCCATGTTTTACCCCTGCCATTATCCCTCCATGTTTCACCCCTGCCATAACCACTCCATGTTTCACCCCTGCCATTACCCTTCCATGTTCCATTTGCCATTACCCCTGCATGTTTCAACTCTGCCATTATCACTCTATGTTTCAACTCTGCCATTACTACTCCATGTTTCAACTCTGCCATTACTACTCCATGTTTCAACTCTGCCATTACCACTCCATTTTTCACCCTTGCCATTACCACTCCATGTTTCACCCTTGCCATTACCACTCCATGTTTCACCTCTGCCATTACCCCTCCATGTTTCATCCCTGCCATTACTCCTCCATGTTTCATCCCTGCCATAATCACTCCATGTTTCACCCCTGCCATTACCCTTCCATGTTCCATTTGCCATTACTCCTGCATGTTTCAACTCTGCCATTATCACTCTATGTTTCAACTCTGCCATTACCCTTCCATGTTCCATTTGCCATTACCCCTGCATGTTTCAACTCTGCCATTATCACTCTATGTTTCAACTCTGCCATTACTACTCCATGTTTCTTCCCTGCCATTACTCCTCCATGTTTTATCCCTGCCATTATCCCTCCATGTTTCACCCCTGCCATAACCACTCCATGTTTCACCCCTGCCATTACCCTTCCATGTTCCATTTGCCATTACCCCTGCATGTTTCAACTCTGCCATTATCACTCTATGTTTCAACTCTGCCATTACTACTCCATGTTTCAACTCTGCCATTAATACTCCATGTTTCAACTCTGCCATTACCACTCCATGTTTCGCACCTGCCATTACCACTCCATTTTTCACCCTTGCCATTACCACTCCATGTTTCACCCTTGCCATTACCACTCCATGTTTCACCTTTGCCATTACCACTCCATGTTTTACCCCTGCCATTACTACTCCATGTTTCACTCCTGCCATTACCACTCCAATGAAGACAAGAGGGACTCATACATGAACATAAGGCAGATATCACAGACCCTCAGTGCAGAGGGGGACCAAGGTACAATCGCTGTACATTATGCATTCAAACATGCTGATTGTCAGTACTATAAACAAAAGTTGTAATTTATATTATTAATTATTAGTATGTATTTTAGCATTAGGCCAAAGCTTCCAACAACCTTTGGCTTAAAAAGCTAATTTTTTCAAGTTTTGTATGTTTCACTTTCATTATAAAGTAGCAATAATAGATAACACAACACCACCAGAATCGATCACATCAGAATACACGAGGTCCTTCAAAACCATGTCTCCCCAGAGTCCTAAATCTTTCGCCATTCTTTCTCCTCCCTCTCCTTCTACCTCGCTATCCAGCCAGCCGGAATATGAATCCAATAATGTTAGTTGATTGGTCATTTGTCACACATAACAGTCTATTGTTATTGCGAATCGATTGTATTCTGTTACAACCTGTATTATGCTACTGTGGATGGAACTAATCGATTAACACGCAAAGTTTCTAAAATTTTTTGGCAAAAGAAGTACTGGCAGTTTCACTTAGGCAATATGTATCTATGTATGTTTAATCTATTAGACATCTTTTTATGCTTATGATTTAATTTTACGACAAAAATAAATTTAATGAACTTTTTTCAAATTATAAAATATTTAACTTCAGCTTTTTATTCTCATTAATGAAAAAACTTTTTATATAAAATTTCTCGTATGAAATAACTCGAACAATCATTATTAATGTTTTAAAATGAAGCTAGAAAACTATGTATTATAATAAAATAAGTTTATTTAATTCCTTAATTTTAAAACATAATAAAAATATATGAACATCAATTGAAATGTGAAAGTTGCTTACTCACAAGTTTTCTTGTAACATACATAAATTTATCTAGTTTAATATTATATATTGAAAAACTTGCAAACTACTCTTGAGCAGCCTGAAAGAGAGTTTGATTATGAGCAGATGGAACGCTCATATGACCAAGGTTAAGTTCGAACTTTATAATACAAGGAAATATTAATCTCTTATCGTTATGCAGAATAACAATAATGACCATTAATCAATCCAATCTATAGAGGTTTATTTGGAGTTTACTATGTTTCAAGTTTTAAATAGAAAAGTTTTTATAATTATATTTTATTGGCCGTACATTATAGAATAAGTTAAAGTTGTAAATTTATGCACAGAAGTGGTCTTGGATGGTGCTTGTGACGAGGTGAACTTCAAATGCTTATTTGATTTCTAATTCTGTTTTACTAATTGAAATAGTGTGACCGATTGAAATACCGACATACAGAAGTACATTAACTTTGAAGAATTGGCTCTAGCCGATTCTCACTCTGTTGTCCAAGTTGTAAGGAGTTTTATTATAAACAATATTATCGTAGTTGAGTATCATAAACGCCTATAGTAGTTCAAAAATTTTTATAAGGAATAATTATAATAGCAAAAAAAAATTTCGTATTAATTTGTTGTATTACAGGATAAAGACCCCAAAGAAGCTATAATTGTTCAAAAGACTAAACTGAAACCTGCAAAACCTAGAATCAATGGTGAATTTGAGTTATTTAAACAATTTTTGATCTTAATTTCAAACAATATAGTCTATCCAAATATTTAATATACAAATTTTCATTAATGCGTGCTGACTCAGCTGTGAGACAAGGCGACAACACGATGTTGATATCAAACTCCATAATCACCAACCAAAGAGCTAACCTTAAAAAAGTTATTTCACCAGTAAGCGAAAAACCAAAAAGTTCCCACTCTTCTCAAGTCAAATCACCAAAAGTTGCCAATAAAAGACCACCTAACTATCTTTCTTCAAGCAATCATAGTTCCCCTACCAACCAAGTTGACACATTGTTTCCTTCAAAAGCAACTAGCCAAAAAAAAGCATTGACGCTCGACATTTTTAAAGTTCTTACATATTTTTTTTATGTTTTGAATTTTTAATTATGAATTTTTTTATACATTTTGAAATCCAGGCCCAACCTTGGTACAAAGAAATAAACAGAGAAGAAGCAACAAATATATTGAACAGTAGAAAACAAGTAATTAAACACCATTGATTACTCCTAAATGAATTTTTATCACAATGTATGTTTTAAATACTGCTCACAGAATGGGGATTTCTTGATCAGGCCGAGTTACAGTGACCCTGAAAAACCATACACACTAACGTTGTACATGCAAGGGGTGAAAAATATTCCTATAAGAAGCACTTCTGAAGACAATTTTGCTTTAGGAAAGACGCCTAAGAATGCAGAACAGGTGAAAGTTTTATATACTGTCTTGACAAAATTGCTTAACAACCATTTAATTATTAAATCCTTTTTATTATCAATTAGTATAGATCTTTATTTCGCCTCAAAGTTGACCACCTCAGTCTTTTTTAAAAACTTATTTTCTCGTCCCCCTGTTTTCTAGAGTTTTTCTAGTCTCTTTTCTTGGTCTTCTACCTGGGTCTTCTCCCCTTTCTCCTTCCATAGAACCTTTTTATTCAAAATTAATCTCTATGCCAACGACTCTCTTCCTTTTTCTTAGTTCTCTACCACCTTAAAAAAACGTTTCAGCTATCTGTACTATGCCTTTCTGGAGCATCTCAAACTCAACCACACTAAATTCAGTCTACTATCTTAAATTTAATCAAATTTTCTTCATACATCTCTTTATTAATTTTTCTTTTTTTTTTCTGCTTTCACTCTTTTTTCTTTTACCTTGTAGTTTCAATTGACTTTTCTTTGTCTTCTATACCTCAAACAAGGCCCATACTTTTAATTTTTTTCATCTCCGTATAGTAAGTCTACTTGATAGCTCTAAGCTCAAAACTCTTATCGGGTTATCATTTTTTTTCTTGTTGACGAAGACACCTCTCTTTTCTAGAATCTATCAAACTCTTTTCTTTCAACTAAACAGAGCCTTCAATAATGCAGCCTAAATTGTCTTCAACACACTCAAGTTCTCCCGCAGCAATTTGTCATTTTCTGTATCATATCTAAAATGATTCATTTCAACTCTTTCTTATTTTTCTTGAACAAATCTTTTAATTGTTCTGGTTTTAGATATTCACCCTTCAACATTCTCACTCTAAGGCTACATTTTAATATTTATATCGTTCTTCTCTTCTTTTGACCTCAAATTTTTATCTTAATAATCTTTTCGCAAATCTCTTTCATTTTTACTTATTTTTCAGTGAAACTATTTAGAACGCAGCGAAAATATTCCATAGTAAATTGATTAGATTATATAGATTCAAAATTTAGTTGAAGAAATATGATCAGGTCAGTATTATACAAATCTAAAGATGAAAATAAGCCACGCTACGTTCCATTAGCTAACGAAGCTTTTTTTTTTTCAAAAAAATCATCATCAAAAAAAATTTCTTCAACAAAACACAAAAAATTGTTTTTTTTCATCACTTGGAAACTATGAAGCTATTAAACTTCCACAGACCTTTGAAAACCTCTCAAGACTTGTAGAGTTTTACAGAACCAAGGAAATCGAGATCGAAACAGATGGACTGAGAATGATGATGAAACTCATATAAAAAACAAACCATTTCAATATTTTATTTCTTATCTCGTCATATTAACTTGCTAACGAATAATTTATTTAAAAATAATAATCCTTTTAAGCAGTGGCAATGGCTTAAACCTCATGACGTAATAAATAAAAATGCAATTTTTTTTCAGCAAAACACATGTATTTATTTTCGAAAAAAGTGACAAAATTGAATCTAAAAAAAGGAAGAATAAAAATTTGTATGAAAATAAGAAGTTAACTAAAAAATGAATAGTGAACGACTAACGAAAATAATGTTAAAAGAAAAAATTATATATTTATATTGTTATAAAATAAAAAGGCAAGAAAGAACAAAACATAAATATACGACAAACTAAAGACACCGCACAGCGAATTGCCTGAACGTTACCACAAACAATGATCAGTGACAAACTTTCAACAACCATTTAGATTCTCTGGGGTTCATTTTTAGCCTTAGATCTGCGTTTTTCCAAATCAGACAAAAATGAAGAAACATGAAAACCGAAGACACCAGAGGTTTCAACCGTTAACGGGACAAAAATATGGCTATCTGCAAGGCTTCGATATTTTTGTATTTTCGCCATTTCTACTTGTTGAGAAGTCTAGCCGGGATTGGCTACAGTTTGAAGCAAGTGTGAAGGCAAACAAAATCAGAGCAGGTAGCGTCCCAGATGAGGCATTTGCCAGCCTTATAAGGAAAATGGTAAGCCCATCAGGCCGTCTCCTCTGTCAAGGCCTACAGGTTCTAGCTGACTGGGAAATCCAACTTTTTCTAAGGTGCGTTTGATGAAATATTTCATTCACGATGTCTAATGATGCATCCAGCACGTAATTAGCAGGATAACGGATGTTTGTCAAGAACGTCTATTTGAGCTCCCCAACGACATTTGTGCGGCGAGCATAAACGCAATCCAAGACGGAGGGATTTCGCAATCCTGAAAGATTCGTCGTATTAGAGCCCGCCAGTTGCTGAGTTTGGCAAACAGTTCAGCCAGGCGTCGGAGAAATTTTGTGAGGCAGAAACTAAAGATGCAAGTTTGGGTTGACTCAGTTTTTTTCTATTGGCTGTACGACGCTTCACACATAGATTCATCAAAATTGCGTTGGAATTCAGGGTTGGACCAAATCTGAAGATCTTTTTCAACCCAGGCTTTCGTCGCTGCAATGAATTCGACCTCTGACCGGTGTTTTTTAGTGTTAATGAAAACATCAGAGATCAAATACCGACAAGCTACGCGTGAGAAGAGGTAAGCTAGGCGTGCAAGATCGGAGGGTAAACGAAGACCAATTTCCCCATGTTTAACCGGAAGTTTTGCTTGCAACCAGCCTGTGTCATCAAAATTAATATTTCCAATTTTGGCGGCTCTTTCCCTAAGTGTTTGCTCATATTTTATTAGAAGCGCATGCTCGCGATAGCTGGGGAAGCACTTTAGAATTTGTCTTGTACAAGACACAAACAGCAAGGTTCAGTGAACAACGAATATTTCTTATAACACTACCTGGCACGTAGATAAGATTCATCGATTAACTCACTAACGCTCATGTATTTACCATTAATTTTATTAAGACGATATAGAAAAAAATCTTCTGAGAAGACTTTTGTGTTGTTTCTAGTACAGCTATTATAAAAGACCGAGTTTTTCACATGATATCAATATTCAAGTCTTCAAATTTTTGTAAAAAAAACTAATATAGTTCTTAATGTCATAATTTTTTATTAAATGAGACTCGAAGTGATTTTTTTGTCAATTACAAGAGCCTAAAGTGAAAGTTTTTTGTTGGTCTGAAAAAGCCTTTGATACATTCATGAGTGGTTGTGGACAATCTTAAGGAATTATAATTTATATAGGGCTCCTACTCATCTTTCTGAGGCGCTCAATCTTATTTGAGCTTGCATGTCCAATGAAGTTCATAAACACTATACGTTCTTTCATCATAGCTGTGTGGTTGCATGCTTGAGCATTTTACTAATTAAGTGAAGGATGTTATGGTGCCTCATATGTTCATCATCGCTCTCACTACAATGCTTGTTCCATAATAATGCAGGCATACTTTTGCGTCACAGATATGATTGGCGTTGTTTGATATAAGTTTGAAACGAGATAAAAACGATATTACCACTTTTCATCGAAGCTTTGACGTACGAATAATTTACTTTCAAACAACTGAGACTTTTGAAAGGTGTTGATTTGAAACAACTCATAAATGAACGAACGATTGAAAAAAAAAAGCCAAATGACACTTAATTCAAATCTCTAGCAACATGATGTATCAAAAATATCTGACAATTCTAAAACTAATTGATAAAATACTCAAAAGCCACTTTTCACAATGAAAATAAACCACAGATAACACACCAAATACCAAAAAAAATGTTGGTGCTTTTCAGAACTGATCACTCAAGACATGCCTGCAGAGCCTGGTCCCGTTCTTCTACCAACTCCTTCTGGGTCTCTGAAAGCTTACATTTAGCGAAGTCATCAAGGGAAAGGCCCTGCACAATAGTGTAGGAACGATCAGGCTTAATTTCTACAGGAAAACTGAAAACCAAGTCCTGTTGAGGAATTTTTATGATATGAATAACTGAGACTTTTTAAGGCTAGAAACAACTCAAATTAAAAATAAATGAAACCTTTTCAATTCCATATGAGCCATCAGAAGGAACACCCATAGACACCCAAGTACCCTGAGTTGATTGAAAACAATGAGATTATTCAATTTTTAAGAACAAAAAATTTCTTACCGGGTCAGTTCCGAACCACCAGTTTCTCATATGGTCACAAATGGCCTTGGCAGCAGACAAGGCGCTGCTGAACTTTCTGGCAGCAATCACTGCAGCTCCTCTCTTCTGGACAGTCTGATATGATGTTCACAGTTTTAACACATTCTCAATCATCTCAAAAGTTGATAAAAATAAAGCAAAAACTTGAATAATTTTTGGTGGCACATAAGGATTAGTGACATCACTAACTGAAATGAAAGGTCCATTCACCCAGGCCTCATCATTGATGGCCTCTTTGGCCTTGACAGTGCAAGAACCCTTGCAGACAGTGGCATGAGTGACGTCAGGGAACTGGGTACTTGAGTGATTGCCCCAAATGATGGTGTTAGTCACATTCTGGCTTCCAACTCCACACTTCTCTGCCACCTTTTTAACACACATAATAAAAATTAGTTAAAAGGCACACTTATGATAAAAAAAATGAACTATAAAATGAAAAAAATGAATAGAAAGCAATTGATTGGACACTATGCAACTCTCAGAATGATGGCATTAAGAATAAAGCTATGAATTAATATGATCAAGTCTCTCCAATATGAATGTTGCTACCTGAGCTTGAGCCCTGTTCTGGTCAAGCCTGGTGAGAGCAGTGAAATTGCAGGAAGGGATGGTTGGGGCATACTTCCTGCAGATGAAGGCGTTAGTGTTGGCAGGGTTGCCTACCACCACCACCTGTGTGGGTGCAAGTGAGCTGTTACATCACAAAAATCCAACAAAGCTTTGTGTACAACTGAAAATCTTTTTTCAAAAACTTATTTGCTCATTAGTACTACTAAAAGATTAAAGATAGCCTATGTGAATTATTTTATTAACTCAAAAAATTTTCACCATGCTTGTGTGCTCATAAAATCATAATTTTTTGTTATTATTTTCAGACTTTATTGAGTCAATAGCTCAATAAATCTGTGATATTAATGATTAGATACACATAAACATTGGCACCCACCTTGATTGTCTTCTTGGCATGCTGATCAATGGCCTCTCCTTGAACCTGGCAATTTATACATCATCTATCAAGTTCTTATCTAACATCAGTGTAAAGATTTTTGTTTGACCACATCAAATGGAGCAAATGTGATGAGTAAGAATTAATTAAGCAAGTCACCTTGAAGATCTTGACGTTTGCCTTGAGGAGGTCTTTACGTTCCATACCCTCCTTTCTGGGCATGGCTCCAACCAACATGGCTGCATCTGCATCCTTAAATGCCTCTGTTGGGTCCGCTGTGCAAATGATCTCTGTGAAGGGGTGATGGTTTACTGAGAAGTTCCTATTTTAGTATTATTGCTTAATAATAAAACATTAGCAAAAACTAAAAGTTTTGAATAAAAAAAATTGAAAAATGACTTTCATGTTATCTATAAGACTGACTGTTGAGAAGAGAGAAGGAGCAATCAGTCAACTCCATCACGACTCCATTCAATACACCAAGCATGGGTGGGATGTCCAACAATACCAACTCAATAGGCTGTAACCATACATTAGGTTTCAAATCATACAATGAATTACTATTTACAATTAAATTTATAACGGGTAATAAGAAAACTAGAAGTGAAATGAGTTTGTGAAAAAGATAACCTGATCCTGTCCGAAGACATCACCTTTACAAACTGGTGGGAAGAGGGAGTATGCAATCTGGCCAGCAGCACCAGTGATGACAACACGGATTGGAGATTTGAGAGCCTGAAAAGATTCATTTGATGAAATGATATCTTAAGAAAAACTACTGTATATTAAAAGTTATTTAGTATACTAAAGAGAAAATCAAAAATTATCATCTGTAAAAAGTCTCTAAAGCTTTAAAAAATGAAACATATCATAAATTTTTTTAGTAGCTAATTTTTCTTAAGTACAAGCTTGACCTTTCACTAAAAGGTTAACAGTCAAGTGACCCTGAGTCATTCTTCTCAAAAAAATTTTATTATAGAGTTTTAACTATATTATTCTATTTAAATACATTTCACGAAAATATTGTGTACTTTTCCGTAGCGTCATTCTCAATTTATAATAAGGGCACCTTGGTAAAAAATTCTTAATTAAAAGCAAATTTTTTATGTCTAAAAAAATGATTTTTTGAAACCTTGAAAATTATTCAAAAATTATTTATTAAAGAACACGTCAACGTAAAAAAGAAATATCCAACCATTTTTTGCAGAGAACTTAGGAAATAAGACCTTTCACAGCAGGTCATAGGATTAAATACTGATTTATCCAGCGCCTCATTTTTTAAAACTTTTAAAAGGTAAAATTAATTCAACAACTTGAACAAAGATCGTTTAATTCAGTTAATTGATGAACCAAATTTTTTTAAAAGTTGCAGAAGAAATAATTATCGCTTAATAAATATAGTTTTGTAGTGTTTCAAATTGAGCTAAATCATCTACAAAAAGTTACATTTTAATTATTCAGTATTTAATTTTTCAATGTTTAATTACAATTCATAAAATTCAATTGTCTTGTTTAAAAAAATAACTTAACCCGTTTGTGCCCAAAATGGTAATGGCAGTAATTTTTATTGAAATTTGTGTTCCTACCTTAAAAAACCTCAAAAAAACACAGAAAATAACAGATTTTAATTTTGACAAAAAATAACCGAGATACAGAGTGATCTCATATGAGATCAATGGGCACAAGTGTTAGCATAGCATTAAAATGAGTAGTTTGAAGATTTTAATTCAGTTTAACTTTTTTTTCAAACCAAAATATGAAACAATTTAAAATTCATTAATTTATAAGTAACTAAAATTTTCCAAAAAGTTCTAAAAAATATTTTTTTTTCGAAAATTATTAATGGGTTTTCACTGTTTGTCAGATTCAAACAACAGAAAACGAAATTTTACATATAATAACAGAAAAACGTATTAAATTCTTTAAAAGTAAAAATTCTCATTTTTATTTAAGATTATAATATGAATAAATCCAAGCAAAGCTCAAAGTAACCGTGCATTTTTCCAAAACGTCTGTGAACTAGCGGTGCATGGCTTGTTTTGGCATCATTTTTGTTCATTTCTAGTTATTATAATATGTCCTTGAAGATTGAAACAGGCATCATTAAAATTCTGTGGAGGCCTTGAACAGTTGTATCTTTTGATTTGTTGTTGTCTGAATGCAGAGTTTTTGAAGTAAAATCGGATAATTGTTTTTCTAAATGTAAGCAAATCTGTTTTTGGGCTTGCGTATCACTTTTCTCATTTGACCAATTATAGATTATCTGAAAGTTTATTAATGTCATATTCAGTATTCCTGTGAATATTGGTCAATAACATTTTTAGGCTTTACTGTTGTGGCATTTTGCTTACCCACCAATCGTGCTTATCCACTCCCCACATATTTGAGCTAAATGTTTAAAATGCATTAGACCGTGGAACTGAAGCTTTTATTCTAATTCACTTTTCCAACGATTTATTTCATGAATAAGCTCAGCTGTATCATAATTTGTTCCAATTTTCACTACAGTAATAAAATTT
Organism: Pterobdella sp. o SKG-2022; assembly: GCA_964035795.1. Lineage (NCBI taxonomy): Eukaryota > Metazoa > Annelida > Clitellata > Hirudinida > Piscicolidae > Pterobdella > Pterobdella occidentalis. The sequence goes on from OZ038322.1 coordinate 3,361,823, forward strand.
TCTCATTGGTATCGAAACTATAGCTGCAAGCGCCTCTTTTTTGCTTATTCATTGTTTTTTTATTGGTCAAAAGGCTTTTTGATCTCTTATCCTGTATATTGTCTGTTGCTTAGAAACTAAGACTTTTTAGATGAATCAATGATGGATGACTTGTAAAAAAGTTGTCCAACATATTCAGAACAACTTGTGATCCTAGTTGTAGGCCTTTTCGTTGATCTGATAAGTTTTTACCACATTACTGATCAAAGTTAGAGCAATGACTTGAAGAACCGCAGAATGCCCAAAATTTGTAGCCAATTCTAATTGGCTTATCCCTAATAAGCTGTTTGAGTGGGTGATGTTAGAAGAACTTTATGAGCGTTTGTATCACTCAATTATAAATATAAACTAATATTTAAAAAAAGTTTTTAAAAAAATTTATTTCACTATTTTGTTTATTTTTAGTAATAGCCATCTTTTTAAAATTGAAATTTCATGAATTATAATGTATTATGTGTAAAACACCCATTCGCTAACCCTTGTGCCCATTGATCTCATATGAGATCAGCAACTTTTAATGCTTTTTATTCTGTTGATTTTACATTTATCTCAAGTTTCGAAATTTTACAGTATTAATTAAAGCTAAATTTAACACGATTCATTTTGTTTCATCATAACCATAAATTATTATGCCTTAATTAAATGTTTTTCAATAAAATTCCGTCAAAGTGAAAGAGTATCTTACATTATCTAGTGATACACTAGATAATGTAAAATACACTTACGAAAAGTTTTTTTGTATTAAGTTTCTCAATAAACCATAGTGTTCGTTTCTATTATATTGATTTGCGGCTATTTTACGTTAACATTATGTTATATCTTATACTATCTGGAATTCAAATCTGCCAAAAAACTTGAAATTAGCATTTTCCATACTACAGTGAGCTCTGTGCTACTCTATGGATCTAGTATCTGGATATTGACCAAAAAGTTAGAAACAAAGTTAAACGGGTGCTATACAAAAATGCTAAGAGTTGTGAATAATGTAAAATGACAGCAACGTGTAAGCAATAATGTACAATAAGGCAACTTACCAAAGATAACCAATACAATTGCAATACAGAGAGTGAGCTTCACAGGACATTGCTTTCGCAGTAAAGAAGTTATACACAAATTGATACTATGGGAACCAAGATGTGGTAAAAATACTAGAGAAAGACCAGCTCAAAATTTTATCAACCAACTAACTGATGATACTAATCTTGATAATGATGATATGTTATATGTGAGTGATCTCATATGAGATCAATGGCTACAAACGGGTTAATGACAGTCTACAAGTCTCCAATTATTTATTGGATAATTTCACAAAAATGGGTATAATTATTATTTTTAACTATCATGTCACCTTTAAACCTACTCTTTTAAGTGCCATTAATTTAATTAACCAATAAATACGGCAATTTCATCGTCAACTACTCACTTTCAATTTATTTAAAATGAACTCGTAATATTTTAATTCTTCGAGCCAAACATAAATATTATAATGAAAAAACGTTTATTTTATTCCTTATATTTAAACATTCCACTTGATAATGTAAGTTCATCTTACGAAAAGCTTCGTGCAATGAAATAAAGTCTAAAAGTGTTTTTCATTTGAATATAAGCTTGTAATATTTATGGCAATTTTTATCACCATTGTTAGTTTTTTGGCTAGCTAATTATTGTTGCTTGGCTAAATTCTGGTCGACTGTCAATTAGCACTGTGTGCTACAGTTGTTTTTTGCGATGCAAGCCATTGCAGTTGATCTAGTACAAACAATTATACTTATGACCTTGTTTATTTTTTGTTTGCGTGAATTGCTCAAATAGTTAATCATTGAACAAATTATCTAAATATATCGGGTTGATGCTGAAAGTTAGCACCTGTCTCACTATGATGGGTTATCAGTTGAACTAAATTGAGACAACAAGTGAATGTTTATTGAAGATGAGCTTAAATATAAGAAAAGCAATTCTACACTCCAAAAAACAACAAAATTCAATAATAATATTAACTCTTATTTTATTATATCTAAATATAAAAATATTTTTTATTCATAAAAAACTAAAAGCCTTCAAAGTTGACTAGATCAGATAATATCGAAATCAACACAAAGTCTGAAAGTCAAAGTTCAAAGAAATCATAAACAATAAAAAGATGATAGGTGGTCAAATATATTCAAAATGTTTCAAAAAAGTCGTCCAAGTCATTATCATCCGTTTGTGCCAACATGAATTTAGTTTCAGATACGTATTTATAATTTTTATTCCTCTCAAACAGTTTACCACAAATATCAGTGCTATTTTTCGTTTCCATAATTTTTTTTTTCTTTTCTACCTTATCAGCTTCCATCTTCACACACTTTCCTTTTGCTTTGTTGAAGAAATCTTCACTGTTAAGTCCATTTTCTTCGTGCGCCATTTTCTTCAGCACAGCTTTCTGCTTGTTTATTTCGGTGAACCTCTTTCTCACTTTGGTCCCATCGGGCAAGACATCAACAGACTCCTGTGTCTTGCTTGTCACCAAAGGGCTCTCCTCTTTCACATTGTTGTACACTTTCATGCAGTCTCGTAACTCACTTTGTTTCAAAAACAATTTGGGAAAAATAGATTTTGTTTTTGCCAAAGTGGGGTTATCCTTGACGTCGATGACCAGGTTTTTGTATATGACTCCTCCAATCAACTCTTCTATCACTTCGATCGGGTTGTCCTCTTCAACCTCTTCAGCTTCGTGCAATCCTTTTCTGAATATATTTTTAATTTTAATGGTTTTGATTACTGGTATGCCTTCATCGGTTTTTTCATCGACGATTTCTTCAGAGCACACTGCACAGACCGAAAGATCATCCGGATCTTTGACTCCAGGAAATAACACAGTTAAATTCTCTATTATATTGAAGTGACTGGTCTCTTCGTTGATTATGGCGTCTAAAATGTTACCTGCAGACAAGGTTATTTTTGCTACAGGCCTGAAGAACCTGGTGGTGTTTCGTTTGCAAAAGGACTTGGAACCATCTTCTGATACAGAGTTATATTCCATAATACTGGTAGTTGATAAGATATCTCCTTCTATCTTTTTAATCAAAGGTTGGTCAGAAGAGCATGTACTAAGTTTATCCAAACTTCCATAATTTTTAAGCTTCATCCGTATGGTTTTCCTCTTCAAAGGCAAGTTTGTTTTGGAAAATTCCTCATCACACTGATGAACAGTAGTTTCTGCTTCCAACTCTCCGTTAGGATCTTCCATATCAGCGGCCAAAGACAAGTATATTTCTTCCACTTCTTGACACAAGTCTTCTACACGTTCTGACCTTATTATTTCCTCGTTATTTTTTAATATTTTTTCAGTAACAAATCTGTAATAAGTAGTTGTTATAATTTTCTTTTTGACAACACTGCCATAATCATCTTCTTCTTCATCTTCTTCCACATCAACTCTTGAACGAATTTCCCCTTCATAAATTATTCTTTCAATTTCATTTATGGTTTTTTTAGTCAACACATCACCCATTTCTACCAGTATGGTATCAATCGGGTCATCAGAATCTAACGTGTCTGTTATTTGATCAACCTTTCTAGAATCGTCTTGCTTGTTTTCTTCCACAAAGTGCTGTTTGATATCTTTGAAATTTTTCTTCTGCGCATGTTTTTTAAGTGAAATTTTTGCCGTAAAAGATTTTTCAAAAAGTTTTTTCAAATTTTTGTTTGCAACATATGGACCTATTGCACGAATCAAATCTTCCTCTTGTAGGTTTGTCTCTATAGTACTCTCACACACATTTATGTTGCAAGAGCCTCTTGGAATCGTTATTAGTGCTTTAATCTTTTGACGACATAGAACATTTCGATTGAAACTGATGGATGGAAAAGCATGAGTTTGTGGAAGTTTTAAGTCAACGAGGGGAATAAAATATTCTTTTTTCCATTCCTTTTCTTTTGTGAAGCTAGCTACATCATAATAGTTGTTTTCAAGGCATTTATCTTCAAATTCTACAGAACCACATATAGAATTGTTGTTTTCTTCGTTCAAGTTATCGTAATCTTCAAACGCTAAGTTAGGGTCTTTGTTTTTAATAAAAATCTTATTCACATAAGTAGCTTTATTTTCACTATTCTGTATTTTAATTCTTTCAAAAGTGATATTATAATCATTAAGATTATCTCGATTCAAATCCACTTCCTCTTCCAGCCACAACACAGTTTCTTCATTTTCTTCACTCACTATGTATTCTTTCAACATAGGGTTCTTAGTTTCCGAGATTTCATAGTAAGGTTTCAATGACAAACATTTAACGGTTTGTCTATAAACCTTTGTTCCATTTTCTAAAGTTTCCACATCATTTTCAACTGATTTTGATTTTTTGAAATTCTTTTGGCAGTTTTGATTCTTGTCATCAATGCCAATCGCGTTAATAGGATTAATTAGACACTTGATCATGACCTTTTCAATAGGTGTACCATCTACCGCATAGACATTATCACATTCTTTTATGATGAAAATTGAATCGTTATTTTCAGAACCCTCATCAACGATGATTTCTTCGCTTCCTAACTCAATTAAAACAACATAAATTTCAATTTTCATTAAAAACTCTCTGACATCATTTTTCTCTAAAACTGATTCCACTACAGGCAAAAAGAATTCCCGTGTGAGAGTTTTCCATTTGACCACTCTGTTGTCAGACAATCTGGCTTCTTTTTCGTTTTCAAAAACTTTTTTTCGTAATTCTTTTCTCGTGAAAGTTTTACGCAAAAAACAGCTATTTTTAACCTTTTTTTTGATTTCTACTTTTATATAATAGTCATTTTTATGAAAATTTCCTACATCTTTTGCAATGTTGATATCTACCTCAAATTTATTCTCAGCGAACAAGCTGCAAACAGGAAGTAAAAGATCAAACACTAAGAGCTTACTCTCCACAACTTCATATTCAACTTGAACACCCACGAAGAACAAATTATCTGTGAGTTGTATGTTGAATATTGGTTTGACCTTCTGAAAGTCCACCTGGACCCACCTCCTCAGCGACCCATCTTCCCTAAATTCGTCTCCTCGGTCTTTTACTAATATGTGCTCTTCTAACTCTTCATCTATTTTTTTGTCTTCAAATGTTTTTGTACATATAAATATTCTTCTTTTACAGAATGCACAACCGTTGTCAAACTTCTCTTGATAATCATTTGACATAATTTTGAGGTTTTCTAACGATAAACATCTTTCATCTTCTGATTTTGCTTCATAAACAACTTCCAGTTCATCAATCTCTTCAATACAAACATCTGAGAAGGATTTGATTTCGAAAGGGAGTTCATTATTTGAAGAGTTTTTTTCATGGTTAATCAAATACAACGGTCTGTACTTAATTGTTCTCACTCTTCGAACAAATTGCTTGGTAGTGTCATCAACTTTAATCACATCTAGCTCTACTCCAGTTTTGCACCAAGACTCACCCAAGTCACAGCAAGGATTTACAAGGAGAAACAAATTATTTTCTTTCAGTTTTTTGAACCGTTCTTCTGTTAGCTTGTTTTTTAATTCAATTATACAATGTATGCTCAGATGGTTCAATTCTTCGCAGTTTTCACCAAAACTACTTTCCTTCTTAACATTCAAGACAGGAATACAATTCAACGCAAAGGCTTCAATAGAGCCATTAGGTAGGTTAACATACACTTCTGTGATGTCTTTTCTAATGGTCTTCTCAAAGACATCACTAATGTTTGAAACGAGATCAGAACTCTTTTTTATTTGTACATGGAAGTTGTTCTCTATTTTTGATTTGATAAAGTCTCCATTTTTGAGTTGTTGAAAGTTTTCAGTGGTGCAGACCTTCTGTTTGATGTTTTTCTGATTCAACTCTGCTGTGATAGCCTCTAGAGTGAGTGGTGGTTGAGTGATTGAGTGATCTGTTATGTCGTTTGATGGCATGGTATCTTCTGTTTGAGTTTCTTCTGATATTTTTGAGAGTCTTTCTTCCTTCATTGAGTAACGAAGTTTTTTTTGTTTAATTTTGTGACTTGTCTCCAAAGAATCATTAGACTCACTATCAGGAGTTATTTTTGAATGTTTCTTGAGTCTGGCTGTGATTTTAGTCACTTCGGTGTTCAAAGGAACACCATTTGGCATGTATTTGATGTAGTTATAGTTTTCAACTGTGGAAACGCAATCATTAGGACTGCATAATTCCTTATCAAGTTCAAATAAGTATTCATTAATTTCTACTTTCACAAGTTCTTCTCTTACATTAATTTCCGGCACATCTTCTGACTCGTTGTATCTCAGAATAGTTATAGGTTTAACGTGTTTGGTGGTTATAATTTTTTGTTTGTATCTAACATTGTTTATTGTTTTTTCTTCTTCGGTTTCTTCAGTCTCTAGTTGAGTTTTCCCCTCTATTTCTTCAACCAGTTTATTTTTAAGTTTTTTCTTCTTAACATTTGGATTGACGAAGGCCTTCACTAGAACCACGTGTTTCTTCCTGGGAGCTCCACACGGTGTGAGTTCCTCAAGCCAAGTGTCGTTTATAGAAAAGTCTACATTGTTTGCTTGTAGATCTTTAATTTCAGATGATTTCTCAAAAATTTCTTCAACCACATTCTGTTTGATAATTTGTATCAAATCCGGTGCAAACAAGTTCAAGTTTTTGTTTTCTGAGTTTCCATTCATTAAACTAGCATCATTTTTTTTGAAGAATTTTTTAATATAAGTCGTTGTTTTGGTTTTATGGTGTCTCAGATTGTCCTCGAAAGACCTCGAAGTGCTTGTCACGTGCTCTACCAAAACGTCATCTTTGATGTGGAATTTGTCGACATCCTTTTTCGCATTAAGTTCATTTTTAGCTAATTCTTTTGCATTTTTCAAAGTCATTTTTGTGCTTATTTTTTCTACCAAACCATAATCAAACTGTTTCTCTTTTTCCTTATTCACTTCGATATCAATAACACAACTGTTTGAATTGATATCAGCAACAGGCATCTCTAAAATATTTTCTTTGATGATCGTTTTTAGCAGTTTTTCTATTTTTGAACTGTTAACCACAACTCCGTCACATTCTAGCAGCATCGTAACAGGCTTAAAGTATTGCGAAGTTATCACTTTGATATTTTTAACGCTTTTACCATTTTCAGACACGATTTTAAAGTCTTCTTCACTGTTTTTTATTTGAATATTTCCTTCTACAAGTTTCTGAACATATCTTGGAGGTCTAATCTTGACAGAAAATGTTACTTTCTTTATTTTATCTTTCTTATTTTTTTCTGAATCCTTTAAAAGATGCACATTATCATAAATGTTTTCGTCATTTTTATTTTTCAAAGTCGAATCTTCGGAGTCGATCCCGTTAGTGTCAATGTTGAGAATACAATTATCCGCAAATGGTTCTATAAAACCACAATCAACACTGACAGAAACATTATAAAATTCCCTTTTGATTTCATTGTAATTTATTTTCACTTCTGGAAGTTCATTTGTTCTGTAGGTGAGCTCCAAGATTGGAATAAGATGTTTTACAATTATTTTTTTGTTGTTTTCTATACTTTCATCGTTTTCTTGGTACGAAACTTGTCCCATTAAATCAAACTGGATCTCTTTTTTACAAGTTAAGACTTTTTTCTTACTATTAGTTGAACTGAGACTATTAGATGATGTTTTTGTATTCAAAACTTTAACGTATTTTAATGTGCCGTCTTCAAGAACTTCTGTATATTGTTTGAGACTAGTTTCGAAGCATAAATTTTGAGTATTCGATATATTCATTGGTAATTCACTTATATTTTCTAGTACTGAAATTCCCACAATATTTTCCCTCAATAAAATTCTCTTTTCCACACCAGGAGAACACTTGATCATTTTATATAATGGTTTTTTGTAATATGTTATGATGTCTTCTTTCATTATAACCTTCCCTTCAAAAAACTCATTGTTTTTTCTGTTTGTTTCAACAACCCCAAGAATGGGTCCTTCAATTAAAGATCCTAGAAGACCCGTCTTATTTGCCGTATCTGATAAAGCTTGTAGTTGCCTTAAGCAGATTTTCAAACTACTTTCGGAAACTTGATAATTATTCTCGTCTTGCTTTTTAGTTTCAAAGTTGTACAAAAATTGGAAATCGATCAGTGAAACGTCAGGTTCAATATATGAGTTTGGAACGATTAGGCTGAATGTTTCTTTTGCTAACTTTGCTATTCTTTCAGATTTTTTTATATTCTCCAAAGAATTATTAACAAAGTTTTTGTGAACAATCGGTAGTTTATATTTTTTACTTATGGTTTTATTTTTAGATGCAGAATTATTTGGCATTTTCTCAACAGATTCTTCAACATTCACTTCAGTGCACAATGTACCTTGGTCTGTAGAGATCGCACGAACGACATCACCCTCGTTTCTTATTTCATCATTTTTGTCAAATTTTTCATTTATATCTATTTTGACTGGCACCAACGTGGAAGGTAATGTTTGATGTGCAGACTTCATCGGCTCACTAGCCACTCGCCTCAAGCAGGTTTCCCCATTCCTGTTGTGCGCAACATTGAAGATGGTGACAATGTGTTTAGTTAAGATTTTTTTCAAGTTTGTGAGAGGGAAAAAAGATTTAGAGGTTTTCACGAATAGAATAAAAACTGAAGAAGTGCAGTTAAAGGCCTTGAAGAGCAAGTGCTGGAACATGTTGTTTTTATGAGTCTCAAAGGTGGGTCCAGAAATCTCCAGCATTTGAAGTGTTCCATTTGTCAGCTGAAAAAAAATTTAAATGGTTGATAATAATGCAAAACCGAATTAAATATGAATATTTTGTTAATATTTTCAACTACCTGGACATTAGAAACTCTACAGACTTCTATCCAGTCGACCAACTCTTCTCCCATGTCAACCACCTCACAAGTGCCGCACAATGCTTTCAATTGCAGGGTGTTAGATCTTATACGAACATTATTCTGGTCATCAACTTTGGCGTAAAACACGAAATCTGCCATGTAATCTACACAATCAAGACGATTGTGAAGGTAGCTCAATGTACCTTCCTTCAAAGAACAGTTCGACAGAAGGTAACTGAAAATTTTATATTAGTGTCATTTTTTAAAATGTTGTTCTGTTTTACAGAGTTATCGAAAAAATCCAAAAAATAAAAGTGATGAATCAAAACTATTAGTTTTTCACCTTCCTCCACTTTTGACTAAGAAAACTATATGGGTGTCATTTTCGTCTTTGTAGAGTTTGGTCTTTCCTGTTAAGTTCGCCCATCCAAATTCTATAAAGATATGCAAAAAACAAACTTTATTTATATTTTTTATGACTTAAATATTGAAGTTTTTTTTATTTTATTTTTGAAAATCTAAATGTTCAAACCAGGAGATAGGCGATAGAGATAAACGAAATCCTGAATATTGCTAGAAGCCTCATTGGCTGATTTGTCTAAGACTTGTTTGGAGACGGAAAGGAGCAAAGGGCATGAGTAGTGGTGGTTGTATGGAGTGATGGTCATCAGTGGACTACAACAAAACTTTGGAAGGCTACAATCTTCAATCACGTTTTCGCTTATCGATTGCGCCTTGGTGATTAAAATTTTTAATCAATTATGACTTGATTATGCAACTATGAACTTTCAAAAAAATTTGTTTCAAATAAAAATCAAAGTGTGTTTTTCATATAATAGATTAATTCCTAATTCTTAACAATTAATTTAAAATTTTGACGGTTCGAATAAATTTTAACTATCAGCAAAATGAACAACTTAAATTTTGGACATTTTGCAAAAATTTTTAACTTATTTTAAACAAGTTTTTAACTTCATTTATTATAAATACATAAAAATTCAAAGCTCACAGATAATGAGAGGAAAGGAAGTCTTTGAGTGGAAGAGTGTGGTCCAACCTTGAGTGAGATGGGATATAAGGGCAGTCTTAAGGCTAAACCTGCACTGCACAGATCACTGTAAAGCTGAGATGGCATGATATCATTGAAAAAAATTTAATATGAAGATATTTTTACTAGAGTGAAACCTCATATCAACAAAAAAACCTTTTTGAGAATTAATGACTTAAATATTAAAAAAAACCTGAACAGGTCTGCAAATCAAAGCAAAGTAGCAAGGAAGTGAGGCAGTGGTCACACTGAATCTGTTGTCTCCACATATGATCTTGTCAGGTTTTATGCCTTCAAGTTGGGAGATGGTTTTCTATAAAACAAAAGCTTTCGAAAACCTTTGAATGTTAATTTCATTGTATGAATAAAAATTTTTTAGAGTCTCTTTAACCTATAAAAGTCGTTACCTACTAATAATTATCACAATATCGAAGTAAAAAAGTAAAATTTAACACAAAACCCGGTATATTTCATCAAAATTTATTATATATTAAAATACTAATTAAAAACTGAGGTTTCCAACAACTGTAAAAGGTAGCAAAAGAGATATGAATGATTCAAAATGTCACTAGCCACCTTGGAATGTAGGCTTGATGGCATGCAATGAAGTCCTATTGGTAGGTGGACTGATGTGTTGTCTCCAGTTGATGCCATCAGAACATCTCAACACCAACAATTCACTCTCCCCCTTCTTTAAGCTTGCCATGAAGGGAACTTCTATCGAAATTGGACTGTGGGAAGTATTTTTAGAGTTTCATTCAAAAAAATAAAAATTTAAAGCACAGCTAAAGCATGAAAATAAATGTTTAATGGCGAAAATGAAAAAAAACTTTTGAAGTTAACTTTTTGAAAACTTTGCCAGCAGGATGGCATTGGATGATCCAGGTGGCAAGACCTTGAGCATGGGAGAGAGGAGGAAGAGGTGTTGAGGTGGTGGAAGATTTGAAGGTGTCGGGGTGCAGTAAAGTGCAGTGGATATTTTTGAACAGATGGAGATTCAATTCTGAGTTTCCTTTGCATTTCGAACTGGAATGTTATCGTTGGATAAGGTTGAATACATCGAATCAAATATAGAGACTTTAAAAGTTATTGCCTCAAGAATTTACTCTAAAAACACAAATTCAGTTTATGAATATTCATTAAAACTTCAATCTTAATAATATAAATTAGATATTTTCATCAGATGACTAACAATTTTTACAAAACTTTTTGTCGGTTTTAGCTATCTAAAGATGAGAGTGGGTATATATCAGTGTTTTTATTAAATATTGAAATTTATTTAGTTTTGAAAGAAACAAGAATGACTGTAACTTAAGAGATTTCTGGCTTGAAGTGAAGATTTCTCGGTTATGACTGCGAGCTGAGTAAGTCCTGGTTCTAGAGTTCTTCAAATTGATGATAGCAATATTGAATAATAATATTTTTAAACTCGACAAAAATCAAACAAATTCAATGAATTGATTTATAAAAATAAATATTCATATTTTGTATATAAGATTTGTTAATATAACAGCCCAAACTGAAATACCTTGGTTTGAAGAGGAGGTTTTGACGGATTGTACAAATGGTCGGGGCACGAAAGCTTGTTTGGTGGGTCTTTAGACGATTGATTCCCATTTACCTTGATTGAAGAAGTGTTTTGGTACTCTTGGGTATCATTTCCATTGGTGACACCTTCGAAATTATCAAAGAGTGTGAGTGGTGTGGAGTTGATGGGAGGGTCCATAGAGAGTTGTTGTAGAAAGCTTTGCTGTTGTTTCAGTTTCTCCAACGCCAGGCTGGACTCCGGTGCATGGTGATTTTCTTGGTTTGAGTGAGATTTAGTGTCATTTTGTAAAGTGTCAGAAGATTTTTTTTTTAATATTTTTGAGTTGTCTTTTTCAATGGTAGTCTGCTTTACGTTGTTTTGAATATCTAATAGCTGCGTGACAGATCTTTCTTGTTCGAACGTTGTTTCTTTTTGGAATTGTTCTTTTTTGCCGTTGAGAATCTTTGAGCAATTTTGTTTCAAACCTTTTTTTTTAGTTTCTGCAAGTATATTATCAAACTGTCAAATTATAAGCTTGAAATTTACAGTTATAAATTTGTAAGTGATGTAACTAAATAGTCATATGTTTCATCATTGAATAGTTCTTAAAATCAAAAGATACAGTTCATAATTTAGTCTCAGATGCTAGCGTACTTTGACTGCTATGGTAGATTTGGACGTCATGTTCGAAATCGAAGGAAAGCTGTTTGGTGAGGCTGCCTGGAGACGATATGTTGTATGAAAGTTTTGAGAAATTCAATAATTCGAAAAAGATAACTTCAAAGAGATGATTTAAAATTTCATTGTGAAATCATTCAGTTTGTTTTGTTCATTGATTTTATATAACGTGCAAATATTTGCAACATTACATACTATACAATTTTTATTAACAATTTTTAGTATTTATATGATACCTAAATAACTAAATTTTTAATTTTTTTTTTTTTGAACCTAAAATGATTATGCAACATAAAATAACTATTTTCAAAGTGCATTAAACTTCAAGATGCATTCGTAAGTGGAAATTCCATTACCTTTCAAAGACCTGAGCGAACAACTGTAGCTCTCTTCTTCAGAACAAATCTCTAAAAAATTGAACAAAATTTAATTATGATTCAGTCATATTTGGTGAAACATATAAGCTTTCAACAACCATTAACTTTTTTAATAGAAAACCTTCAGGGTAAAACCTTTTTAATAAATATTAATTAATACAATAATAAAGAAAGCAATTCACTGGAATAAACATCTTCGGGATCAAACATGTCAGCCTCCTTCACCACTTCAGGAGAGTGAATGTCTCTCTCCCCATTTCTCTCTTCTCTAGTCTGACATCTTGTCACCCCCTTCAATAACTCCTCAACCTCCTTGTGGCCAAACAGTTGAGATATGAACAAAGCAGTCTCACCTTCCTGGTGTTTGGTGTGGTGAAGAGTAATTAAAATGTTGATGAGAGATTGTGCGTTGACGACTAATTAAATTTTTTAAAAATGATTTCATTAATCACGCGAAGTTTTTCGAAAATTCTTCAAATACTTAAAAAATTATTTCATAAACTACCAACAAAACTGGAAAAAAAAAACAAAAAAAAAATTATTTCAAAACACAATTCTTTAAATATAGCACCAATGAGACGATGTTAGGATCAGCATGGTGTTTGAGAAGACTGTCGACCACCAAGAGGTGTCCCTGTTGGCTAGCCTGGTGTAGGGGGGTGTAGCCGTGCTGGAAGGAAGAATGGGTTCATGTGCATTGCATTTATAAAGAAAATTTAATAATATTATTAGTGTTTTGTTATTATTTTGAAGTTAAGGAGGTCTGTAAAATGCATTTCTAGGAAAATTTTAATAACATTATAAGTTCTAGTTTCATCTCTATAATTATCAATTCTTTCATTGCAGCAAGTAATATCCGGTTATAACAATTAGTTTTAAGCTATGTTAAGTAATTTTACATTTTCAAGTGATTATTTTTTTATTTTATCAAGCTATAAAAATGAATGTATTTAATATATGTTTTGGAAGGTACCTTGTTTTGCGAGTTGACCTTAGCAGAGTGGCGCAGAAGCCACCTGACCATGGAGACTTGTCCGAAGTGACATGCGGTGTGGAGGGGGGTGTAGCCTGCCTGCAAAAAATGCCTACATATTTTAAACAAGTGTTTTTTTCTAATGAATGCTATGATATAAATATGAAAAGTATTTTAAAGTATTGGAGTTAATAATTTTAACAAGTCGCTTTCTAATAACAAAGTAACAGAGTTTAGTCAATGCGTTTTTTGAAAAATTGATAAAACTTTGGATTGTTACACAATTCATAAAAATTATTTAATACTTTATAAACGACTTATTCATCTAGTTATAAGCTACAGTATTTTTCCGTTTATTTATCAATATATAGAATTGCATTTTACGTAAAAATTTTGATGACCATCATTTGAAAATTAAACAGGCTCACATTAGTCTGGGCGTTCAGATGTGCCCTGTTTTTATAGAGAATGTCTGCAACCTTGACATGACCTTCTTGGGCAGCAAGATGGAGTGGTGTGAGGCCATTGTAGGTTTTGAGGTTCACATTGGATCCGTTGTCGATCAGCACCGATGCTATGGAAGAGTGGCCGTGTTTGCTGCAGAGGTGCAGTGGTGAACAACCATTCTGTGGTCACGTGTTTGAAAGTTGAGTGAGTTTTTTAAGAATTTTATTATATTTTCAAGTGAATCTTTTTTGATAAATAGTATTTAGAATTGATTCTCAAAGTTACTTCTGATTGGTCGTTGATGTCGAATAGTGCAGTCTCGATCAACCTTTTCACCATCAACTCCCTGTTGCGACATGCTCCGATGTGCAAGAGAGTGAAGCCGTTCTGAACGTTTGAAAAACATGCACTTTGTAGCAGTCATAACCTCACTAATTTATCAAGACCTACCAATATGAACACGTTAAAGGCTTATATATATATTTGACCACATGCATGCTTAAATGACATCCACTTCACCTGGGTTCTGAGTTGCAAGTTAGCTCCTTTGTCTCTGAGGAGTCGGAAAGCTTCAAAAGTGTTGTAGTGCACTGCCAAGTGGGTGGCACACAAATTGTTCTTGCCTTGCAAATAAATTTAGTTGAGTTCTCATTGATTGAATTGTTGTATGTGCTGCGAATGTAATGATACAAACTGAAGCACACCTGCAGAGTTGACATCAAAACCATTGTTTAGAAAAAGGTCTATTATTTTAAGCTTGTTGTGCTTGGTAGCCAAGTGGAAGCAATTTAAACCTTTCTGGTAAAGCAGAAAAATTGAAACTGTTAACCAGTCTTATGCATATTTCAAAGATGATGTTCATAAGCTCAATCCTGATATTTTACCTTAGTTAACAAATATGGGTTAGCTCCGGCATTGAGAAGCTTTTGTGCAATGGAAGTTTCACCGAGGGAAGATGCGATATGGAGAGGAGAGAGGTGGTCAGAGGTGGTGATAGCATCCAGGTTAACTGCCTGTTTGAGGAGGATGTCTGTGAAATGGTCACTGCCTTGTCTGCAAGACAGGTGCAGTGCTGTCTGACCCTCCTTCGGAGTTCACGATTATTAGAACTTTAGTCAAATTTAGATTTGGAAAAAAATGTTGCTGTTTAGAAACTAATGGAATTTTATTCAAATTAAAATTTTTATGAAATTATAAATATTATTTCATCATTATTTTGTTTTAGTCAGCCTCTTTCCCATTTCCAAAGGGTCACTGACTTCTTTTCACAGCCTAACCCTTTCTTTCGACTTCATCCTATCGTAGGCATTTTCAAACCACGTCACAGATTTTCCATAATACTTTCTCATAGCTAATCTTGGTTCTTCTCTTCCTCTACTACTTTCAACTTCAAACCTTCACGCCTGCTCAACACAATCATCATCCCCTTTGTTTTTTATAACATGACCCAACCATCTATAACTTCCTTGTTTCACCACGACAAAAATTTTATTTTTCTACCCTAATCTAACCATCAACTCCGTTGTATTCACACCATCAGCTAGCCGCAGACCACACATCTTTCGAAGCATCCGTTTTTCTGCTCTTCTTAATATAACCCTTTCAACGGATCTTACCACGCAAGTTTCCGAGCCATCAGTCATGAAAGATCTTACACATGTTCTATAATGTTGTTTTTTCGTAGTCCATGTGTGTTTTTTAACACATAACGTAGATGACATACTGTTAAATGTTTGCCAGCCCAGTCCTACCATTTGTGTAAAAGCTAGCTCACTTCCTTCTTCACCATTCCTATTGCCATCTAGACAACAAAAATTATTCATCTTCTCCAACTCACTTGAACAACTATTTGAAACATTATCACATGCCTCATTTGAACCATTCATACAAAGCCTAAATTCAAAATTTTTATTCATCTTACATGAAACTCTCTTTACCCTAACACACCACGCATGAACCCATTTCTTACATGTTTTGTACTTCACACAATTTACCTTAGCCGTCTTACCAAACACACCATATAGATCAATTTTAGTTAAAACAACAACCCAACTACCATTATCACTTTCCATGATCTTTGTTTTACCAAGATTAATCTTCAATTCTTTTTCCTCAAAAGCTGCCATCCCATGGATGAATTGTGCTTTTATTTCTGCTAGAGTCTCTGCCATCAAGACCAAGTAAGCTGCATGAAGCAGTTCATATAGAGCATCTTTTCTTCCGTTTTCAGACAATATATCTAGCACTATTGAAAACAAAAATGGCGAAAGAACCGATCCTTGATGGACACCTTCACCAACGGGAAATTTACACCAACATCAAATTCACGCCAGCATCAAATTCAAATAAGAAATGAATGAAATAAACTTTATTAGTAGCGTTGACATCAGCTCCCAAACTCAACAAAGAAGCTAGAACTTCAGGCTGGTTTCCTTTGATGGCGAAATGAATGGGAGAGTTTCCTTTGTTGTCCTTTCCTTCAATGCATGCTCCTGAGACCAACACCATGCTGACGATGTCCATGTGACCCAGATAACAGGCCATGGATAGAGCCTTTGAACCGCTCTGTTGAGGTTCAATCCATAATAACGAAACATATTTATTAGATGTATCAAATAATCTTGCAACTAATTCTACAGACATTGATTTTTTTAATCAAATGCATATTTGATGTGTCAGACAGTTGCTACCTCAGTAGTGGCTTCAAGGTCACAGTTGAAACGTATGAGGAGTTCAGCAATCATAGCATGGTTCTTCTTCACTGCGATGTGCAAGGGTGTGAAGCCATTCTGTGGCATCATGTGGGCTTAGAATTTGGCTCAAAAAATATGTCGATTTGTATGCTTTGAGTGCAAATTCATTTTATTTCACTTTGGTATAACTTGTATCTTAATATTATCATGCTTTCCCAAACGTTAAAGTCTTTAAACAATAAAGAATAAAAAAAATTACCCTGGCTTTAGGATTAACATTGCAAGAGGCTTGAAGGAGTGCTTGGGCTGCCTGCAGACTGCCACAGTGTGCAGACACATGCAGTGCTGTCAACAAATCCTGTTTAAACATTTTCAAGCTCCAATTGAAACTAACACAAAATGTATTCATTTACTCAACTAGTAAGACCGATCATTAACTGATTAAATGATGGTTTAACTAATGAATGATCAGATTTAAATTTAGAGACCGAGGAGACAGCTTCCAAAAGAGCACCATTGTTTTTCTCTTGACACTTCTGCAACAAGTATTCTACTCCTGCCACATGGTTGCCCTGGCAGCAGAGATGCAAGCAAGTGAGTTTGTTCTTGGTGAGGTAGCTCAGGTTAGCGCCATTTTCCACCAAAACTCGCATCACATCTGTCTTGCCATTCCTGCTGGCGCAATGCAAGGCTGTAAGTTTGTCCTGAGATGTCGAGCATGATCTTGTTTTGAGTGTATTATAATGACGTCCAACTTAACATAATTTTATGCCATGTTTATCATCAATACTGAAGGAACGATGCTCAATAGAAAAGGAAGATCAGTACAGAAGAACCCACCTTGGTGAGAGCATTGATGTTGGCTCGGTGTTTGAGAAGGAGAAGCACCATATCGACATGACCTAGCTTGCATGCCACATGCAGAGGAGTGACGGAGTTCTGCAAATCAATATATCATGGGTGTTCGAATAGATTTGGATGTTTTATATGTTGGATTTTCATGCTAGATAAATTTAAAAATTACCAACTTTATGGCAAAGTTTTGATGTTCTCAAAAGTCAGTTTTTTTATTCTAATTTAATAAGATACTTTCGCCAACTATGAAGTATCATTCATAAATTTTAGTTAAAGTTTTTTTTTCTTAAAAAATTCATTTAAAAAAAAAAAGTTTTAAAACTGAAGAAATTTTCACTAAAAACTTCATTAACTGCAAACATCTCACAAAAGCTGCGGCATCTACATAGGCTCCTTGCTGCAGAAGCACCTGGGCAATCCCTCTGCGGTCGTGGTGGGCAGCAACGTGCAATGCTGAATATCCGTTCTACGGATATTTGTTGCATTATTGAGATCTCTTATACGGTCTTTGTTTTATAACTCCAAAACATACAAAATATAAAATTGGATTTCAAAATTCTCCAGATAAAAATGAACAAGCGTTTTATACAAAAAATTTTTCCAATTCAGTTTCGAGCATGATACAAATGCAACAAATAATTTCAACCATGGCTTCAAACAGTATCAACCCGATATGAACCTTGAACTGCTTCTCCATGAGAAAGTTCTTCTTAGTTATAGTTCTTGTGTTACCCCCATCACTGCAGTACCCCCTACAATCAACCTCTTCTTTCTTACTTCCATTTCCGGCATATTCATGGTGGTTGGGATGTGAGTCTATGAAGTCTTCACTCTTAATCTTTTTCAGCATTGACATCACTGTCTTCACATCATTCCTTCTGACTGCTGTGTGTAAAGCCTCCAACCTCAAATCATTCTTTTTCTTTTTTCTCATTCCGCTCAGGTTTCTTCAGACTTGCAAAGGTTGATATTTGAATGGATCTGTGAAATTGAGAAGTTTGTTTCATCGACATAAACCAATTAGAAGCAAGTAAAATGTTGATGTGAGCACGCAGTTGTTTCAAACTTCATTTATTTATATTTAAATCACTACAAATGAACTTATAAAATTTTCTTCAAGTCTAAAGTCTTGCAGCATGGCCAGTGATAAATGGAGCGAGCAAGTGCCTGGCTTGAAATTTCAAATAGTCGTTATTTATCTCTTGAGTACAACTTTAAACAACGCAAGGTGAGCATTTTCAAATAAAAACCCTCGCAGTTTAAAACTATTTCTTTAAACCAGTAGTGCCTTTTTGTTATGAATTTCTGTTTATTAAACCATTTATATATTAGATTGATTTTTGTTTAAATAATTATTTAAATGTGAATAATGTTCTAAAAAGAAATTTTATTTAATTTATTTTTAGTTTTTCCAATTCTTTCAAGTTTATATAACTTTCAATGATTTAAATAAACCTCAATATAATCATATAAGAAATCAAAAATTGATAATTTCTATTCTTATAACTCTCTTATAATCACAAGCATAAGATGAGCACTAGTAATAATTAAGACTATGAACAAAAAGTGCCAAAGTTCATTAAGATTGCAAAACTTCAGAAGTTCTTTTATAACTAATATCAAGTTTCTCTTTTTGAATTTCTATGTGATGTTTGGGTGATGGAATTCAGGTTATAAGTTAGGATAAAGTGTTGAATGGCTCGTATAATTCTTTTGTTTCAAAAGCAAGCCTTTGCATCCTTGAAAGCTTAAAAAGAGAATAAAACTTCAATAAATTAAGCAACTAAAAACAAAACAACATTCGAATAATTTGAAAATTTTGCAAGAGCATACTTAAAAATACCTTCCTATTGAAAAGAACATACAAAAATAAATGGAGCTTAAATAAAACCGATGAATCTCGTAACAGACCCCACCAAGCATCAATCAACTCTGTCAATTCAGTTTTGAGCTTTAATTAAAGTTCTATTTCATTATTTTAAATCTTTTTATTAATTTGAGGCTAATCATTAATATTCTGGTATGAAATATCAATATTATTGTTATTTAATTATCTATTAAGCAACTGATATATTCGTATTTCTTAATATTATTCTCGATCATACGAGCATAAAATAAATAAAAAACCAAGCACATAAAAATAATCTCGAAATGTATATCTACATTCATCATCTAAACGCAATATGTCAAATACTACAAAACACACACATAAAGCTAACATGATAAGCGTAATCATCGCCACAAACAAAACAATTTAGTAGGAATTTAATACTCTCAAAGCAGACTGCATCGCTAACTATAGGTTTTTTTTATTCTTTCCCAGTTTCATCAGTTGATGCTTCTTTTATCTTTTACTCTTATGAAGACTACACATTCTCTGATAACCTTTTTTATATATTGCTTAACACTCGGTCATTATATGTAGTTTGATAACTGACTTGGTGTTGTCAGCAATTGTTTGAAGATGTGAACAAGTAAAAATAGAAAAAAAGCTCTTGAAACAAGCTTTTCATTAACGAAGCTCAAAAGTTTATTGGGAGAATGTTATAAGTTTACATATTAAACTCAAAAGTCGACCTACATGAAAAAGCAGATTAAATCTTCATTTGAACCTCCGATTCGACTCCACACTTAACATTGCATTACATTATTTGTATCTTAATTTCTATCATTATAACTGGGATGAATAAGCTAACTGACTACAATGTAATTTATAATTTACAAAGATGATAGGATCTCTGTGTTGAGAGGATGTCTCTTTATTTAGTTAATGCCATCCTGTAGTTTGCGAGAGAATTACAGCCGAAAAGCCTTATAATAACGGTGCCTTCTTTACCGCCTTTTTATTAGCAATAATTAACTACTTTCTGCTTGGCAATTCATCTAGTGTTTGTTTTAAATTCTTTTCCTTTTCAAATAAGCAAACATGAAAATTTGGAGATGTATTTAATTTGTACTATTTATAAACTCATTAAATTTGATGGAGTAAGCAACCACAAAATTAATAATAATAATTTTACTAAGGAAAATTTAAGAAAAGTTCAAAGTTAGTTTTTGATTGTTTTAAAACAAACGCCTTCAAGCAAAATAACTTAAATGAGGGGTTAAAATTAGATACATTTATTTTTCAAATTTTAAAATTGAAGTTAAAATTTTGCATAATTAATTGAATAAAAAGATTAATGTTTATAAAACCAACCAATAACTCACCCAAAACAGCTTCAATTTCCAATCTAATTTAACATGGCAACGTTGTTTGACCGAAAAACATCAATTTTTGTTTTTTAAATGTTTATAAAACGTTTGAATACAACAGAACAGGGTAACAGAGGGTGAAAAAGTTTCCTTACAAACCATTATATATGCTTGCCATGTATATATAAGTTCTCATATACGCTAAGTTTCATTTAAAGAGGCTGAAACTTAAAAAAGGCCTTTTCAAAAAAAATTTACTCATAATAATTTAGTGTTCTGCATTTTCGAGATAATATCGTCCTTCTTTACTGAATTTTTTTTGTAATCTTATCGATACATTTTTGAAAGTTTCAAAACTCAGATAACGCTTTACCTTGGAGAACAGTTGTTCAAATTTAATACTTCCAAATCTACATAGATCTCCTTCTTTCCAAAAACATCCTCCATTTGAGAAAACTCAACCAAAAAATCTGAAGCACAAAATTTCAATCGCCATATTGGTGAAGCATACCTCTTTCATATAAGTTTTACTCAATTATTTTGCGACCATTCCCAAATTTAAAAACTTTTCAGACCTAATTTTTTTTGATTACTCTTGAACTTGCTATTTGATCTGAACCATATTTTTCAAAGAATGGTTTGTTGAAATTTGCTTCTTTTTTTACTGTTTAACCGACATGACCAAACAATTTAACTACCACTAAACCATTAGTACAACGTGAAATAATGAAAAACACAGCTTTATAATTTTAATGGTGTTGAAGACCATTTGGCAACTTCTCGAATCTAGGGTAAGGGTTGAAGACGACTATAAGGTTGTCATCGGTGTTGTCGACAGTTATTCAGTTAATGAACTTTAAGCAATTTTATTTAAAATTATAATTCATCAGTTAGTTTTGTTTAAAATAACTTGAAATTTTTGAAAAACATCAAATTTGTAATCGTTATCGAATCATTTGTAGAACTACACACTTCTTCCTAATTCAGCATTTATGATGGAATTGTATTGGTAACTTTCTTTTTTTTTCAAGTGTATGTTCTTAGTATAACCATGCAATTTTGCAAAAAACCAACGTGTTGTTCAAAATTTTCGAGTCGACAGTCACTCGTATCATAGGGAAATGGAGATTTTAAAAATGTATTTTAAACGAAATGTAAATGTACAAATGGGAGGCGTCTAACCTCACGATATGTTACAATGATTCAGAAGAACCATCATCGTATTCCTATAAATTATATCATCTTCAACCGACGTCATTATTAATATTGTTTATAACTATTATTAAGAGGAATCTAACTGAATATTATTAAAACCTCCAGATGACTCGCTTGAAATAAAGAGGAAAAAGATTGTGGTTACGATCAATCAATGCCACCAGAATGAGCTTATGATAAAAATTAATATAAAAAAAGTTGAAAAAGCGAGATAAGCAGTCAGTGGTTGAGGTGGTGAGATGTTGCACAAGTGTGTCAGAGTATCAAGTGATTGCTGACCTATCAAGCTCTTCCAGCGTAACAAAAGTGCATTGAACTTTTTACAATTGAGTTTAAAATTTTAGTGCAAATAAAAAAACATTAAAACATAGTTTGAAGCCAGTATTATGAAATTAGGGGGGATCACCTGCCAAACAGTCCTTCTTACAACTTGCAATATATCTTATCAGAAAACATAACAATTTTTAATTTAAAAACTAATAAATTATACGTTTGACTCATTCTGCAAAGAACTCACCAAAAATACTTGAAAATTGTAAAAAAGCGGATATTAAACTGGAGAGAAGTTTGTGTTTATTGGGTAGTTTTTATCGTCGATCCTTTGCGAAATGACTTCAAAATGACTGTGTTTCTCTGAAGGTTCAATATCTACATTTTTATCTTTGGGTTTCTTCAAAGAGTGGGTCTCGTTATTACTAAGTTGTTCAATACTAGCACCGTTTAAGTCAACCTCCTTTTCATCGAGCACCATCGGATGTACCAGGCAAAAGGCATTCTCCTCAAAAGAATCCTGACTTCGTGCACATATATTTTGCTCGTTATCTTTTTTATTATTTATTAGGCTGAAATCAAAGTTTTCCAGATTGTATGTTTGGCTCACGATTTTATTGATATTGTTGTTTGCATGACTCGACGACTCAGTGGTGCTGAGTGGGGTGTATTTATGGGAATTTGTTGAGATCACATCGTTCCGTGTTTTAGACACTTCTTTATATTTCCAATTCTCATTTGAGTTTACATACCGATCAAAACTAACTCTTTTATTATCATTATCATCATTAATACTGTTCTGTCTCACACAACTCTCCTTCTTTGCTTTATTACTCACACTGCCATCAGAAGGCACCCTCTCCAAGTCTGCTTTTATGGGGACACGCAGCACTTTATCATTTTCATCAAACTCCACCACTACGTGACGACTGGAATGGTTGCTGTCAAGAGGGGATGGTTTGTTGTTGGGGCAGTTTTGGACGTAGATTACTCGGTTGTAAGCCCGCCATCGAGAGCACAACTGCAGATACATCTTGCACTGAATGTACATAAAAACAAAACCCCCAGTGAATCCTATGCCTACAACTATTAGCTTGGTCCAGAAAGGCCACTCCATTTTGCCCCCTTTTACCTGGGAAAGATGTTTGTAGTGATTCATTTATTTGAAACGTGCTTTAAAACATGTCAATAAGTTATAAGTTGAATAAAAGTCCAATCAAGCTAATGGCTTTTATATGCAATAAATTGAAGAAGCCATTAAATTTTTAATATGTAATCAATTTGATTAAGACCCCTTTCAACTACCTCTTCCATGGTACGTTCAATGAGCACATACAGAGACCACACTACACATGTGATGGCGATGAGATGGAAGGTGACAGAACACATTATTTTCCTGCTCTCCACCTTCGTCATCTCCAACTTCTGCCACTGTTTGCGTTTAATAGGCGGTTTATACTGTTCGAACATGTGCTAATCAAATCCAAATTGGCAAAACCATGAAGGAAAGTTAAGTTGTGAATAAGAAAATCTAAGCATTATAATATAACAAAACTAGACAAAAAATTATTATCGTTCGTTAAAATACTCTCAACGGTCCATAAACATCAGACTTGACTTTTACACCAACAAGCACTTGTCGAAATATTGAAATGCAGTCAAATCTGAAGCATTCATGATGAATAAAAAGGCTGAAATTTTAAATTAAAATGTGAAAATTTTTTTAATTTTTAAATCAAAATTATTCAGAAATAAATGATATGAGAGGAAGGATATTCATCATAATCAGTCATCTTGTTTGATTCGCATGCAAAAAGTGCCATTAGAAGAAAAAAATAGGCATTGTTGTGAGAAGCTTTGAAGCACACATCTATCAAAGGGTAATCAGTCTTAACCGTTACAACGGCTACAACGCAGTAGGAATTCGTTAGAGCTTCCATTTATCTCAACAAGTATTCATAACACAAGTTGGAGACATGAACACGAACAGCGGACATAATTAAGTTTTGAAAACAATGGATGTAACATAAGGATGTAAAAACAACTGAAGCACCTTGCAGAATGGCTTGATGGTGGCAGTCATGGTGAACTGAACCTTGCACAACTCACATGACTTCATGTTGGCGCTTTTGATCCACTGCTGCAAGCAGTCCTGGTGCACGTATTTGAGGCTGCCTGTGTGGTGGAGTTGATTCGGTGGTGCATAATTTAGATCATTGCGTCTGAAACTTTGCAGAATATTTTTTCTCTTCGCTGTATTATTTCATTTAAAGTACTTATTTGATTTTGTAAATCTTTAATATCATCAAACATTAATGGAACCACCCATACTGAGAACATTGATCTCTAGTCAAAAGTATGAGCACAACGTTATGAGAACTGCCCTAAGCATGCCCAGGTGAACTAGAATGATAACAATAGTCGTGTGAAGCTATTTAAAAGTCTGTCACGATGAATATTGAGGCAAGCTTGAATCCATTGAGTTACAAAAACTCAAACAAATAATTGTCAAATAGGAGATGCCATCGATAATTTCAAGTGGTTAATTAATTAAAAAATATCATCAGTCATAGTTTTATTCAATAAATACTTGTGAAATAGACGAAATATTCTTTAAAAAATAACATCTAAAGTTAAATACTCTGAAAGCAATTTTTAAATCAATATAGAATAACACGACAGTCCAAACTTCCACTGACGAGAACAAATAGATTTAAGTGCTTGAATGTGTTGGTAGAGGCAATTTTTAATGTCAATGTGTAGAAACAAATACTTTAAACTTTAAAAAACAACTGTGAAAAGCAGAAAATGTCTAATGACTTAGACCTGGGTTAGATTTATCGATAAGAATTAGAGAAAAAAAATTTTCAATGAAAAAAAAGCAAAAAAATTTTTTTAAAACCAAATTTAAAAGGGTGAATGAGAGAGGAAGTGGTGGTGACTGGAAAGAAGTAGATGGTTGTTGGATGGAAGAGATGGAGGGCAAGAGGAAAGAAAGATGGAGGATGGGGGTATGAGAGAGGAAAGGTTGATGGATGAAAGTGGATGGGATGGAGGGTGAAAGAGGATATTGAATGAGAAGAGAGGGGGATGTGTTGGAAGGTGAGAAAAAAAAGTTTAGTAGATCATAAATGGTTTCCTTGTAAAATCATGTAAGGTAATAGGGTATTATAAAGCGCTTTTCCTTATAGATCAAAGCGCTTGCTACAAATTTAAGGTAGGAAAAGCACATTGTGAAACAGGTGTCAATTGTTGGCCCACGTGAGATCGAGCCCGGTAACTTTAAATAATTAGTCTAAAGCTCTACCTCTGAGTTATACGAGCCGACGATTAGGTTAGATTAGTAATGTTGCATAATGAAAAATTATCTTATTACACCTAATAATTACTAGTACTATTTTGAAAAACTATTCGAGTAGTAACTTCAAAGTAATTAGCAAGTGAGGAATAACTAATGAGTAAATTTGCACGAAAGCAGCTTATATCCTGTCTATAATGTAATGTTCAAAGGAATGCTGAGATTGGCAGTTTCTTATTTGATACTCTGTGAGATTGCTTATATTTTTGGTCAGTAGAAAAGCTTTGAGTACATATTTAGTGAACCTTTTATTCTCATGGTCCCGATAATTACAACGACAAACATTTGCCCAAACATCTAGTTTTCTAAACACTCAACATCCTAGATCTTTTTCTTTTAAATTTATAGAAATCACATGCCAAATCAACCTAACTAAAAACTGATTCAACCAGTAATTAAAACTCACCAAATATAAACTTGCATAACTAAAACCAACAATGATTGTTAAATGAAGGGTAGGGTGTGAGTTATTGGTCATTTGAAAATGAAATATGTCCCCAATGTGGCAGTGGTTACCAGAGCAAAAGAATACTTTGAAGCAATTTTTTTATGGAGAGAAATGCAAACAGGTCAACAACCGTAATTATTTAATGTACCATCCCATTAGTACTTCCAGTAGTTTTTAGAAACTCCTGAAGTTAATGCCACTATAATCATACTGGTAAGTGATTTGATTTAGGCAAAATACATTTTGGAACTTTTTAGAAAACTTAGGTATCATTGTAAGCTATTTTTATTGACGTTAGCTCGGGCTGGCAGTCTATAAAAATTTGTCTCAAATAAAATGGCCTTTTTTAAAAATTACTCTATTATAGCATCAATAACCTAGGCTGACTGCTGCTAACCCCAATTACTGGAACATTCAAACCATTGGATTAATAATAAATATTTAATTTCACGTAAAAATGAAAACTTCAATGAACTCATTTAAAATTCACAAAATTTATGAACTTTTGAACTTTAAATATTTTTCGAAATTATTTGCATTGAATTGAAATATATTTTTAAATGAATAAAATTTCCCCTATATTAGCTATTTTTTTATAATAATTCTGACAATTTCAAAAACTATAGCTTTTTGTATGAAAATGAATTTACCAGAATTTCGACTTTTGGTATATCCAGAATATAGACCCATTTAAGCAGAGAATATGCACATTGTCTAAAATTTAAGCAGTATGCATATTCTCTTACTTCAGACATTGCCTGTAATATAATCAATTTAATATAGCCAGCATCTTTCCTTTTTCCAAGAAGTCAATGACTTTTTTTCACAATCTAACCATCCCTCTCAATTTGACCTTATCGTAGTAATCTTCAAGACCTAACCCAAGCCCACGACAAAGGTTATCCATCATAATGTCCCAAGCTAACTTTGGCCTTCCCCTTCCTCTACTACCCTCCATCTCACAACATGACCCAGCTATCTCAAACTTTAACGTATATAAAATTAAAAAAACACTTTTACGCATTATAATAAGGTGATAACTCAAGAGATCTTTAACATTAAATGCCAGATATTATTATCACAGTATTATCGTATAATTGTATATTTTTAAATAATTTTCTAAATTGTAAACAGTATTATAGAATTATGAATATTATATGACGAAGATGATCAAGCTGGTAAACATACTCATCAATATTATAAATAATTTTTAAACAATCATTTGTATAAAAGCATGACTCAAATAAAAATCGCATTAAAGATAATTTTTTGATGGTATGAGACAACATATATAATATAACATAAACCTTATCTCAATGTTCAACATCATAATTTCCCTTTTAAAAGAAGTTTGACGAAACCATGATTCAGCATTTTTACTGTGAAAACCCCAGATTTCTTCGAAGTTTTATAATGTTTTAAATATACATTTAAAGCTATTTTCTCTACCCACAGTGCCGTGTTTTGTGAGGTTTGTATTCTACACTCCCAATCAAACCACCTTCCAACCACCGACCCCTAATGGCTCATTAGTAGGTATTTTCCGTGAAATATCTACTTAATTGCAATAACTAACCAGTCGTCTCAACATCTTTATCCACCTGACACACGTAACCTTTTTTTATTGAAACCCATGTCTCACTCCCACATAATCAAGCAAGTCAGATGCATGCATCATGCATGCCTCATCGATATATCAGTGTAACCATACTGTTGCCATAACAGACCTGAGATGTTTCTCCAACTTAACCATGACGCATTAATCTTGCCTCTTATTGCTCTCAAAAAAATTATCAATATGAAAATGTAATTGAAAGATTCAAATTTTCGATTATACTGTCTTTTTAAAAATGTTTTAGGCTCATTTTTCAGACATTTTTATTGATTTTTGCAATTTAAACAAGAACAACTTGTATGGCACCGTTATTTTGAATTTATCGTACAATATTGCTCCTTTCATTTTTACCATAACAAGAAAACGAATAATTGCCTTAATTTAGTTTTTAGATACATTTTCCACCATTAATCATATGCACAGTATTACATAATCAATACAATGTTGTATCGTCATCATTGTTTGAAACCGGCTTCCATACTAACATCAATTTACATACATATAAGTTTGAGCAAAAACACTATTCATGAACTAAAAAAACTAAAAATTCTATGAGCGCCCCTAGAATAGATACTTTCACAGATGACTTCAACCAAGGTAGGTGGAATGAAAGTTCTAAAACAGCCACTGCACAAAAACCCATCATAGCAGGTGTCCACCATAATGAAAACATTCACAGTTACAATAATGTAGTCAAGAATTTTATCATTGCATTACTCAAAAGTAACAATCCTACACTTTTCAGAGTTATCATGAAGCAGTTGGTAGGAAAAAAATAATAGAAATCCCCACACAATTGAAACCCTCATCAACCCTCTCCCCACCTCTCTACCATTACCCTCCACACCACCTTCAACCACAAGATTCTTCACCATAACCCTCACCATCATTCACCACACCACATCTCATCACCCGCAACATCCTACATAACACAGAACCTACCACACTACATAATCCACTATACCAACATCATCCACACACCTGAACAAGCACAGGGGGATATAAGAGGACATTCATTGTCTCCCTCACAATGACATATTCTACACACATCTTCATTAAAGGAGTCCAATGACTTGAATGATGTGTTCAACTTTAATGGCTGCCATTCCTCCTTACTTGCATAAGGTTGGGTCTGTATAGGTTGTTACAATGTGAAGTTGAGAGTATAAAGGTTTTTTTAGAAATATGATGGTTAATATTATAGATTTTTAGATATTGATTGTTTAAGCATGTTTATCTGTTGATGTTTTCTAGAGATATATTATGTTGATGAGATTAGTATTGATGACTTTGTTTTGTAGAGGTAGAGTGATATGTGTACAATAATGAATCAACTTTTGTATTATTTGATTATGAAATTAATGGAATGAATGATTAGCTTAAAAAAGAAAAAGTTTGTGTAAATATTTTCTAAGCCATCATAAAATGCCTAAAAAAATTAATAATAAACTTTATAATTTCATACCACAATATGTATATAGTACAGTCAGTGATGTATATAAGTATACTTCTATGAGTTTTTAAACTGATTTTAAGACCTATTTTTTATTTAATGAAATTTTACAACTAATGGTAACAGTATTATATTCCATTGCTTGTTATTATAAACCTACTTTCCTCGTGAAACTTGAAATCACGTTTAAAATCTTTGGCATATCAAAAAAGCTTAGTATTTAATTATAATTAATACAATGACCTTTGTGATTTTTGTTATATTCAAATTCAGTTAGGCAATAAAAATTTTCAAATATCTTTAAAGCATTTTATTTGAATATAATAACTTGTAAAAATATCTTTCAAATGAAGATAGAAATAGGATTTTATATTATGTACTTTGTCAGATCAGTTAAGTGATTTTCCAAGTCTTATTAAATGCTGATGTCAGGTAGATTTTATACATAAAAATTTTTTCATCTATAAATATTTGTTTCAAATGAACGTAACTTTTAAAAAATTGAAGTATATACATATATATACGTTTTTAAAAAAAGAACTTCAATATTAAAAAAACATTCATACCTTAACAGTGGATGTAAGGTCTTGGTCACAAATTTCAGCCATAACGGATGATTTTAATTAAACTTTCTTCTTAAAATAATGGATTATTTTTGTCTACAAAAATAAATTCCATTCAAATAAATATTATTAACATGAGAGAGAAAAATAACTAATAGTTATATACACACATATGTGTATAGGGCAGAGCTTTTGTTGGAAAAATAAACATTAGTGAGATGGGAATTTAAATGTCCGATTTTATTTTATTGAAACCAAAAAGTTTTTTTTATAATAAATAGAAAACATATATTTTTGTAATCTTCACTAAAATTAACGTCTATTTATAAAATTTTATACCTATTAGTTTTCTTTTTTGAAACTCTTCAACATAAAAATTTCTACATTTAAATTTTTTTTCTTTCAATGCAAGGTAAATGTATCATGAAAAAAAAATTATTAAAAAGTTCAACCAAAAAAATATTTAAATAATAGAAAAAAAACGCAAGCTTTTTAAATGATATTTACCAAACTTTTAGATTTCCAACGAATTATCACCATTTGAAATGTTCTATTTCTCTTAGTAATTTCCCAACAACATATAAAAAGGATTTTTTAATTGTTTTCAAACGCTATTTATTAAAATTATAGATAAGATGTCAAATATGGTTATCATAGTGTTTATAAAAACCTTTTTTCTAAAAGATAACAAAATATTTGAAAATTTTTAAAAACTAGTGAATTTCAAAAATCAACATTTTATGTCTTTATTTGACCCATTCAACTTCTTCCAATCTGCCTCCTCACTTTTCTCATTTCGTCATCAAAGCATGTCTAACATTCACAAGCATACCTCCTAACAGATCAATCCTTCTTATATTTTCTGAACAGTGTTTTATTTTCGATAATAATAGACCTAATATATTTTGTATTCGAACTAAGCACAACCTAAGAAAATTACTTTTTAATCTTTAAGAGACATTGTATGTATCTTTTTTTTCAATAGTTTTATGATAAGGTTTTATTTTTTGAAAAATATAGTTTTTAATTAAATTTGCATCTATAAAATTTTGAAAAAACAAACATAAAAAAACAATCGAATTTGATATCATCTTTTTTTCCTGGCCTACAACTTGTGTCAAAGAATAACTTCCAGGTAGTATGTTAATACATAGGTATTGAAAAACCAGTTTCTGTTCAATAACTTCTTGATATAAGATATTTCTTTAGAAAAATTTTCGTTTTTTTTTCAAGCTTTTTCACAACTTTCAACTTTTACAGTTCTCTGAATCTCAGAAATTCTTATATTTTTTATTTAGTTTTTTTAATTTTCATTTTTTTTAGTATATTTTACGACGATTTCAAATTTTTTTGTTTTCATACATTCACCATACTGTTTCTAGCCACACAGAAATTCTTTGGTGTCCTCGTGAACCACAGTTTCTGAGAAATAATGAACGAGGATTTTTGTGACATAAGTGAGTTTTCAAAAGTTTGTGGAAATTCTTGAAAGAAGTCGAAGAGTTAAAGTTAGGTGAGAGAGAGAGAGAGTTCCACAAGCGTGAGGCATGGTGAAAACAAGTTTGAAGAAACAGTTCGAGGAAGCTGGAGACTGAAATGCACAGATATGAGTGGTTAACGGGTGGCCTAATAGAACGAAAATCAAAAAGATGAACCGATTGTTTAAGTTTGAAAATACAGGCAATGAGCCAAAGAAATTTAAACTTGCATCTTTGGGGAACTGAAAGCCGGTGCAAACAGTCAAAAAACCCACTGAAAAAGCTGAAGTAATCAGTTCAAAAAATGTTATTTAATGTATGCAATGAAATGGAGTATTTATAAAGCGCTTTTTATTATTAATCAAACCAATTGTTACAAATTTAGTTATGAAAACACACTGTCGGCCCACACAAGATCGAACACGGTAATTTTGGATAATTAGTCTAATGCTCCACCTCTAAAGATATATGAATCGTTTAGATGCATGGTTTTGGAAAGATTGAAGTTTGTGCAAGAGATAGTTTGGCTGCCCACAGTATGCCAAGCTGGTGAGAACTAGTGAGTTGGTGAGAACATTAGAATTTGCAAGAAGTAGGAATAAACGTACTTGTTTTATGGTTTGAATGAGAAATTTGGGAGATTGGATTATTTGAGAAATAAAGTAGGCAAAATTAACACAGAAAAGAGATTGTGTTTTGGAATAAAAGGAGGGCTGCCGACAAACATCACCTCACTCTCAGTAGGGTTAGGTTTCAGTTGACTGAAAAAACCAAAAGTTTAGAGCTGAGAGACAACTAGACAATGCGTGGAGAGTTGGTCTAGGATATACAGTGAAAAAAGTAATGCCATCATTAAACTGGTTAAAAAATAAGTCGTGCTTTTCAATAATGCTACACACGTATGTTGTATAAAAAGAAAAAAGAATTGGTCCTAGATTGGAAAAAATTTTGGAAAGCTTAAGAAAACTATGTTGGCATTACGCAAAATAAATGAAACTTGAATCAAATTATACAGCTCTTACATAAATTATCATGGTTCGGAAACGTGGACTACATGGCAATTTAGAAATGGGGGCACTCGGATAAAAATGTTTGAAGTCGGTCTTGAGTATTTTGCGTGGAAACTGGAAAAAATTTAGTATAATGAATTGGCATAAAAAAAGACATAAACCAAATATTTTTTGTTTAACCCATATGTTGGTCCAAGCACGAAGTAAAAAAACAAAAAACTTTTAGAATTTCTCTTGTTGCAGAGAGAAGGTCACTGACCAAATAAAGAAGGTAGAAACAATAAAAAGATCAAACTGCATTAAGGAAATTTTCATCTACACCTGTGAACGATAAAGCAAAAGACAGATTTTGAACAATAACTGAACTGAGTGCAAACTGTGGATATCTGCACTGTATCACAATTGTTAGTTCAAGGTTGGACCAAAATTATTAATATTATTAAATTTATTATTACAGTTTTTTGAATAAAAATAATGCTTAATCATTACCCAGGATAGACAAAAATATTTTCATTGTGTAGTTTTGTCTCATGGACACAGTGTCAAAAAAGGTGAAACTTTTGAAAAGAATTCATGCGTTATTTAGAATTTATTAAGATAAAAATTAGTAGGCTATACCTAGTTTTCAGAATTTAAATATACAATTCATCTTGAATTAGATTTATTATAATGTTTAAGTGCCCTTTTAACAAAAATGGCGACATGGTCGACCTTTCTGCCGAGATTGTCTGGGAAATCTGCTTTTGAAGTTAAAAAATTAATTTTAAATAAAAGAGGTTTATCAATAGTCTGTAAATTAACATTTAATTCAAATGTTTTTTTGGAAAAAAAAATCAACAAGCTCTTTAGCAAATGTAAGCATGGTATATGAATGTAATATTAGTTTTAAAGTAAAAGTTATTAAAAGTGTTTTAATATTTTTGTTCAATAAAAAATTAATTTTTTTGTAAATTTTCATAGCGATTTGTACTGCGACAACATGCCAGTGGAAAGGCATTCACACATCCAGTCGTCTGCAGCTGCCCAAAACGGATTATTACAAGGTATTAGGAGTACCTCGCAATGCCAGCAAAAAAGACATAAAATCAGCATATTTCAAAGTGAGATCATCAATTTTTAATGTTGGATGTAAACAAACTAATTATAATGAAGAATTTAAACTTTTCAATTAAATTCTGTTCATAATCAAACACACTAAACTGAATTTTTCACAGCTAGCAAACCAGTACCACCCTGATAAACCAGGAAACAAAGATGCAAAGGATGTCAAGGAGAAGTTTCGAGAGATAGGAGAAGCATATCAGGTTGGCTTATCATGGGTCTTTTAATGCATGACGGATGAGTTTTTGTTATTTATATGATTAAATCCTTTTTTTTTTCAATTTTATATGTGAAGTTTGATCAAAATTATCTTTTAATAGAAATAAATTCATTTGAATGTTTTGATGACTCCAATGGCAGGTGTTATCATCAGATGAGAAGAGGAGGGAGTATGACTCATTTGGCATGGCTGGAAACCCTTTCCAATCTGCATCACAAGGTGGGTAATTTATTTATCAGTATGGATAGAGAATTAATTAAACTATTATAGGTCAACATTATAACTAATTTAATAGGCTTTTTTATCAAATTGAGCTTCAGTGTTTTTATTATTTCTTCTACTATTTTTTAGTTAAAGTTAGGTTTATTTCATAAAAGAATTATGCTGATGAAATTGAAATACTCATAAGCTTTTTTATTCAAAATAAATTTATAAACTTTCTATTGTATTGAAAAACAATTTTTTCTAAATTGCTAAATCAAGTGTTTGTAATTTTAAATTGATTCTTCAACACCTGTATTCTTTTCATCATCCTTTTCCTGTTTGATAATGTAGAATAACCTGTATTAAATAATGAGGGAAACAAACACAAAATATTTATTAACTTGATGATGTAAGTTTGTCTCAAAAAGCTTTTGAATTAAGTTAATAAGAATTTTGTTTCTCTCATTATTTTTTTTTTTCAAAATAATTACTCATCCACTGTTTGGTTGTCTGTATTTATGACCCATATTTGCTTAAATAATTAAAAATTTATTATTATTTTTTGATTTTCACTTGTTTGAACCACATATATTGATCCTCAATGACTTGGACTTCTTTTTTTTAATATAATATCTATATAATACAAAAATTAGCCATGTTGTATTTATGACATCTTAGAAAAAACGAAATTTTAATAAAAATGTTTTGTTAATGTTTATCATCTTCACTGACCCATGCACCAATAATTAAGGTGCTCAAGGAGGAGGTGGAGGAGGGTTTGAACATTTTCACAGCAACATTGACCCTGAAGAACTTTTCAGAAAAATATTTGGAGATGCAGGGTTTCGAATGTCGGGGCATCAGAACTTTGGGGACTTCTCTGAATCCAACTTTGGCTTTGCTCCTGCTTCTGAGGTACCCATCATGTGTGATTGTTGCTGTTGTTTTTTGTGTATCAGCTTGACCTCTGGTATATGAAAACAGGCTATATACCAAATTGATAAAATGGTGATTGATAAAAGTTGAGTTATTAATAATAATGTATGCAAAAAAATGAAAGAAAAACAAATTTTGAAAGCCAATGCCCCTAGAAACCGTTCATGGTTTAGCTTTTGAGACATCTCATGCATTTATTTTTTTTTTTTGAGTCTTATAGAAAATCAATTTCAAATATTTTAATCATAAATTATTTTTTAATGTCTAACTTGAACTCTCAAATGACTAATTTAATAATTAAATAATTTTAAAATATAAAACGTAGAATCCAGTCATGGTCATCATAGTGAAATTGAAAACAAATCTCTTATTTTGTGAATAATTAGCTCCAAAATTGTAAATAATGAAAACATGATTATTTGAATTTTTTATTTTGATGAAGCTTTTCAATATATTCTATATTATCAGCAGGTAACTCATGAATAGTAGTTTAAGGAGTACAATTGATACTAATTATATAAAAAATCACTTTCACTCAAGAAAAACGAATCTATTACAAACCTTCATAAGTTTACCAAGTTGAATATGAGCACATTCAAACTTCCTCACTAACCAGGTGGTGATGAATCTGACATTCCAGCAAGCAGCCAAAGGATGCAACAAAAAGATTGACTTGAACATTTCAGACACATGTCCTCGCTGCAATGGGCACAGGGCTGAGCCAGGCACCCGTCAAGAAAGATGCCCGCAATGCAATGGGACTGGCATGGTTTGTGAGCTTTGATGGTTTCATTCTATTGATTTTGATTTTTATGAGTTGATAGTATTGGAATTTAATTTATAAAGGCTGTTGGTCATTAGTGTGTAAAGACATAGTTGAAATGTCATTTTATTGCAGGGATTTTTCTGAATTAACTTTTTCTTTTGTTGTGTTTAGTCGTTATTGTATAATCTGGGTAATTATTATATCATCATTTAGCTTATACCACTATCTATAGAATTATCCTTGTTTTTGTGATGTCTACTAAACAGGAGACAGTAAGCACTGGTCCCTTCATAATGCAATCCACATGTCGCAAATGCATGGGCAGAAGGGTGGTGATCAAAACACCGTGTGTCGAGTGTGAGGGCACTGGTAAGACCATACAACGTAAAACTATTAATGTCCCAGTGCCCGCAGGTCTGTTTGGGTCATGTTCAAAGATTTGCACTTATAATGATTGATAATAGTAATATAATGATCTCTATCATTAACTAAAGAAACACTACTGAATTACTAAACATAAAATATTTGAGTCTTCCTCAATTGTATATTGAAACAGGAGTTGAGGATGGGCAGACAGTGAGAATGCCTGTAGGAAGCAAGGAGATCTTCATCACATTCAAGGTAGAAAAGTCGAAGGTGTTCAGAAGGGAGGGAGCTGATTTGCACTCAGAGGTGGGGATCTCCCTGGCTCAAGCTGCCCTCGGAGGCACTGTCAAGGTTGAGGGCATCTATGAAGACATCAATCTTAAGGTAGCATTTTTTGCTACTGTTTTTTTTCAACATGATTATATAAAGAACATCAAGTCAAATAATTATTATATAATCCAAGCATGACCTGATTTCTACATATTCGAGATGTAAACACCATAACAATCATCCATTTTCCAGATACCACCATCGACATCTTCACACACCAAAATCCGTCTGGCGGGCAAAGGTATTTCCAGGACCCACAGTTATGGCCATGGGGACCATTATGTCCACATCAAAATTGACGTTCCTTCGTTAGTAGTCTTCTTATGTTTTAAAGGCTTATAAATATTTTTTGAGACATCATAAGTTATGTGAAATAAGAAACAAGGACTTCAAAAATTTTTATTAAGCAGGTGTTTTTTCGTATACATCACCGGATAATGTAGCTACACTCACGAAAAGCTTCATACAAATAATATTTTGAAAATCCGCAGTGTTTTTTTATGTTATAAGTTTTTTCATTACATATTAAAGTTATTTTGTTCATCAACAGAAAACTAACACCTCAACAAAAAGCCCTTTTACTGTCGTTAGCTGAAACGGAATCAAACTTAAACGGCACTGTTGAAGGAATAAGTCAAACTAAATCAGGTAAATCTAATTTTTTATTTCAATATTTCACTCAATGTCTCCTCGATTGCTCACTAACTTGGAAGCCAAAACTGCAGTTGTTTAGGATAATTTAAAGACAAGCTTACACCACATAAGCGATGACTAACGGTGATCTTATGTTGTAGATGGAGAAAAAAAAGAAGAAAGCGTTGATGGCGAAGTTATAGGCAAATCCCACGGCCTCAAAAACTTTCTTAATAAATTAAAGAATAAATTTTTTTGATCGCCTCTATTCTTATAAATCCGCTTGAAATATTTGTAAACTTAGACTTCCAAATAAATAAGACTACATTTTTGAATTATCAAAAACTTCAATTTGTTGCCTAATGTAGTCTTTTACGACGTGTATTGAGCATAAACTATCCACAGGGAAGATATGCAATGACGATGCGGATGGAGTGGTGGAGCAAATTAGAAATATTCTTAACCCCCCTTGCCAGAAGGAGCAGAAAAATTGACAATTTTATTTTTGGTTATACTTTTCAAAATTTATAATGTAAGTATTTTTTTGAATAAATCACGAACAATGTTATCATTTTTATTCTATAACATAATTATAGATTAACTCGCAAAAATGTTGAAATTGAAAAAAGGAATTCCAAATTAAATAATGCATGGAGCTTTTAAATCACAAATGATGAGGTGATCAAGAAGCTTGATGCATTAATAAACATGTGAACCATTGTATCTAATTTTATTCTATCCGTCAGTTAATGTGCTTTGGCATGAGATGTTGGGCCTAAAACTTTCTTTCTTTGTTTCATCATGTGTCCATACATTCTTGGGAAGACTGTAATATTTTTATACTACTATTACTAAGGGTTTCTATTAAATACATACCATTAAAGAATTGAAAGTGAATCTCAATATACCAAAGCCGTAGACCAAAAAGACAGCTAATAAGACATTGCAGTAGTCAAAACAGATGTTGAGCTTGTTTGGCAGAGTAAAACTAAAAGCTTTGCAGTCTGTTTTGAACAACTTATACACACACATCAATTCACCCTATGATGTTTTATCAAAGATTGAAATTTACAAAAAAGTTCTTGAATCTTTCCAAAAGATTCAACATAAATAAGGATATATGATCTTACTGTTACTCCAATGGGATAAAGCCCGTAAAAAAGTGTATATCTGTGCAAATATATGTTCATTGAAAGTTTAAAGTCACAAATGTGTAAAGCCTTCCAACCTGAGGAATGTCAAAAAGTAAGGTGTGACATCTAGAAGGCTCATGCAGTAAAACAAATATCTGAAGAAATTTTAATTAAATAATCAACAAAATTTCAATAATTACTTGAAACCGCTATTTAAAAAATTTCAAATAAAATTTACCTTATAACTTCAGTAATTGTCCAAGCTGATAACACAAAAATTAAACCCAAAGACTTTTGTGACTTAAAAAGTATGAATAAAATAAATTCAACTAGTTCAGTTATAAATTTTAAAAAATTAAGTATAAATAAAACAATGCAACTAGATCAGTTATATAAAAATATATTTCTAACATTTTGAGAGAGAAAAAGTACACACCATACAACAAAAAGCCTAGAAGATACTTGAAGAGCTGTAACTATGGGATTTGATTTCACTATCCCAAAAAAAGCATGTAAAACCTTAAAATAAAAATGTGAGCAATTATTTGCAAAATTTACTACTATTATAATTACCACCTCTAAAACTGCCAATGTTTGAAACACATTTAGTGTAAAGCTAATATGATCATAGAAGGTTCTATCAGTATAATGATAAAATGGATAAGAAACTCCTTTATAACCTAAATAAAACCATCTGCAACAGAATAACAATTTATTAAAAATTGATTAGGGTAAATTTTAATGTTTAATTACCCCATCGTTTGGAAAGAATTATAGCTAAGAAGATACATTTCTTTAATACTCAATTCATCATTAGACTTTTCAGTTTCAAAATTTCGTCGCATCTTTACGGTTCAAACTTCAGTGAATACACCTTGACAGTCGGCGAAGAGGAAGAATTGGAACAAATGGTGCGACCTAGATTTACTTTAATTTAATCATAACCAAAAAAAATATTGTTTAAAAAAATTAAATTGAATTTGAATTGATAATAATTAAAAAAAAGAATTTTAGAAATAACTAAGAAGATTTTATTTTACCAATTAATATAAATAAATTTCCTGTCGTTATCAGGTCTCCCGAGACCCCCAAAATTAAATTTTTCGCCTAAAAGCTCAATTACACCTTTGAAAAAAACGGTTACTTCTAAATTCAAGGACTTGTCTTCTCTGACAATGTCTTTACCCTTATGGTCCCGGTAACGGTCTTCTCCCTTAGATCCATACATCACTTGGGTGACCCAGTTTCGTATATTAATCCCGACCACATTCCTACAGCACCAGTTATGACAGAGTCTTTGGTTAGGAAAGCGATTCTCTCTTTTCCTAACGGTTCGGGTTCTGGACCTGATTTACTTCGCCCTCAACATTTGAAGAACATAGTATCATGTTTTGATTTCGTTTTGTTTCGCTATTTTCTATTATACTTTAAAAGAAAAATGCTACTTTTAAAATGCTTTTTTTAGCAAAAGAACTGCAAATTTTGATAATCTCACCCAAATCTGCATCAATCCTATTAAAAAACGTTATGCTTTCATAGTAAGCGTGAAGTGCTTGTTGATACTGTAGACGACTCACTTTGACTCCTTAAGCCGTATTCCTGGGCTCACCTCTAATCTTTCCAACTATTTTACTACTGTTACTATTAATTATTCTTCTTCTTTCCTTCTTTCTGTTTCTTATGGCATTCCTCAAAGATATGTTCTAGGACCTCCTTTTTTATTTCTTATCCTTTCCAGCTTCAGTGTCTTATCGAACACTTCTCTTTCCAGTTAGCTTTCTGCTGACGATACCAGTATTTTTTTCTTCTTTCCCTCTTTCTTTTACTTTTAAAAAAATTTTTTCTTAAACAACGTTGTTTTTTAAACTAATCCTTTCTCATTTAATGCAGTTCTTGCAAGCTGCAAGCTACATAAAAGACTAGCTGCAGTCAAATGTAGAAAATGCGCTTCGTTTTTTCATCTTAGGTGCGTTAAATTGTCTCGTGTACAGGCGCTTTTTATTGGAAGTAATTGGTCCTGTCCCTATTGCTCAGATATCGATCATATACCGGCCTCTGTTCAAACTGATCAGCATCTCCCCGACGAAGCATTCTCCAAGTATTTGCAAGACTTGAAACTTAATTCATTCATTATTCGTCGTATTCCCAAAGAAGCAAGAGTGGTCTTCGCAGTCTCATTAGTCCAATTAATTGAGTCAGTCTTGTCTTCCAATGACATTATCTCATGGCAACGTTTATTGGCTTTCGCAGGAGTGGTTCTTCACCACCCGTCTCCTGGTAGCGTATTCAATTCTTCTTCAGCTTCTTCAATAAAGCTCAATATTTCTTATTTTATGTCGTTATCAGGTCTCCCGGGCATAAGTACGAGACCCCCAAAGTCAAATTTTTCGTCTAAAAGCTCAATTACACCTTTGAAACGAAGGGTCTCTTCTAAATTCAATGACTTTGACATAAAGGGCGCGGTCCGCCTCCCCTTCTCCGACAATGTCTTTGCCCCAATGGTCCCGGAAACGGTTTTCTCCCTAAGATTCATACACCCCTTGGGTGACCCAGTTTCAGATATTAATCTCGACCAAATTCCTACAGCACCAGTTATGACAGTCTTCGGTTAGGAAAGCGATCCTCTTTTTTCTTAACGGTTCGGGTTCTGGTCCTGATTTACTTCGCCCTCAACATTTGAAGGACATAATATCTCCCTCTCTGGGAGCCAGTGCGAATTCGGTTCTTCGGTCTATCTCTCGATTTGCTTCTTTCGTTTCATCAACTAAAATCACGGACCCTATCAGGCACTTGTTCTTTGGTGCCCATCTGTACGCCCTTCAAAAGAAAGGTGGTGGTATACGTCCTATAGCCGTTGGAAACACCTTTCGTCGTTTGTTTTCCAAATTATCTCTGCATTCAGTCATGAACTCGCTCAGAGAGGATTTGTTACCTTGTCAGTTGGGCGTCGGCGTCCGTATGGGGTGTGAGTCAGCCGTCCATGCTACTCGATCATTTATTAACCACTCAGTCGATCCCAAGGTACTTTTGAAACTCGATATTTCTAACGCCTTCAATTCTATCGACCGTAAAACGTTCATTGGCGAGATAGCCTCTCGTTACCCGTCCTTGTACTTTTAGTTAACGAAGCCTACTCCAATCCGTCCACTCTTTTTGCTGGCGAACACCGCATTTCTTCTTCAAAGGGTATTCAACAAGGTGACCCTCTGGGCCCAGCACTTTTCGCGTTGGCCGTCGACAAAATTGCCAAGGACGTGTCATCGGAGTTGAAAATTTGGTACTTGGACGATGCCACAATTGGTGGTCAGGCTGGCTCTGTCTTTAACGATGCAAAAAAAATAATTAACGTTTTCAAAGAGATCGGCCTTCAAATCAACTCCAATAAATGTGAGCTGTTCATTTTAAACTATACAGCGGACATGTACGCTGACTGTCAAACAGTTCTCTTCTATTTTGCCGTCAGTATCATTGCCTCCTCGTCACTCTTGGTCAGTCTTGGGTTCTCCCCTCACTCACGAGGCCATAGTTCTCATTCTTGGCTCAAAATTAGTAGACATCCGTCGGCTTTGCTCCAAGCTAGAAGAAGTTGACCCCCATCATGCTTTCACTTTACTGAGGAACTGCTTCTCTATTCCCAAATTGGTTTATATCCTTCGAACATGTCCTACTTTCGTTGAGCCCATGATATTATTGGAGTTCGACTCTATCATTCGTGCTGCTCTTTCGTCCATTTCCAATGTCTCTTTGTCCGACAAGAGCTGGAAGCAAGTATTTCTTCCAAATCGTTTCAACGATTTGCTGGTAGACGCAGACCAGTGAGACCGTTGTTGTCTTCTTGCTGCCAAGTCGGCACACTCCGCCGCGTGGTCGGAAGCTGTGCCAATTCCCGTTTTAGGAAACTTTTCAGGTGCAGAGGAGCTTCGGGTGGCGGTGGCTCTTCGACTAGGGGCTAATATTTTTGGCGCCCCAACATGCCTTTGCAAGTGTGGTGTAAGAATAGACGCGAAAAGCTACCATGGCTGAATGAAGGCAGACTTCCCAGACATGCCGAGATCAACTCCATTATTAAAAGATGCCTAGGGAAGATAGGCTTGCCTAGCATCCTCGAACCATCAGGGCTCGACAGAAGTGACGGACGTCATCCTGATGGCATAACGACCTTCCCTTGGAAGCATGGAAAATGCTTGGTCTGGGACGCAACAGTCGTCGATGCTTTTTCCAAGTCCCACATTATCGCCAGCTCCATCGAGTCAGGATCTAGCGCAAAATCTGCGGAAATATTAAAGAGCCGCAAATATCAGGGCTTGGTGAGCAACTTCCATTATCAACCCATTGCATTCGAGACAAGGGGCTGCTGCAGACCTTCAACCAGTAGCTTTGTTGGGGAGTTAGGTAAAAAAGTTATCGATGCGTCAGGGGACCCTTTGGAGGCAGTATGGTTGCGTCAAAAGATTTCCCTTGCAATTGCCCGCGGCAATGCTACCAGCATTCTTTGCTGTTTCCGTTCTTCTCCCTCTTTCTCTTAAGTGCAGTTTTTTTTTTCTTTTTTCTATATCTCAATTTTCATCTTCACCAATGTATTATTTGTATATTGTTTATATGCTTGTTCAAACATTGCATTAATATAAGTAAGATTAATTCTGTTTAGAGCTTCCATCAAAACTATTCGAAGTTTAGAAATTTCTTTTGATTTGATTATACTTATATAAATGAAATTTAGAAAAATCCTTTCTCTGAGCTCTGTTTTTTCTTGGAGTAAATTTGCATCTTAAAATCAATTCTTTAAAATTAAATTTCATCTGTCTCGCCAAGTCAAATCTCTCTTCCCCTAACATAACAATCTCTTTTGACCTTACTATTCAGCTTTTCTCCACTACTTACAGTCTTTGATTCATTCTTGACAAGTTTTTTTCTTTCAAACCACTAGTTCTATTTGTTGCTTCTTGTTTCTACCACTTCCGTCACAGCAGCCAGATTTTTTTTTATCCTGATAATTCTTCGCTTAGAATTCTTGTCTGCTTTCTTATGCTCTTTCGCTTTGACTACTGCAATCCTCTTTACTATAATATTTTTTAATTTACTCTCACTTTTTACAATAACTTTTAACTCTGCTGCTCGCCTGGTCTCCCATACTTTTAAATTCCGTCGGCCTGTATTGCTCAGTGGTTGAGCATTAGACTAATTAGCTAAAGTTACCGGGTTTGATCCCGTGTGGGTCGACAATTAGCACCTGTTGCACTTTAAATGATTTTTTTCTTGCTTCTATTCCATCATTCTCAATCTTATAAATTTTTCTCTAGCTACTTCTAAGTTTTCCACCTCTTTTAAATCATCTATCGTTACACCAATACTGGAAAAATCTTCTCTCGATTAATCTTTCAATTTTTACTACCGTCCTATTTCTAACCTATCTTTTTTTTTAAATTTTTGAGAAAACTATTTACCTCCAACTTTTAGATTTTTTTCTTTCTAACAATCTTCTTCCTCCTTTTCAATCTGGCTTTCGACCCTCCCACTCTACTGAAACTTGTCTTCTAAAAATCTCTAATGATGCTCATTTAGCTTCCAACTCTAGTAAGCTTTTTCTTCTTTTTTCTTTTGACTTCTCTTCTGCTTTTGATACTGTTGACCACTTACTTTTACTTCAACATCTCAACTCTGTTTTTGGTGTATCTGGCTAATTCTTTGCCTGGCTTACCTCCTATTTTTCTAATTGTTCTTCCACTGTTTCTATTAACAACTCTTCTTTTTTATTCCTTGTTTTTTTGGTGTTTCTCAAAGGTCTGTCTTTGAGTCTCTTCTCTTTATTCTTTATACATTTCATCTTCCCTGTCTTATCGAATCTTTCTCGTTCCAAGTCAGCTCTTTATTGGTGATATCTACATCTTCTCTACTTTTCCTCTTTCTTTCTTTTTTTCTACTCTTGAAAGACTAAGGTTTTGTTTTAAGTTCTTTTCTTCCCTAGAGTGGATCAATGAATTTTGTTCTAAATCTTTTTGAAATTGATTTAATCTATCTTTCTAGGTCCATATCCCTCTAACCTTGATATTCATTCTTCCTCTACTATTCGCAGTCTTGGTTTTCTTTATGATTCTTTTTTTTAAGCATTGAATTTTCTCCGTTGCTTTTTCTTGTTTTTACCATTAGACAGATCTCTTCTTACCTCGATGATGCCTCTCTTAAGACCCCTGTCTGCTTTCTCGTTCTCTCCCGTTTTGATTACTGCAACTCTTTGTACTAAAAAATTTCCAAATTCACCCTTTACTTTCTTTCTAAAGTTTTCATATCTGTTGAACGTCTGGTTTCTCATACTCATAAATTTTTTCATACCTCATATCTCTTATTGATTTTTACTCGCTACTTTTTCACTTTCGTTCTTCCTTCAAATTTGTTTTCTTATGCAAAAATCCTCTCAATCTAATTCACTTTTTTATTTTTCCAACCTCTTACTAACTTTTAAAGGTGCTGGTCCACGGTCCTCTACCCGCTCCCAGCTCTTCATTATCTCTCTTTCTCATTTTTACGCTAAAACTGCTTTTTATCTTACTGATCCATTTCTCTAGAACTTCCTTTCTCCAAATCTCAAATCTTCTCTTTATCCTATTTTTCTTAAAAACCTGAAAACTCACTTCTTTAAGAAGTGCATAGCAGAGCGCTTCTGAGCGATGCGTAAAAGGCGCAATATATGTTGTCTACATTATTAAAAAAATTTTCACTCCAGAAACAAACTCTTGGTGAGTGAGAGCTTTAAAATAAAATAACATAACTAAATTCCCAATTGCTATAATGACCCACAACTTTTAGTTCATACCAATGCCTGTGATCCAATACTAAAGGAATTAAAATATAGAACAGGGATATTGACTGAAGGGAGACATAGAGATTAAGTTTTCTTGATAAAATTTGACATCGATTTGAGAAATATTTCCATTCGAAGTACTCTACAAACGATTTTGAAGTTGGAAAATTAGCATTAAAATAAAGAAACTTATTTTTTTCAAATAGTTAAATAATGCTTCATAATCATAGTCTTAGA
This sequence comes from Pterobdella sp. o SKG-2022, assembly GCA_964035795.1. Classification (NCBI taxonomy): domain Eukaryota; kingdom Metazoa; phylum Annelida; class Clitellata; order Hirudinida; family Piscicolidae; genus Pterobdella; species Pterobdella occidentalis. Next base: position 3,406,584 of record OZ038322.1, read on the forward strand.
TTGTATTACTATTAGCTATAGATACAATATAATTTTTTTCTAAATTTTAGGATAAGGCTAAGCTTTTCGAAAATTATAGCTTTTGATTCTCAATAAATGTATTAATAAAATTTCTCTGAATTGGTGTTTCATGATGAAAAAAATCAGAGTGGTGTCTGTTGAAACTCCCAATAAGTTTCCAAAGTTTTGAACACCACCTCGAACATCTTTTGAACTACCTAACTAAAATAGTAAAGAAAGTTTTGAATTTAGTCAAATTTTTGGCCAAATGTGAAGTGAAAAAAAAAGCGACTTAGTTTTGCTACCGCTGCATCCGGAAGTGAGAAAAAACACGTTGAAAATTCTGGGACACATTTGCCGCACTGACTAAGAAGCCGAAAAAATCATGAAAAAAGCTTTCAAGAACACTAAGAGAAAAGAAGACAGATGACAATCATTCATTCTGAACAGAAAAAACAACGTGAATCCCCTCAATATGAAAGAAGATAAAATTGGAATAATTGATAAATTTGCATTTATAGAAACTACTTTTGTTCATTATTAGCTGCGATTATATAGTAGAACGAAAGTCAATCGTAAAAAAGCTTTTGAATATTTTTTTTGAACAAGTTTATTTTTAAACATTTTACCTAATTTTACATAATTGCGTCATTTACCTTGCTTTCAAAAATGTGTTGATAACATGAAACTAAAACCAAGTGATATGTTAGAAAAAAAAAATTTTTGAAATAAAAGGATGCTAAGCAAAAGACCAACATCTTTCATGAAAAATTTCTTGCACTCATTTTCACTGAAACTTTGAAGATTCAGCAAAGATCGAGATCCATATAACTAGACAAGGTTTCAGTTATGAGTAGCTAAAGCAATTGCGAGAGATTATTGCCAGAGATTTTTAACCTATGACGACATTACATCGAAATTTTCCTAGAGCTCCTGAAGCTGGTAAGATCCGAAGACAAGGAGATACCTCGAGAGCGTCGACCACATGGAAGTCTAACAAAATGACTCAGATCAACCTACATTGTTATTAAAAGGTTTGTCATGTCACGATTATATGACTTTCTTGGAACTAAGTCAACGTTTGACAGCTGAGAAAAATGCTATCACCAAACGTATAAAACAATTCTGATTATGCAAAAAAAAGTTTACAAAATGCCACAAAAGCATTGAAACTGTCTATAGTATTGTGAAAAAATCGAGAGCAATCATCTATAAAATATATGTAAAATATTTGTCTTCAGAATTGGTGCTTTTATAAAATGAACTAGATAAGATTGCGGGTGCCTTGTGAAACTCCAAACATCAGAATCGGAACAGTGCAGTTTCATTGTAATCCAAACGAAAGTGAGGTATTTTATTACTAACAAAACAGACAACTGAAAAAACAATAATATGTATATAGCATCGAAAAAGCATCGAAAGTGGAAAAATTAGGATAAACTATAGCCTGGTACATCTCTTAAAAAACAATCTAGTCATTTAGATAAGTGTTCAAACAAAGAGAGTTGCAAGAAAACCCTGTAAAAAAAGTTTCGAAAACTCGAAAAATAAAAGCTTTGTTCGCGCGAAAAAATAAGAAAGATTCAAGTTAAAGAAAATAGAGTATTTTTATCATATATATTATTGTTTCATGCTTCAATGTTAATGAGTGATGGCAACAAACAATGACTACAGAAAAAGGAAGTTTTCAAGTCGTGTGCAAAACACGACAGCCAATTATTACTGATGATATTGATTTGGACAGAAAATCATACTGATTCATGCATAGTGATTGAGAAAACAAAAGACTCTTGATCGAAAAAATGATAGCCTTAGGTGGAAAGTGTAGAGAAGCGCTTTTCTTGAAGACAAAAGTCGTGAATGTAATGTAAGGCGGTATTTATAAAGCACTTTTCATTATAGATCAAGGCGCTTGCTACAAATTTAATGTAACGAAAACATACAGTAGAACAGGCGCTGATTGTCGGTCCACGTGGAATCGAACTCGGTAACTTTAGGTAATTGGTCTATGGCTCAACCACTGAGCTATAGAGACCAAAAAAGGTAATTGCAAAAGATTGCAAAACTATCAATTATTATGTATTAAGGTTGGAAAAAATTTGGTCAAGATGTGATTATGAAAATGAACTAACAAAAAACCATCTTTAAAGAGATTTCAAGTATTTTTATTCATTCCGGAGAGGATTTGGTTTGCAGTGCAGTGATGTTCCTTAACGAACACAGAATATGGTTGTTATGTTATAGTTGATAAGTTTCAATTTTATATATTAATGTCGAAAGTAATTTCAACTTTTATCTGTTAATTCATTTCCAATTATATAATGTATCAGTGTCGTTTCCATAAAAGTTTTTTTCCAAGATACGCCACAGTTTAGGTGTAATTCTCTTAGAAATCATCGGATGAATTTCTTTGGGCAAATTATTAAGTATTTTCTTTCATTACATAGAAGACTCGTTATTCAATATTGTTGATTTGCCGCTACTGACAAAAACATTGAAAGACGTGGAGTTTTCAGGTCATGCGTGGTATTTGGAATTACCCATCTTAATACCTATAAAACGCGCACATGTAACCGTTTATACTCTTGACGTCGGACGAGCGTCGAGCGCCGGAAAACTTGGCAAGATCCCACCTATTGGCCCGATAGGCCGGCAGATTTGATCAAGACGTTTCTAATTAATCATTTTATTTTGAAGATAAACGATTAATACGAGCCATGGTCAAACGAACAAGCTCTCACTGATATTGAATGAGCGTAGGTCTTACTTCTTGTTTAGACTGGTATCAGCAACGCGTCTTCAATTGTTGACCTTATTTTGCAAACAGTTTTTGGCTCGAAGGTGGTTTTTCAAACCTGCAGAGTTCTTACTCTTTCTCACACTTGCCACATATATGAATAGTTTCAAGATTAGAAATACCGTCTTTTTTGTGCCTTTTCATTCTACCTGCAGTTTCGCAGGTTTTCCTACAATTTTCAAAAACTTTGCTATAATGCATTGGCAAATAGGTCTCTGACATTTTATGGGCACTGAGCTGATCTTCTCATGCTTGGTCAAAAAAACACGACGTCTATGGGATTTCAAATGACTCAGAAAACTCGTCTCGCTTAAAAAAGTTTTCTCACTGATCGCACTTCAATTCTATTGCATGCTTAGTATCCTTTAGGACCTCTCGATGGACTGCCGCCTTTTCGTGTTTGGGAGGTTTGAGCACCTCAGTAACCTTGAAAGCTATGCCGGTTAGAGCGTGAGCTCCTGGAAGAGCCACCCAAGCCGGACAGGTCAAAGGTTAGAGGTCGGACTAAGTGCAGTCTACTGGTTCCTAGATTGGGGGTTTGAAATACGCTAACAACTCGGCTCTGTAAAAAAAAATCTGTTACAGATACTTCAACAAACTCTGAAAACTGCTTGTTCCTGGAAAAGTTCTCTTTAGCAGAGCTTACGACGCAAGCTGGTGAAAGCCCTCGGGAAGCCAGTGCACTGACAACTCTTCTGACGACCAAGGCCAAAACCAGGATAGGCACCTGAAACATTAGAACCCTACATGAGACAAGCAACACAGCTCAAGTTTGTCAAGAAATGAAAAGATACAACCTAAAGATTCTAGGACTAATTGAGACAAGATGGACAGGATCACGAAGAACGCAACTACTGAGCGGAGACACCATCATCCACTTTGGACAGAATGAAGGCCAACCCCACACCCACGGAGTAGCATTGCTGATGATACCCGAAGCAACACGAACACTGCTGTCTTGGGAGCCTATGTCACCAAGGATCCTCACAGCACGCTTCAATTCAAAGGGCAGAAAAGTTACCATCTTTCAGTGTTATGCCCCCACCAATGTAGCAGCCATCGAGGAGAAGGATGAGTTTTACCAACAAATCCAAGCCGCTATAGACAAGACACTCAAAAGAGACATGCAAATTCTTATGGGTAACACGAATGCCAAGATTGGTGCTGATAACACAAACAGCGAACAATTTAGGGAAAGTAAGTGGAAACGAAGCCTGCATGATGTCAGAGTGAAACGTGGTGCAAAAGCAGCATCAGATCACTACCTGTTTGTGGCAGTACTCAAAATCAAGTTGGAGGCCTACAAAGACCAAGCGGATAGACCATCGCACATTACAACGTACACAGCTTGAAATTAAAATCGGAAGCAGAAAAGTTTAAGATTGAACTAAGAAACAGGTTTATTGTGCTTTCCCTACTCCCAAAAAAATCAGTTGGAAAACATTGGCACAGCCTTCGAGAGATCTGGACAACAACCTGCAAAACAGTTCTGGGAAAAAAAAACCAAAAAGCACAAAGAGTGGCTTTCGACAGACACCTGGACACTCATCACTAAGAGGGGGCACCTGAAAGACCTGGTAAACAGCACGCAAGACCAAGCTGAAAAACACAAATTACAAGCACAGTACTGGAAGAAACACCAACAGGTGAAACGAAGTGCGAGACAAGACAAAAGAACGTGCATCGAGGAACTGACTGCAGAAGCTGAGAATGCTGCAAGCCAGCGAAATATAAAGCTTCTGTATGAGATCACCAGGATACTTTCCAGAAAAAACAGCAACCCAAGTCGGCCTGTAAAGGCCAAGGACGGAAACATCATTCTTGGCGAAGAACAGCAGAGAGCACGATGGGCGGAATATTTCAAAGAAACGCTTAACCAACCAGCACCATCTGTCTCACCTGTCATCCCGCTACCTAACAAGCTTCTGGACATCAACACCAAACTTTCGAGCAAGATTAAGATTTTCAAAGCTATCAAGTCTCTCAAGTCAGGAAAGGTAGCCGGTCTAGATTGAATTCCACCTAAAGCTCTAAAAGCCAACATCTAACCTCAACTGAAATGCTACATTCTCTTCTATGCAAGATTTGGAAACAAGAGCGAGTGCCAGATGACTGGAAAAGAAAACACCTCGTACAGCCGCCAAAGAAAGGGGATCTTTCATTTTGCAACAACTGGCGAGGAATCATGCTCTTGTCTATTACCGGCGAAATACTGAGCAGAATCATCCTCGAAAGACTGAAAAGCGCCTTGGACAAAACACTTCGGGATGAACAAGCAGGCTTCCGACAAGATCGCCCATACACGGATCACATTGCAACCATGCGCATCATCATCGAGCAGTCCCTCGAGTGGCAGACCCCCCTGTACGCAGTCTTCGTCGACTTTCAAAAAGCTTTTGACAGTGTTGATCAAAATGTCATCTGGAGATTAAGGCACCATTACAGCGTTCCACCAAAGTTTATAAGCATCATCCAGCAAATGTACGAAGACTACCTGTCAAGTGATCCACGACAGAAAACTAACTGAACCTTTCAGCGTGCAAACTGGTGTCCGTCAAAGCTGTTTGTTCTCACTGATCATTTTCCTGATGGTGGTTGATTGGGTCATGAGGCAGTCCACAGCGGTTTAAAAAACAGGCATCCAGTGGACTTTCAACAAACAGCTGGAAGACCTAGACTTTGCAGATGACATGAGCCTTCTCTTCCACTAGCAGCAACATGTGCAAAGGAAAATATGTTGTGTGGCAGGGAATCTGAAAAAACTGGACTTTAAATCAATACTGGAAAGACAAAGATCATGAGAGTCAACAACAATAACCAAGATCCAGTGAAACTACATCACGAGAAAATTGAGAAGGTTGACAAGTTTGTTTACTCGGGCAGTGTTGTCAACAAAGATGGGGGAACAGACGAAGACATCAAGAGCCGCATCAACAAAGCTAGACACGTTTTCAACACCCTTCGACAAATCTGGAGATCGAAAGTTCTCTAAATCCACAATAAGCTCAGGATTTTCAACACTAATGTGAAATCTGTTCTACTCTATGGTTCAGAGACGTGGCAAGTGACAAATACCACTACCCACAAGCTGCAGGCATTCACGAACCGATGCCTAAAAATCATTCTGAACATCAGATGGCCAGAAGTTGTCTCCAACAAGGAACTTTGGAAAAAGACAAAACAAGTCACACTGGAGGCTGAAATAAGGAAGCGGAAATGAGGATGGATAGGTCATACACTACGTAAGCCTGCAGCCAACATCACTAGACAGGCTCTGGACTGAAACCCACAAAAGAAGATAAAAGTTGGCCAACTTAAGCAGACCTGGTGCAGAAGCATCGAAGCAGAAGCGAAGGCTACTGGGATGACGTGGGCCGAGCTGAAGAGGACCAGCCAGAACCGAGTACGTTGGAAAAGTGTTGATGCAGCCCTATGCTCCCAAGGATGCAAAAGTAATAACTAAAACTAAATTATCCTTTTTGGAGATCACGTTCAAGCCTTGCGTGTTCCCCTCTGCTCTCTTTAAAACGACCGGTTGCTTCAAAATTTACTTTCCTCCAAGTTAATCTGTTTTAGCGCTTGTTTCTCCCATGATTCGGAGTTTATGATGCATTTCTATAAAGTTTATTTTAAGCAATCTTTGAATCGTTTTTTGGGTTTGTGAGCCAAACTTTTACCATCGGCAAGTTGTCCATTCTCACTAGCATAAAGCACACTTAGCACACACGTGTTGTAAACTTTAGCCTTCATGCGTTTAAAAATACCTTGGCGACTCCAAAGACGCTTTTGCAAGATTCCAAATTTGTGGTTGGCTTTTCTTACTCTTGATCACATCTCATCATCAATGGAATAATTGCAATTGAGAGTACTGCTTAGATATACAAACTTTGAAACGGCTGCTGTTTTTAAACATAGCTTGATGTTTTTCCGAAAGTTGGATTGTATATCAAAACAGTTTTCTTCAAATTGATAGTCAACCCCAACGCAGTGCACGCACTTTCAAAAGAATCCATCAGCTGCTGCATTTCCATCTCGGTGTGAGTCAGCAAAGCACAATCGTCCGAGTAAAGCAATTCACGTATTACGCTTATCATTTTTTTGCTGCTGGCAGTGAAACGCTTGATGTTAAAAAGCTTACCAGTGGTTCGATAGTAAATGTAAACACCTTTGCTACTGTCCTTAAAAGCTAACTAAAACACCATAGAAAAATAAATTGCAACCAGTGTTGGAGCTAGTGTATGTCCCTGCTTGACACCGTTTCTTACAGTGAAAGGTTCTGCAAGTTTGCCCCCGATATTTAGCTTATTTTACATGTCGTGATAGAGAAGTTCTAAGATAGAAATCAACTTCTCTGGAAAGCCTAACTTTGCACGAATTAACCAAAAAGCTTCACAGTTTACTGCATCAAATGCTCATCTGAATACCTATAAAATACACACATGTGACTGCTTATACTCTCCACGTCGTGCGAGTGTCAGTCGCCAAAAAACTGATTACGAGAGCTTACCAGTTTGTGTAATCCTTTTTTGCTTTCTTTTGTGTTTTCTTTTTTTTCGAGCACAGAGTTTGTCCAAATTTATGTCTTGAAGAGATATAAAAAGCAATGTGGTTGTTAGTAAAAATCTTTTTTAGTTTTTGAGTTACTGTTGACATGAAAGGTAATGATGTATGCTTATTTTGTTGTTTTTTGGTGATGTTGTTGTTCTCTGTTGTTGTTTTTATTTTTTGTTTCACAATTTCTTTTTGCATTTAGTTTTTATTTTTTGTATTTTTGGTTTGTATGTCGCTGCTATAAGTTTGAGTTGTTTTCTGTTGAAATCGTTGTCTTCGAAATTATTTACTTGGTAGTCTACATCATTTTTTGAAAGGGTTTCATTCGAGCAAGGCTTGTAAGCTTGACAAAAAGTGCCTTAAAAAACTTCCATCCATATTTTGGCATCTTGACTGGATTGATATTAAGTCCGGTGTTAGATGGTTTTCGACTAATTGTGGTTTTCAAATTTCCATTTTTTGTATGATAAGGCTATCTTAGAAAAAAAGTTTTAAATTCTTTCCAGCCTCAACAGCGAATTTGAGCTTTTCATCAACTTCACTGAGTATTCCCATGAGTTCCATGTATGATGTGTTTGTCTTGTATTTTTTTATTATGCAAAACGTATCGCCCTTATATACTTTTAGGAGTCTAAGACGTTTTATTTTTTTTCTTAGCCCATTTTTTTTTGTTTTTTTTATTGTATGGTTTATTTAGAACTGGGCTATATTAGTTAAATAAATTTTTTTTTACCTGTTTTTCCAAGAAATTTTTCATAAATCAAAAAGTATATTTTAATTAATTCAAATATACTAAAAACATACGATGTCTCTTAAAAACTTATCAAGAATAGCCAATATGTATGAAGATAAAGGCATCTTCTATAACATGAAGCTATGAATTACTCGAGCGATGGTGTATTTCACCGCTTAATTCAATTCGTTTGAATGATAACGAGAAAAGTTTGATATTCTTATGGTTCAAGGTTTTATTCATATAATTAAGAGCTTGCCATATCTTCATCTTTTTGTCTTATTTTTTTTTTCAACATTAATTATATTAATGATATGGTATTAGATTCAGTTTTGTATGCACAACTGAGTCCCTGCAATTCAGCTCCTCGTTAAGATCAAGGGCTAAAGGATTAAACCCTATCTTAAATCAGAAATGTAGCCCTAGGCAGTTAAATGATGCGTTAGCGTCTTTCTCCGGAAGCTCCTGCATCTAGATTAGTTTTCAGCTGTCTTGATCCTTGAATCTAGTTTCAGCGCAGCTTGGAGCACCAAGACTAAGCGCTAATGCGTTGAGAAAGCGGCAAAACAGCAAGTGCGAACTTGCTTCCAAGCATATCATTTCGAAAAACCATCTTTTTTTTTAAGGCTCACCAAAAGCACAAGCAACTCAAAGCTATAAGTGCCTTTTCAAAATATTTCTTCTTGCTTTTTTGAAAATAAAACAAAAAGGGTGCTCCAAAACTATTCTGCTCTAATCCCACTTGATCAGCAAACAGTAGCTGGCAAGTTCCTTATCTTTACGGTCTAAACGGAAAAAAAATTCTAGAATCATATAATGTTAGAAATTCAAGAAGTTCGATCAGTTCTGGACTACTGTATTTTTTCTCTTATAACTCCACATTTTAAAAAAAAATTATTTTACTTATCTCATAAATTTTGAAAACAGAAAATAAAATTTTTTTTTGAATTGGTTTTTTATTTCAGGCATCAAGAAAGTCTTTCTTTTGTTGGTTTTTAAGTTCATGTCATCATTTCATAAAATAATAAATCAAATTACAAAATATTTGCATGTCTTCTATTTTTACACTGTTTCTCATTATGTATTTCATAATGTTTTTCTTTTGCTTCGTATCGAGATAAATTGCGGCTTCATATTTTCATGTAATGTAATGTAATTTAATGTAATGCGGTATTTATAAAGCGCTTTTCCTTATAGATCAAAGCGCTTGCTACCAATTTAATGTAGCGAAACACACTGTGAAACAGTGTGCTAATTGTCGGCCCACCCGGGATCGAACCCGGTAACTTTAGATAATTAGTCTAATGCTCAACCATTGAGCTATAGGAGCCGATTTATTGATTTTTTTAAATTTATTATTTCAATCATATTTTTTTGAAATAAAATTGAAATCAACTACTTACTATTACCTAGTAATTTTTTAAAAACTAATTGATCTCATTTTTTTGAAGTTTCAAACTTTTGGGGCATTTAAATGTAGCGCTTTTGTAAATAGTAGTTGCTCATGGAAACAAACCAAACGACTCCTTTTGTAATTAGTTTATATTCAGTAATCAGATTGCAAATAAATTAACTTTTGTATAATGCCATTAGCAGCAATTTTGGCTATAGTTTTCGGGATTTACACGCTACTAGTGGAATGTTTTGATTTCTTATACGAAACACTTACAGTATGTACACCTAGTTTTTAAACAATATTGCAAGAAAATTAGATATATGTAAATAATTTTTATATAACTAATTTTTTTGCAATAATTTCATAAGTAAATGAACAAAAATGATTTTTGCAGTCGAAGGCGATGTTGGAGGGCTGCAAGAGTGTTATGTGTTGCCTGCCAGGGGAGTGTATGGATGAGTGTTTTGGTGGTTGCATGGGTGGGTGCAAGGCGGGATGTTATGAGGCTTTAGAAACGACCAGTCTTTTTCCAATCCCTTCCAGAAGAGGATGTTTTGACTGCATTTGTCCTGCTAAAAAGGTGCTCCCTATGGTTTCAATTTGTTTCGATGAACTTCCATTGTTTTAAAAGATTTTTCATTTATAGATTATTTCGAATTCCAATTTTTCAATATATAATTTCAAATTGTTTTGAATAAGTTTTTAAAAATTATTATTAGAATTGAGATTGGTTTTGTTTCAGCCCCAAACTCATATTCGATTAATCTAAATTTTTTTGTCAATGGTTTTCTTATTGGCCTTTCCTCAACAGCAAAATGTTATTTTGAAGCTACCATGCAACAAAGCATTGATTTTTCTTCCGGAACATGCTTAATTTTTGGACTGTCAATCAAGCGTTAATAGAAAAACAATCATATGGCCGTCCTTCAGAAAAACTGCAATATATTAGGAAAAGTCGACTTGAAGCATTGTTTTGACAGTGCTTCATCAAGAGAAGTGAAAGCTTGACTTTTGAGGGCTTGAGAGACCTAGTGGAGGTTATCAAGATTTTCTTATAGAAAAAAGAAGTCTATTTTGCGGTCGTTCTCACGACATTGTTTTGTGGATGTGGTTTTTGGTCAAAAAAGCATTTTGAAATTATCTTCCAGAAAAATTATTAAAATTAAATGAAAAGCAAGATTTTGACTCACTATTTCTTGTGCATACTGCTTTGTCACCCTTCAAAAGTGACTTCACACCCATATTCTGCCTATATGACAACTTTCTCGCATCAGAAAACTTTTGAGTTTTTTGCAAATCTTACATCTACGAGTTTTTATTGAAAACTATGAAAAACTTCATTTTTCTTATCTACTCTGATAAAAAATTCATATGACGTCAATATTATATCGTGATCAAATTTTAGGATGAAGCTTCATTATGGTGTTATTTTTTTGTTGGAGGTCGAAAGTTGACCAAAAATTTAATGCGTGAAATTAAATGGTTTCTAATTAATATTCGCAGAAATACTCCTTAGCCGAAATGTTTGTGTGCTGCTGTGACCAGCTCTGCTGCTGCAACAGAGACGAACCATTCCTTTACAACAATGTTTCTCATTTTTCAATTATAAACATAAAATGTCATACACAAGCACTTTACACTCACTATAGAATACAAAACGTTTTTTCACTGACCAATAAAATTAAAGCAGATTTGGACCAATTTGTAGAATTTGTACAAAATTATGACAAATTTAGAACTTCGAATAATATCATTTTTCAAAAATATTAATGGAAAATAACAAAACAAAGCCAAACCAAAACAATGCTCTTTTAGCGGGAGAAATAGCAAATTAAAAAAAACCTGGTCCAAATCCGCTTCAATACTATTGGTCAGTGAAAAAATAAAGGTCTTACTAGTTTTGTTTTATTTTGTTGGCTCGTATAGCTCAAAGTAGAGCATTAAGCTAATTATCTAGAGAAATAAGATCTAGACCAAGAGACCCTTTCATCAACCGACCAATTTCAAACTTGAGCGTGCTTTTAAAACTTCTTGAACGAATTGTCTTTCCAAGAATTGTCTCTTACCTAAACAACAATAATTTATTACCATCTTTTCAATCAGCTTATCGTCGCCATCATTCAACTGAAACAGTATTACTAAGGGTTTCTACTGTTATTTTGGAAGCAGCTGACAACAAAAAAATATCTCTTCTTGTTTTTCTAGAACTTTCATCTGCTATCAAATACTAATCAAAAGATTAAACGAATCATTTTGCTTGAATGACCTTACTCTTGAATGGTTTAGGAATTACCTCTTCGGCAGATCATTCAATGTCAAATCCCCAAAACAGAATCAGCACCAAACGTTTACTCTACTAGAGTACCACAAGGTTCTGTTGTTAGACCGCTTTTGTTCACTTTATACACAGCTGATTTGGAGAAGCTTGCAGCTTCTTACAATTTGAGAATTCATCAATATGCCGACGACACTCAATTATATGGGCATTGGTAGTTAGCAACCGACATGTTCTGTGTGTTATTTTAGAATTTTATTATAAAAACTTTAGCTAAACTTTTTTTCAAGTTTTCGAAATTTTTTTTTTCGATCGTAAGTTTATACGTTAGCGATATTTTAAAAACTGTAGTATTTATATAATTAACTTATATTTATTTTGAAATACTTTTTACGTAAAAATAATGTCAAACTCTAGAGGTTTTTTGTTGAGCTTATCCCATAATACTAATCCTCCCTCGCGTCAAGTTTTTTATTTAAACATTGAGAGTAATATATATAATAGTAATAGGTTGAATAAAAATATCATTAATTACAGTAAGAGTTTCAAAAATAATTGCAGGTCCAGCCAGAAAAAAGAAGAAAAATCTGAAAAAGAGTGGTCGAAAGAAAGCGCATCCTTCAAGAAAAATTGCCACAAAGTTAATAAAAGTCCTTTTTGAGTCGGATCTTTAAATGTTGGTTCGATGAGGAGTAAGGCTTCTGAGGTGGTGGAAACCATGTCGAGGAGGAGAGTTGATCTGTGTTGTTTACAAGAGATTCGTTGGAAGACCAACCTTAAACTTATTGCAGGCAAAGATTCTCGATATAAGTATTTTGGTTGTGAGAATGAAGGCACTTGTGGTGTAGGAATTCTACTGGCTGAGAAGTGATGAGAAAAAGTGTTTAAAGTGATTAGAGTCTCAGATAGAATCATTCTCATTTGAATGGTGGTTGGATCAGTTGTATTTGTTTTTGTGAGTGTTTATGCACCTCAAGCTAACCTTAGTGAGAGTGTTCAAGATCAATTCTATTATGCGCATCAATCCACCATAGCTAGAGTTTCATCTTCGGAACAGCTAATTATAAGTGGAGACTGGAATGGCCATATAGCATCACACCTTACTGCTTTTGAGGATGTGCATGGTGGACAGGCTTTGGGAAAAAGAAACCATGAAGGTGAAAAACTGCTGGAATTTGCTGTTGCCAATGAGCTGGTTGTTGGTAACTCCTGGTTCAAGAAGAAATATGAACATCTGGTTACATACCAGTCAGGAGATTGTAAAACCCAAACTGACTACATATTGTATAAGAGAAGTTTTAGAAGATGGTCTCTAATGTGAAAGTCATTGCTGGGGAGGAGTGTGCAACACAGCAAAAACTGGTGGTCGGTGACTTCAAGATTTGCACTCATGCTCACCCCAAAAGAAGGTTTGTCTCTCGTACAAAAGTCTAGAAACTAAAAGACTTTGAAAATCAAGTTGAATTTTCTAATTTTTTCAATGCATTAATCCAAGGAAATGAAACTGGTAAAACTTTGGATGAACGTTGTAAGTACCTGAAAAACAATTTGATTAATGCTACAAAACAGGTTTGTGGAGTCTCTGCAAAACATTCCTGGAAAAAGCAGACTTGGTGGTGGAATGACAAGGTGCAGCAAGCTGTGTCCCACAAACGCAAATGTTTTAAAGTATGGAAAGTAGGAAGAAACAGAGATGATTATCAGGCGGCTAAACGTGCATCCAACCTTGCTGTGCACATAGCCAAAACTGATGCTGAGAAAATTGCGTTCAAAACAATCAATCTCAGATCTGTTGAGACTGGCTAAGCAAATGCAGCGAGAGAACCAGTGAAAAATAATAATGGCCAAATGTCCCTGGATGTTGATTCCAAAAAAAGAAGCATGGAGAGAGCATTATATGCACCTTCTCAATGTGGAGTATTCATGGAATCCAGGTGGTTTGTCCGAAGTCTATCCCGTGGAAGATCCCAGCGAACCTATCACTACAGCAATGGTTAGAAATAACATTAATAAGATGAGCCTTGGAAAAGCAGTGGGTCCTTTAGGTATTGTTGCTGAGATGCTCAAGGCCGCAGGTTCAAGTGGTGCTAGTATGGTTCGAGATCTCATTGAAGACATTATCTTTGAGAACCGTATACCGTCTGAGTGGCAAGAAAGTCAGTGTATATAAGGGTAAAGGTGATGCTTTAAACAGGTCTAATTATAGGGGTTTGAAGTTAATTGATCAGGTTATGAGGGTTTTGGAGCGCGTAGTGGAAGGTTTTTTTTTCAGACAGAAAGTGGTGATTAATGATATGCAATGTGGTTTTATGCAAGGTCGGCGTACAACTGATGCTATATTTATCTCCCGTCAGTTACAGGAAAAGCATCTGGTTGCTGGTAAGTCCCTCTACTTAGCATTCATTGATCTGAAGGAAGCCTTCGACAGAGTGCCACGAGAAGTGATTTGATGGAGTATGCGTAAATTGAAAATTGATGAATGGCTTGTGAGAATTGTACAATCCATGTACAAGGAAGTGAGAAGTAAGGTGAGAGTTGGTGATGAGTATAGCAACTCGTTTGATGTTCGGGTAGGTGTCCATCAAGGCTATGTTCTTAGTCCATTACTTTTTGTTATTGTGCTGGAAGCTTTATCTATGGAGTTACGTACAGGTTGCTCTTGGGAGATCTTGTATGCTGACGACTTAATGGTAAGTGCTCAGTCCATGGATGAACTATTAGTGAAGTTGAGAACATGGAGATCAGAGATGGAGAAAAAGGGGTTGAGGGTGAATATGGGTAAGACAAAGCTAATGGTTTCTGGTTTGAACCTTGATGTGTTGAGAAAATCTGGAAAGTATCCTTGTGGTGTATGCCGAGCAGGTATGGGTAGAAATGCTATTCAGTGTGGAGACTGCAGGCAATGGGTACAAATTAAATGCAGCAGCATAAAAGGTTCTCTAAATTCGGATCGTAACTTCCGATACGCTCGTTGCCTTGGTACAGCACGGCCTGTTGATGGGAGATTAGTGAAGGAAGTGATGATTGGTGATGAAAAACTGGAAGTTGTCCCAGAGTTATGCTATCTTGGGGATATGTTATCTGCAGGTGGTGGATGTGAGCTTGCTTCAATAACACGTTGTAAATGTACCTGGGCTAAATTTCGCCAACTTCTTCCACTCCTTGCTAATCGTCATTTATTATTATTAACCAGAGGCCGTGTCTATTCAACCTGTGTCAGAAGAGCTATGTTACATGCTGCAAAAAATGGCCCGTAACAGTTTCCACATTGAACCGCCTTAGACGAAATGAGCTTGCCATGATTCGCTGGATGTGCAACATCAAAACAAATGATAACGTTTGCTCTCACTCACTCTTCAAATCTTGGCGTTCGAGATGTTGAGATAGTTCTTCGTACAAGCAGGATGAGGTGGTTCGGATATGTAGAGCGTAGCGTGGGTTGGATTTAGATACTTGCAAGAAGCCTGGTAGGCCCAAAAATACTTGGAATAAGTTCATATTGAATGATAAAAGAAATCTAGACATGGTTTGTGCGGATCCACTCGATCGCTCTGAATGGAAAGGCCGACTTCGAGATAGAACTTTCAAAAAGCCCAACCCTTGGTAAAGGAAAAAGGGCTATTAAAAAGGATTTGCTTGATTGATTGATTGATTGATAGTTCATTTAATGCATCAATGGACTTGCAAGAAAGCATGTCAAATTTTATTGATGAAATTGTTGCTTGGTTCGACAATTAGCAGCTGTTCCACAGTGTTTTCTCTACATCAAATTTAAAGCAAGCGCTTTTTCTATAAGGAAAAACACTATAAATATCGCATTAAATTATTATTATTTATTTTCTTTTGCAACAGAGGAACATGGAAGAGAATGTTACTAATTTGGGAATAGCTTCTACAACAAGACCTGGAATGTTGCCAATAAGTCAGGCCATGATCGATAACTATTTGGGAACCACCAGAACTATGAGGCCAAGTGTGCCTAGAAATTTTTGAAATATGACTTGGATATGATAAAATAAATTCAGACTGTTGAGTTGTTTCTAGAGGTTTATAAACATCAAAAATTTTTTCGCTCAAAGAATGAAATTTTTATATTAAAATATTTCCTCATAAGCTTTTGTACATTCAGGATGAGTTTAGTAAAAAAAAATGCGTTACAATTCAAATAAATTAGTTCTTTGGGTGAAAGTTTATTTCTCCGTTCCTTTAATGGGTGGTTTTTTTATCTTTAAATTTTTCCAAAATGGCAGACAAAAAGATAAAAGAAACCGTTAAAAATAGTCGTTCATTTAACAAATTGGAAGACGCAAAGTATGTTTTTTAATGATTAATAGGTTTTTCATAAATTGGTAGTTTTTCAAGATATATTAGTTCAGAAATTATTCAAATATTCTTTTCCTAGTTTTGGCTCTGGTGACATGTACAGACCGAATTATGAAACGCCTCTAAACAACATACCAATGGAAATGCCTCCACCTGCAATACCACCAAGACAAAGCCAAATAATGGACTATCCATTTTCATACTGCAATCCTTATAACCCCTATAGCTCATATAACAATAACTCATACTACAACAACTTTTACCCAAGAAACTCCTACACATACAACAATAATTTCACTCAACAAGCAGAAGCAACAACAAGGAGGGCTTTTGAGTCTGTCGAATCAGTTGTGCAGACTTTGAACTCAGTCGCTATGATGCTCGATTCTTCATACCAGGTTCCTTCAATAATATTGGTGCTATAATGGCTTGAGAGCAGTTGCATATTTCAAGGACAATTTGAATCCAACAATTATTAACTGAATAATAACCCAAATCTCTTTATTAGTTGAATTCACAGCATACAAACTTTTAACTTTGTATACTTGGTAATGTGAATTCAACTTTAATTTACAAAAGTTTTTTGTTATTATTCAGTTAATTAAAGTGTTTGATTCAACTCGTTTTTGTTAATAGGCTAGTTAAACATCTTTCACTGAACTACTTGGTATTAACATATTTTTATGAAACTTATTTTTTGATTAATAAATTATGTAATTTTTTTGACTGAAGGCGAAACAAA
Source organism: Pterobdella sp. o SKG-2022 (assembly GCA_964035795.1). Taxonomy (NCBI): domain Eukaryota; kingdom Metazoa; phylum Annelida; class Clitellata; order Hirudinida; family Piscicolidae; genus Pterobdella; species Pterobdella occidentalis. Next base: position 3,423,401 of record OZ038322.1, read on the forward strand.
ATATTATTAATTTAAAGTACGTAAAAAATTGATGAGTAGCATAAAGTTTCATTCAATATGTTCATTTTTTTGAAAAAAAAAGCTGATTATTTACTTAAATAGTTCCACTCACAATTTTTTTTACTTTAAATTTTAATCTTGTGAGGGTTGATTCCATGAAATATTCCAAACCTTTTATTCATTTGAGATAAGTTATTTTAGCATTCAACTTAAGCATTATGAGTAGCAATTTCAAAAATACATTAAAAATGTAACATCAATAAGCCATTTCTTTAAAGCAGTGAAATCAGCATTATTAATCATAGGATTAATTATTTGAATTTACTATAAAACTTACTATTAACTACATGATAATGTTAACTCAACTAATGAGAAAAATGATGTTTTCATCATGAATTATTAGTTTAATTTTCATCTTGGAGTCCAAAATATAAGCCACCATGAATCTTCAATAAGAATCAGATAATTATGATAGCAAAATTTTTTATTAGTTAAGCTCAGTAGTTTAATGAATCAAAATTTAACATACTTTTTGAGCTAAAAAATATAATCAGTGACTCTTACTCAAACAACTTCAAAAACAATAAAATGGCTTACACTAGTTATTAAACGCAAAAACCACAAAAAAAAACTAAAAAAGCCATTATCAATGAAAGAAATAAATTTAGCATTAAAAAAATCTCAAAAACAATAAATCACCAGGACCTGATCTTATAACTTCAGAACAGCTCAATACGTTTTCATGGCCATGAAAATATTGATAAAAAAGCCCTCAATTACGCAATAGAAAATGAATCAATAGACACTATAATCAATGGTAAGATGACATTAAGCCAAAAAACAGGAAAACCCAAAAAAATAATAACATATTTAAGACCAATAATACTTCTAAATACATTTAGGAAAATACTATCAACTACAATACTTAATAGAATATCACCAAAAATAAATAAATTTTTATTAGTATCACAATCCGCTTACTGAAGAGGAAGAAGTGCCTCTGAAATAGTTTGTGCTATAGGCTTTTGTCTTCAGTCATACAGAAGCAAAAGACTTTTTTTCATTCTAGAAATCGATATGACATCTTCTTTTGACACTTTTAACAGAGAAGAACTTTTGAAAATCCTAGAAGTATTTCTTGATGAAGATGAAATGAGAATAATGAAAACACTAATTGATAAAGCAATTGAATTTAGGAGCTCACAAAAAATGATAATAACAGAAATCGGCTCATCTCAAGGAGACTCAATGTCACCAATATTATTCCTATTAAGCAGCACTGTGGGATGTGGGGAATAAACTGCCAAAAGAAAACAAAGATATTTTGATTACCTGTACGCAGATGATCTAGATTTTATTTTCAGATCCAAGGAAGATACAGAGCAGTGTGAAGAGATCATCTATAGCAACAGTTGGAATCTCCACGTCAACCCCTCAAAAACATTTTAAAAATCCGATGGAAAAAGGCATCAATAAGTCTACATAGGGTAAAACAAAAAATTACGAAAATTTTATCGGCGAACGAGGCCTAGCAAGAAGGAAATCACTTGCTACTGCAGCATCCTTTAAGCATTCAAAAACTAAAAGATAAGAAAAAGTTACAAATATACCACACCATGATTTTACCGATTCTGACACGCAGGGGAATTTCTTGGGGTAAGTCCAATAAAATAGGTGCCTTCCATCGAAAACAGCTAAGAAAGGTGTTAAATACCTACCATTCAAAACATAAGAAATACAAGACTGTATTCAACAACTCAGAGTGTACCGTTGAGCAAAACTATGGAAGAAAGACGAGAAAAGTTGTTAGAACTCGTATTGCAGCAAAATGATGAAGCTCCAGCTAAGGCATGCCTAAAATTCTGTCTGCAACAATTGGATGACCAAGAGACACTGAGGACAACACTTTTATTATAATTATCATCAACTTTGAAACAACTTATTCACAAATAAACCATATTGTTATTGCCTTTTTTTATTCGAGGAAACTTTACATTTATTTATACATTTACTTTTTTATCTATAAAAAATTTGGATTAAAAGGTGTGGCAATATCAAGATGATAGAGCCGATAACCAGTACTAAATATTTTGGCCACCAAACAAAGTTCATATGTGCTTTGGAACTCATTTATTAGAATTTAATTACTCGATATTGAAACTCACATAAAGCTACATACTCTCAACAAATTCTTTAAATGTAGCATGCTGAAAAACCCAACACGACAACAAAACAGGCAGTATACAATTGCTTCAGAGCATTGTTGGGTGTGTCTAACAACATGTCCCATCTCAGGAGCCACATGCACAACATCCTCAAGTCGGCTTCTCTCATTCCTTTTGTCAGGTCTGTCGCCATCAATGTTTTCATTCATCATTACTTTTTAATGCTTAAATCCATTTTTCAAATTATTTGTGATAAGATATTCTGGCGTGTTTTATTTTATTTCATTTACTATAATCAATTGCGCAACCAAACCCTACTTAGTTAATTTTTTTATATTTATAGACTCTTGAAGCTTTATTAAATTTAATTTGGCAGATATGCATTGAAAAACATGAGATATCTGTTATTATTGTTAATGAAAGGCAGACAAGTTGCCAACGAAGACTTTCTTTGGAATGAATCATCATTACAGACTGTTTGTGTTTTTTCATTGTATAATATGATAATATGCTTTTACTGATACCATCTTAACTTTTATTGTAGACAATAAAAATCAATATTATTGCTCAATCAATGCTTAATTAAAAGCAAGAGCATGGGTCATTAAATCAACCTCAACATGAACCCTAGGAAGCGAGCAATAGCAGACCTTGGCCTATAATAATGTTCTTCACAGTGATTGCAGTTGGTCCTTGGTTGCTGTGGAAGTTGATGTCGGTCTTCAATATGCAAGGTATATAGTTGTTTCAAAATGTTTAAAACTGAGCAATTAATTATCAAATTCAAGTATCAGCAAAGCATTCATGAGTGTTGTGGTAGGAAGAGTACATTATGAATGAACGAGATGCTTGTGTGGACTTTGAAGTGAGAAATGTGGGCAGATGTGAGATAGTTTCCAAGTGAGCTGGAAAGGGCGGATAGATTTAGTTATTTTAGTGGCACTCTGAATGGAGGTGTGGAAGGACAAAGATACTCATATAATACCAAAAAAAGAAATTTACAAGACATGTGTGAAATTTTTCATGGCATATGGCTCAAAAATAAATGTGGTATGAAAAATTTGTTATTTTTGGCAGGCTTAGAGCGAAAAAAAGGAATTTAAGGATAAGTTATAAGTGGTGCCCTTATTGAGACAGCAATATTTTGAAAAATGCTCCAACTCATGCAAGCGTGAAAATAGACGTAAAAGGGTGATGATGATGATGAAAGAATAGTTTTATTGTGAAACCATGGCAATGTTTAGTTTTATTGTGAAATCTTGGCAATGTTTTATCAGTGGTTTTAAAGTCCTTGAGTGCTCTTATCAGCTTATCGATAGCTAATCTCTTCGTTGACAAGCATTTCAAACGACTTATTGGTTTATTCATTTCTAATGAATACTTCACAGATTCAATGAAATTTTATCAGTTGATTATATGAAATATCTCAATTATTTTAAACATTGTTAATTATCGCACACATGAATTCAGCTTTTATGTATCAGTCAAATCCTTTTTATAGCCTGTTTTCCTTTAACAAGGTTTGGGCTTTTTGAAAGATCTATCTTGAAGTCGGCCTTTCCATTTAGAGTAATTGAGGGGATCCGCACAAACCAAGCCTAGCTTTCCTTTGTCATTCATTATAAGTTCGTTCCAAGTTTTTTCGGCCTTCCAGGTTTCCTGCAAGAATTTAACTTCAACTTCCGCACCTGCGAAATCCAACTAGCGCTATGCTCCACGTAACCAAACCACCTCATTCTGCTGGTACGAAGAACTGCATCAACATTCTGAATGCCAAGTTTAGAAAGAAGAAAGTCAGAAGGAACGTTATCATTCTCTTTAACATTGCACATCCAGCAAATCATGGTCAGGTCGTTTTGTTCGAGGCAGTTCACCATGGATACTGATACAGCCAATGTTTCAGCAGCATGTAACATAGCGCGTCTGACACAGGTTGACTAGATACCACTTCTGATCAATAAAGATAGGTAGCAATTAGTAAAAAGGTAGAAATTGGCGAAACTTACCCCAGGCACGCTTACAACGTGTTATTGAATCAAGCTTATATTCATCACCTGCAGATAAAATATTCTTAAGATAAAAGAAATCTGAAACAACTTCCAGGGTTTCATCACCAACCATGACTTTTCACTAATATACCATCAACAGGCTGAGCTGTAGCAAAGCAGCGAGCACATTTGAAGTCAAGATCTGAGGCCAAAGAATCTTTCATGCCACTGCATTTCTTGTGCACCCATTGTCTGCAACCACCACAATTAATAACATTTTTACCCACACCTGTTTGACATACACCACATGTATACTTTCAAGATTTTTTCAACACATCAAGGTTTGAACCAGAGACTTTAAGCTTTGTCTCACCCATATTCACCCGCAGCTCTTTATTTTCCATCTCTGACCTCCATGTTTGTAACTGTGAGAAGTTCATTCATCAGCATACAAGATCTCCCAAAGACAACCCTAACGAAACTCCAAAAATAGAGCTTCCAGCACAATAACAAAAAGCAATGGACTAACAACGGAACCTTGATGGACACCTATCCGAACATCAAACCAGTTGGTATACTCATCAGCTACTCTTACTTCCTTGTACATGGACTGTAGGATTCTCACAAGCTATTTATCAATCTCCAACTTACGTATGCTCCACCAGATCACTTCTTGTGGGACTCTGTCAAAAGCTTTTTCCAGTCAATGAAGACAAAGTAGAGGGGCTTGCCAGCAACAAAACTTGAGTGGTAAAATCCTTTGAAGAGAGTATTTTGAGAAGAGCAGAAAAACGAATGCTTAAAATGATGTGGTGTGCAGCTAGCTGATGGTGTGATTACAAAGGAGTTGGTGGTTAGATTGAGATTGGATAGTACGGTTGTTGAAGTGGTGAGTCAAGGGATTTTGAGATGGCTGGGTCATGTGGTAAGAAAAGGGGATGATGATTGTGTTGAGCAGGCATGGAAGTTGACGTTGAAGGTAGTAGAGGAAGGGGAAGACCAATATGAGCTTAGAAAAGTATGATGGAAAACCTTTGTTGTGGGTTTGAGTTATGTCTTGAAGATGCCTACAACAAGGTGAAATGGAAAGAAAGGGTTAGGCCGTGGGAAGAAGTCAGTGAGCCCTTGGAAAAGGGAAAGATTTTGGCTATAATAATAAAATCAAAAAAAGAGATTATGTTTTCTCTGAGCTTCATTTTCAATAAATGTATTAAAATATTTAACGAATTTGAAGTTTGTTTTATAGCAAATATATTATTTTTAATTATGATTGTCATAGCATTATTGTCATCCAATCATATCATTTTATTAGAGTCAGCATCTTTTCTTTTTAAAAGGGATTACTGGCTAACTATTTTATAAGACTATAAAGGAAGTTATATGGGGTTATTTTTGGTATTCTTCACCAGTGTGCTCATACTCTTAAATTTCTTAAGCTGACCAACACTTAATGCAGAGAATACTGCATGGATCAAGAACTCCAAGTTGCAATATGTTGCAAAAGCACGATTTGCCTTTGAGGCTAGACAGTCTGATGAGATGTCCTTCAAGAGGAATGACACTGTTGTTATTGCTCCCAAAGGTCATTTCCATTCTTTTGTGCATATTCAGTTAATTTTTTGTATTATATATTTTTTTCATACACTTTCACGTTCACTTCATTTTCCAACAGAAATGCAGAAAAACAAGCCAAAAGGATGGTTGTTGGCATCAGACGGAGTAAATAAAGTTGGTTTGGTGCCTATCAATCACCTGGTGTTCGGGAAAACCCCACCATCATTTTACCCTGATAAAAAATTTGACAAAGAACTTAAAAATTCACAATCATCCACTCAACAAGATAGTAAAGTTCAATTTCAAGCTGTTGAAAGTGAAACTATGCTAAATGAAAAAATTGATGATTTTGAAAAAGTATTTGAAAAAACTTAATTAAAGGCTGTTAAATTTTCATCAACTTATACAAATTCCATTTTTTCTTTATTTGTTTAATCATATTTAGCTTTTTATTCCACTTTGTTGCCATCTCACACTATGTCTGTCTTTCAGAATTGTAGTCTATGATTTTTTTCAATTTTTGGTTAATAAAATAAAAATCTAATGTTTTCTGAATTAATATGCGAATAAATGAGAATATCGTTAATAGGATGCGGTTTCTTGGGTTCAAGGGTTGCAGGTTGCGTAATTTTAATGTCAAGTTTGAGAACTTGAAGATTTCTTAATATTATTCAGGTGAGTTGTACATGCATGGACATTTTATAGCCATCCATGACGTCTGCAAGAAAAATCTAGATTCATGCAAAGCTATTATTGAAGATCAAATTAATTCTTTAATTCCCGTAAATCTTCAACAGAATATGAATAAAGTCAGTTTGATATCAAACTTTAATCAACTATTACTTATAATTTAGAGTATATTTCAGAAATTATAAAACATCTCATTTGATAGAATGTAATAGTTTAAAAAAAGATCCAGTGTAATAAAATTCAAATTATCTGTATATTCAACTGCCAGGGTATCTTACTGTACTTTGATGATTTATGTAATGCAGTTCAGAATTCAAAATTTGTAATTGAATGCATTCCTGAAGATGTTGACTCCAAAATTTCCACCATGACAAGTTTATAGCCACTTTTAGAAAATTTTAAAAGCATCTCATATAAAGTAGTGTATAAATTATGTCCTAAAGTTGAACATTCAGCAAACAAAGTATATAAAAAAAATAAAATTAATTTTTTGATCAAAAACTAGTTGCAAATAGGAATTTTTTAAAATAAACTTTGAGTTTTAAGCATGTTTATTAATTAAGTTATATTTTAAAAATTAAGTGAAAATGTATTCAAATATTGAATATGCTAAGTATTTTCTTAAATCACCATAAAAGAGTTGGATGAAATATGTGACAAAGATGCAGTAATAGTTACCAGTTCATCTCCATCTCTCATCCGTTACATTTTTCCATTCATCCCATGTTCCCAAGTTATTTTAAAATTGATCAGGCAGTTTTAATTTGTTTGAGCTAACAATATAAAGGAGCATGTTATCAATAAATAAAAATCTTTAATTTATATATTACTTTTTTTCATACTTCAATAATCTTTTCTCTGAACTATAATACAACAGAGGTTCCTTGGTTTAAGATTTATTTTTCCTGTCCACTGCATCCCATTTGTTCAACTGACCACCACCCCATGTACCTCCCTTTCTTCCATCCAATTTGGTGAACATACATTTGTTATTTTTTTAATTATTATTATGAATCATCATTATTCCCCTGTGTTGAATAAAGTTTAGTATATAAGTGGTTATTTTAAGTATTCATTCATGGTTGTTATCAGTTTTTTATTTTTATATGAAATTCTCAAGTTGTGTTATACCATGAAATAACATATAGGAATCATATTTTGTAAAAATACTCTTATGAATTTTTTTATACTTAGTTTTATTCAAACTAGAACGTTCGATAAATTCAACTTTTTCATTAAACCAAATATCTATCTAGTTTCTCAGTTGCTTTTCTTGACGCTATATAAATTTTTATTGTTATTTAGTTCGAATAAAAAAGAAGTATCGAAAAATATTGCTTCATTGTATGAACAATTAACAAAACATCGACAAATGATGCCTCTGAAGGAATCATATTATATACACATATGACTTGGGGTATAATTAAATGATGAGGATGGTTTTCGCTTAAAATCCTTGTTTCTTAAATTAGCGGAGTTGAACATTCAAAGCATTAACTTTTCGTTTCTAGCTTTGTCTGTCAAGAACCTTCACCCTCCGCAAGCCGTTTGCTCTCAGATTCTTGTCAATCGTTTGCTGCCAGGTCATCTTCGGGCTTCCTTTACCTTGTATACCTTCGACCTCGTGGAAGTTTAGGCCACTGGTATAGTTTCATTCTTTCTAAGTGTTCATAATAGCGAATTCTGGACTTTTTGGGTTGTGTTGGAAAGGATTCGATGTGGAGAACCTTTAGTGTTTTTTCTCTTCTAGTGACTCTACGCAGCATGTGTGATTCTTGGTTTGCAAAACGTTGGGTTGTTTCTACAGTCCCTTATCCAAGTTTCTGAGGAATATAACATGATTTCACGTAGTTTTTCTTGAAGAAGATTGCATGATAGAATTGATTTGCAAGCTCCCAGAGCTGCCCAGCCATTACGTATACGGTTAGAAATTGACGCGTCAATAGATCCCTTAGAATGGTGTAAATCTTCTAAGTATTTAAACGTTTCACAATTTCTACGGAGCAGTTTGTTACCGGCCCAACTAGTTGGTCATATTGGCATACTGCGCATTTTAACGTATTGGTATCGTTTGGGATAAAGGGTTTTCTCAGTTTTAAGCATCGCTGATGCGTCCAATGTTTGCACATAATACATTTCGCCGAATTAAAAGCTGTGTTACGTCCACATACTGCACATGACCATTTACCTCGCTTGTTGCTTGGAGGCAAAATGATTTGATCATCAAAGTTGAAAATCATCGCTTTTGTTTTGTCGAGGTTCACTTTTAAGCCAAATTGCATATTGCAAGGTCTTAGCATTCGCAGAATTTGGGTGTCCATAAGCAGTCGCCCCAACATTTCCGTTAAAGTATCAGTATCATTTTATTATAGTCAGCATTTTTCCCTTTTTCAAGAGGTCACTCATTTCTTTCTACGATCTAAGTCTCCTTTCCCATTTTACACTGTTGTAGGCATTTTCAAGACCTAACCTAAGCTACGACAAAGGTTTTCCATCATAATTTTCTAAGCTAACCTTGGCCTCCTCCTTCAACCTCAAACCTCCACGCCTGTTTAAGACAATCGTCACCCCCTTTACCATATGACCTAGCCATCTCAAACTCCCTTGTCTCACCACTTCAATAATCGTACTATCCAACGCCAATCTAATCATCAACTTCTTTGCACTTACACCATCAGCTAGCTGCGCACCACACATCATTCGAAGCATCCGTTTTTCTGCTTTTCTCGACATACTCTCTTCAACGAGATCTTACCACCTAAGTTTCCAAGCCATATGTCATGACAGGCTTCACACATGTCCTATAAATTTGTTCTTTGATATTTCATTTGTGTCTTTTGCCACATAACATAGAAGACATGCTGTTGAATACCTTCCACCCCAGCCCTATCCTTCGTGTATCAGCTAGCTTATTTTCTCCTCCACAATTCATATTGTCTTCTAAATAAAAAAAATTACTTTCTCCAACCAACTCAGAAAACCATTTAAAACATTATTACATTCTTCATTTGAACCATTCATACAAAAGCCAAATTCAAAGTTTTTAATCATCCTACATGAAACTCTCTTTACCCTAGCACACCGCGCATGAACCCTTGTTCCTACATGTCTTACACCTCACACAATTTACCTTAGCCCTCTTACCACGCACACTACATTGATCAATCTTAGCCAAGACAACAACCCCACTACCACCACTTTCCATGATTTTTTTCTTACCAAGATTAACCTTCAGTCCTTTCCCTTCAAAAGCTGCCTTCCAACGGAAGAATTGTGCTCCAAGTTCTTACATAGTATCTGCCATCAAGGCCAAGTCATCCGCATAAAGCATTTCATATAGAGCACTTTCTCTTCCGTCTTCAGATAATACATCTGGCACTATTGAAAACAAAAACGTTAAGAGAACCGAACCTTGGTGGACACCCACACCAAAATCAAATTCTTCCGAGTGTCTACCTTCAACCTGAACCCACGTTTTTGCTCCTTTGTACATCGACATTACTGTCTGAACCAACCTTTTCAGGACCAACTTCTTTCTTACGCCTATTCAATCACTTTCCTTGGCGCCCTATTTCTCTCAAGGTAGCTTTCCTGCATTCTCTTAAGATTGAAAATAGCTTCCGCTGTGCTTCTGCCAGCATAAAACCAAATTTCATTTCGTCAACTTTCACTAACCTTCTTAACTTCTTCTCCAGCAGTTTTTCCACCACTTTCATATCATGCTCTAAAAGCTTTACACCTCCCTAGCTCGTACAGTTCAAAATGCTATCTTTCTTCTTATAAATGGGAACAACTTTACCCGTTTTCCAGTTATGAGGCATATTCTTTTTATTGAGGATTTCGGTTTTAATTTGCAATATAATATGCTTACCATGTGGAGAATCAGCTAGGTAATCCTTGACTATCCCAGTTGGTCTTCTGGCCTTGCCATTTTTCATGATCCCTAGCACTTTCTCCACTTCGTTCATAGCAAATGGTTCCATGGGACCTTCAACCACTTCCACATTCACCATCCCATCTCATGGATTCTCTTCATTTATGATGGCCTTCATAGGCTCCTTCCACACTCTCTTTGGACCATCTTCGGCAAATACAACCTTCTCATTTTTGTCTTTGATGCAGATGTTACCTGCTAAGTCACTTGCTTTCTTCTTCATTATTATTATTTTACATAAAACGACATTTCTGTCATTCCATATCTTTTCCATTTCTTTCACCGCCTCTTTCTTCATTGCCTTTTTTGGCTTTCTTTTTATCAGAGACATAACGGGATATATTTTTCCGAATGAAAGTTTTTTCCACCTCCAGAAACTTTTTCTTTTTTTTGTGATGGTTTTTTGTACATCCTGATTCCACCACCATGTTTCACCGTGCTGAGGCCTACCTTTACTCACTCCACAAACTTCTTCAGCAGCTTTTAGAGCAGAAGTTTCATATTTCAGCCACACATCTCGTTCATCGTTTTTTTGGTACAAAACTTCCATCTTTTCAGAAAATTTTTCTTTTACTTCTTCGTTCAAAAGCTTCCAAACTTTTTGGTGTGATACTTTTTTGGCATGGCTTCTTCCATCTAAAACCACCTTCAAGAGCTTGTGTTGGAGCTCACCCCCAATTGCTCTCACATCCTTCAAAAACTTTCTCTGACTACCCTTCATCAACACAAAATCTTTTTCAATCTCACTACACCCTCCATTAAAAGTCACCTTCCTATTATCCTTCTTAAACCAACTATTACCCACACATTTTAACCTACCCTTATCAACATAAAATTCTGATAGTAATCTATCCTCCACGTTTCTCTTGCCTATTCCAAAATCTCCATGTACACCTTCAATCCCATCAACCTCGTTGCCAATGCGTTCATTAAAGTCTCCTAAGCAATTCAAAACTTCATTTTCATTTTCCACCCCACGCCCCCTTGCCATCTCTTCATAAAACTTATTTTTTTCACTCATCGATCTTCCACGTTTTGGAGCATAAGCCCATACAATTCTTAATATCTTTTTGTCAAAATTTATTACTACTACCATTTCCCTATTTGATATTTTATTTTTTCCACATCATTCATACATAAATCCTCTCTAAATAATATTCCCACATCACCCATCTTATCTTCATCACCAGACAGCTATGGTTTAAACCTCCTACGTAAACTACCTACAAATTTTGTACCCATACCTCTCCACCTCACTTCATGGATACAGTAAATACCAACCTTCTTTCTCAACAACTCTTCAAACAACTCCATACTCTTCCCATTTAATGATCCAATATTAAAACTACCAAAAGAAAAAGACCTCCCAAAAGAAAAAGAAGAAAGCCCAGGCATTCTTAGCACCTTCTGCCCACACAAGAGCTGTTGGGGACTGAGGGTCGTTGCTTTTTTTTGTATGACCATGAAAATTTTTTGGAGCAAAAGAATTGCGCAATGGAGCATGCTTTTGCTTCTACCGCTTAGCACATGTTATATGGCTAAATAACCAAATAAAAATTCAGCTAAATGAACTTGTTAATTCAAAAACATTTCATGTTACATTAGTGTTTTAATATAGCAAATAAATTGAAAAATCACAAAAATCAAACTCTATCACGATATCGTGAACTCGCAAAAGTTTCCGCCAATATTGATTACTTGTGTTCTTTAGTTGGTGTAGATCATCATAAATTTATTTTTTCTTTCGTTGTCAGGGCCACTTTGAGGTGCGTAGACAGAAATAAAGTTAACTTTACAATTATTTTGTCTCATTCTTGAGACTATAATTCGGTGAGATATCCGTCTCATAGACAAGAGGTCCTCTTCCATCAGTGTAGCAACGCCATCAAAGCCACGATCGTTAGCAAATGTCCAAAACACTTTTTATCTTCTCGATTTCCCTTCAATGTATTCCGCATCTTCAACTTTGCGCCTTTTCTCTTGACAGCAAGCAGTGTCTACACTACAATCATAGAGAGTTTCAGCTACTTGATCATCTCTTATAAATGTTCCAACATTGACGCTTCCAAATCTGAAGTTGCTTCTGTTCGAATTTTTTCTCGTAGTCCAAAGCAGCCTTGCGGAGCCCCTGTTCGTCACTGCAGCACACGTCGGAGCTGCATGTGTGCCTTTCCCATCCCTCGTCGAAAGTCGGAAGAACCCCTTCTAGTTGTAATTTTTTGTTGCTCTGTCATATATTTTTAGCATATGTTTTATAAGTAAATGCCCTTTCAGGCTTCAACAGACTCATTAGTCGTAGGTCCGCCGATGAGCAAAAAGCTGACGCTAACGTTCAACCCTGCATACATCGGTGATTTTCAGTCAGACATGCATGGTTTTAGAAGAAGATTGCTGGCTACATAATGCACAGTCACTGAAGCCGTCTTCACTATAGCCCTTCGTTAGCCGGGTCAAGGTCTTCACCGCTGGTGTCAGACCTGTCCGCCTTGAAAGACCCTACCAGGAACATAAGTTCTTGACAGCATAGCTTTGACACTAACCCGTTAGCATCCTTCACCCCGAGTAGGTCAGAGTTGGACTTTTAGTGGGGAATATAGAATTAAATCTCTTTTTCAGAGACATCGTATGTTAGCCAACGTTTTATGATAAGGCTAAACTTATCGAAAATTATAGCTTTTGATTCTCAATAATTGTATTAAAAATTTCTCTTAATGGATGTTTTTCGTTGAAAATTAAATCTATTCAATTTCGAATAATAAAGAAATAAGTGTTAAACGCTTCAAAATTCAAATTTTAAAGAATTTCAAATGACCTTTAAAAACTACCTACATGTCTTTTTTATTGATCTTTTTACAGGAACAGCTAACTTTAGAAAGCCTATTTAATGATTCTTTAAACGCAGTTAACCCCCTAACTTTATTTAAACTATATAATCATTATAATACTTCATTTATAAAATAATTTATTGTTCAAGTGAAAGAATTGATGGAAGTGATTGGCAAAGAGGTGATAATGACGACGGGTGACAATCAAGACGACAATGAATGCATTCAAATCACGAAAAAAGAGGCTGAAAAATACAAAAACAGTAAAAAAAAAAATTTTTAATATAGATTTAACACAATTCAAATTTTGACCCAGATCTTTTTTCAAGATTAGATAATTTTGCTGAATAAATAATATAACTAGTATTCATTCTAATTGATTCGTGAAAACAAAAACTAGTTCTATCGTTCTTGTAAATGATTTTTTAAACGATTTTATTTTATATTCGATGTAACAAAAATTTTTTTAAAAATTTATTCACTAACGTTCAAGTCAAAATACAATCTTTGATAATTACTAAATAATATTTCACAACTTCTATATTCTATTTCAGAGTTCTTAGAAAAGCTTGTTTCAACACCGCCCCCTTCAGTGCGACTGGTACAAGCTCCGTCAACATCACCATTATCATCATCATCGCCACAACCATCATCTTCATCACCCTTACAAAATCCATCATCATCACCCCAAAAGACATTATCAAAGTTAAACATGACTAAAGTCAAAGATGACTTGAAAAGTGAATGTAAGTTTTACAATTAGTTAATGAAAAAAGCAATAATGTTTAAACTTTATTAACTTCTTATATTAAAATAAAAACTACATAAACTATGCGGATTATCGATTGATTTTTACGAAGCTATTAAAAAACATCGGCACCATCAGACGGTTGTTCTCCATCTGTGTTGATGGAGTGTGTCATCTGCATGGAGGGGCACAGAGACACCCTTCTGAGGCCTTGCAACCACCTCATCACCTGCAACAGCTGCTCATGGAAACTCATCTCATCTGTTTCTTCTTGTCCCATCTGTAGGTGAGTGGTGCTTGAAGTATTCAATGATTTCGACGATATTTTTTGAATATTGTTGAAATAATTTTTAAAAAAATTCTTAGTTAAGAAATCATTCAAATTATTTTTATAGCCTGTTTTTCTTTACTATTGGTACCAATTTTTCTATTTAATTTAGTCAAATTTTTGAAACCTCACAGAGCTGAAATCAAAGAAATTTTGCACGTATTCAGGTCTTAAAAATAGGATACTCTTGAAATAAAATTATCAAAAACTGCCCCGGGCGAGGTTCGAACTCGCAACCTCCGCATAGCTTAGCCCGACAGCACTGTCCTATAAGTACGGCGCGCTAACCGATTGCGCCACCGGGGCTTTAATCCAACTTAGTCATTTTGTGAACTAAAATTTATTTTTTAAATTATCAATAGTATAATCAATAAAATTTAGGAATTTCAAATAATTTTTTCCATTATTAATGTCTTTTGAAAAATTTTTTGTCATTAAAAAACACCTGTTTCTAATTTAAATATTTATTGGTAATCTTTTGACAAATAAAATGGAAAAGTTGTCTCAACAGTTGCAATCGAAGATTCGGTCGACTGTGCATATAAGTGATTTTAAAAGTTGTGTTTATGAACTCATTTTGAATAGCATCGATTCTAAGTCGAGCAATATAGATGTTTTTGTTGATTTTAATGGCGAAGGAAGCATCGAAGTGAAAGATGATGGCATTTCTATGTCTGAACGACAACTCATGCTTTGCGGCAAAAGGTTTGAAAAGATATTTAAAAACTAAACTTAATTAAAAATATGTAAATTAAAAAAGGTACTTCACTAGTAAGTGCTCTTCCGAAGATGATTTGAATGTGGCAAAAAATGCTTTTTATGGTTTTCGAGGAGAAGCACTTTCCAGTATGGCAGATTTGTGTGAATATCTGAGTATCCGATGTTACAATTCTGGTCAAAAAATAGTGAAGGTAATGAAAGCAGGTGAAGAAATAGAATATTCAACTTACCCTGATCCTCAAACTGAAAATAGAAGTCATAGAACTTGTATTAAACTTGAAAATATATTTTACAAAATGCCGGTAAGGCAAAAAAATTTGGAACCTTTGAATGAATCAGATTATCTATATAAACTTGTGACGGCTTTTGCTCTTCTAAACCATAATATTACTTTTTCTTTGCTCACTTCTATGCACCCAATGAGTTATTTTCAAAAATCTCCATCTTCTTTATTTTCATGCGAAGCTTTGTACGGGCCATTAATGAAAAATTGCTTAGTTAAAATACGTATACCGAACAACACAAAACATGAAGCAGAGCAAATGGCGCCTAGCAGCAAAAGTGAATCTGACTCAAAAGCGATTATTTTTTCAAGTAATGCTAGAAATTATTTAAAGCCGTCAATATTAAAAAAGAATATTTCAAAAATAGTGGGTTACGTTGGAGTGATGAAAACATCTGCTTTTAACTTCAACATTCTGTACTTCAACAACAAGCCTGTCGAGTCTAACAACGATTTGAAAACTTACATTAAAAATGAGTTTAAACGCTTAAAGAAATACATTGAAAAAAAAGATTCAGAAATAAAAGTGTCGAAATTTAGCGATTATGAGTTGTTGTACATGCTGAACTTCAAAGTAGACTGCAAAAAGTACCAGACAATTGCTTGCTTCCATGCAGACGCTTGTGAGTTGGTGAATGAATTGATGTGTCACGTAAAAAAAATTCTTATCGAAGATATATTCAGAAATATTTTTAGCCAAGACAAACATGAAAGCTGTGGTAATGAAAATTTTAATTTGAATAAGATAGAAGGAATGAAAAAGGCAGCTGAAAAACTTATGCAAATTGTAGAAGATGAAGATTTATCATTGAATAAAAAAAAAGATACTGATGAGAACGATGAAAACGTTTTAAAAAATAAATCTTCAAATTCAAACCTCAAATTAGTATCAAAAGATGATACTATTAATTATACAGCTCTCAAAAACAACGAAGCTGAAAGGATCAACAATAATATGCCCCATACCACAAATGCAAGAGAAGACAATCTTACCCATGGCAAAAGCAAACGATCCGACCTTCTTGACTACAATGATTTTTCAATCGATAAATCGCAACTCAAGAATCAAGCGAATATTTTCAATGACAAATTTGACGATTTTTCAAAGTTCTCACCACACATACCATCTGCTCGTAAGACAATAGTTGAAGAGCATTTCAAAACGCCATACCATATCAGTGACTTTTCTCAACTAGTCACTAGAGAAAATCTTCGGAAGAAAACTGTAGTTTGTCAAAACAAAATTCAGACCTACAAATCTTTGCTTAGGCCTGCCAGGTTTATGTGTGGAAGCTCAAAAAAATCAACTTCATTTTATGAAGATGATTCGACATTAACAAAAACAGCGTCACTAAATCAATCGACAACTTATTCGTTTGTGGCATTATCTCCCATAATCTTCTCTCCATTTTTTCCATCTTCCAGAAAGTCATTTTTGACGCAGAACATTTTTGTGTCGAGTTCTTTTCACGAACAGAACTTGAACAAAAGTCAACGAAATTCTCAAGATCTCCAAACGAAAATAAGCGACCCTTTCAGGAAACATCCCCAAGTGAATCCTTTAGAACTTCAAAAGCACAACATAACAAAAACAATTTCACAAAACCCACAAAAACACCAGCATGATAAACACAAAGAGCCTGCACTAATGGCACCAAGGCCTAGCACCCCCTCGAATGCTGTGGCGTTGATGCGCAAGCGAACACATGCCTCGAATCATAGTCATAATGTCAATTATTTCATTAAAAAACACAAACCATTCAATTGGTTGGATGAAGAAAACAAACACAATAATCCGCAAAGACAAAATAATAAAACGATAGGTGTAGCAACTTTTTATAACAACCAAGCTCAAAATAGTAGTTCAACATGCGATGAGTCAAACCTCAATGGGACTAAGAATAAGGAATCTTTGAAAGAAAAGCTGAATCAAGCTATAAGTAGAAGTGATGAGACAAAGAATGGAAAAACGGAGGTGAAGGGAAGGGTCCAGAAGATGATGGACAAGATGTTTGTTCAGCAGGTGAGTGTGATAGTTAGGTACTAAAGGCATCGCTTATAAAACTCATTAAGAAAACTTATTAATTAACCAAATAATACTAAAGCTAATGAAAAAACAAAAAGACAGAATTATGTTTGACAATAAGGCTAAAGTTATTGAAAATTATAGCTGGTTTTTTGCTCACTAAATGTACTAAAATTATATATACCGACGTACAAGTTTGCTGAATATTATTTATGGGTAAACTAAGGTCTCTCCAAAAAGTTACAGAAGTATAGCTTCTACATTCTCAAGCTTCGTGATTATTACCATCACCCGAAATGGATGAGGGATAAAGCCCGTGAAAAAATATCTCATTACACAGAAACACAAAATAGAAGAAGTTATATTGAGCAGAGAGACCTTCAAGAACATGCGTATAATAAATCAAGTTAACAAGAATTTCATTGCTTGCACAACTAAAATTCAAGGTGCCTCTTCAAATCATTATCAAATTTTTAAAGAACACCAATATATTTTAAAGATTATTCAAAAATTAGTTTCAAAATTAGCTTTGACAAGCTATACAACATATAAAAACGCATTAAAACGATGGCGAGCAGGAGAGAGAATGTTGATACTGATAGACCAGCATGCTGCCCATGAAAGAGTGAGGCTTGAGCAGTTGACCAATGGTTCGTCAGCAGTTTCATATCAGCTATGTTCTGTGCTGCTTTCATGAGAATTGAGAGGATTTCATTATATTAAAAAATATTTCATTTTCTTTTAAATTTAAAATGCTGCTTTCATAAGAAAGATTAGAAGAATTTCAATATCTTTTAAAATATGTCATGTTTTCATAAAAGTCTAGAATTTAAATGCTTGTAAATCACTTGCATTCCACAGATATCAAATCAAAACCGATTCCAAAGAGTGCCACTGATACCAACAACACCAACGTTGAAACAAGGTGTGCCAAGAGTTTCTTAAGAAGCAAGAGGCTTGAGGATCCTTTGCAAGTGGAACTGCCTCTTGAAACCATCAGAAATATCCACCTTCATCGATCAACATTTAAAAAATATGGTATCTGAAGGATTATCATGTTAATTAAAAATTATTCTCTATACAACAAAATTCAATTAGTATGATAATTTAATTTTAAGTACAGATATTAAAAACGTATTGTAGATTAGATTAAAAATGGAAATCTTGAATATCTTTTTCACTTTTTCTTCTAAATTTCAGGTCTTGAAATGAGCTGTGACAATGAAAGCCTGTCTCACCAAACAAACACTCACAACAACCAGTTTGAAAATATTAACTCTGTAAAACACCTCTTCAATTACAACATAAATAATATCAGCAATAGTACAACAAACAGTAACAATAACGAAATGCAAACTCCCAGTAACACCACAACACATAACTACACTGGCACAGTATCAGTTCTCACCATTCCAAAGTGTATGAAGGTAGACAACCTACATCAGAACATCATTTCACTCATATCAGAAGTGTTGGAGGAGCCCCATGGATCGGATCAAATCCCCTCTTCCATACACAACATCCTCTGTTCCGATGCCTGTCATGGTTGTGCCGGTGTGACAGTGTGTGTGTGTGTGTGTGTGTGTGTGTGTGTGTGTGTGTGTGTGTGTGTGTGTGTGTGTGTGTGTGTGTGTGTGTGTGTGTGTGTGTGTGTGTGTGTGTGTGTGTGTGTGTGTGTGTGTGTGTGTGTGTGTGTGTGTGTGTGTGTGTGTGTGTGTGTGTGTGTGTGTGTGTGTGTGTGTGTGTGTGTGTGTGTGTGTGTGTGTGTGTGTGTGTGTGTGTGTGTGTGTGTGTGTGTGTGTGTGTGTGTGTGTGTGTGTGTGTGTGTGTGTGTGTGTGTGTGTGTGTGTGTGTGTGTGTGTGTGTGTGTGTGTGTGTGTGTGTGTGTGTGTGTGTGTGTGTGTGTGTGTGTGTGTGTGTGTGTGTGTGTGTGTGTGTGTGTGTGTGTGTGTGTGTGTGTGTGTGTGTGTGTGTGTGTGTGTGTGTGTGTGTGTGTGTGTGTGTGTGTGTGTGTGTGTGTGTGTGTGTGTGTGTGTGTGTGTGTGTGTGTGTGTGTGTGTGTGTGTGTGTGTGTGTGTGTGTGTGTGTGTGTGTGTGTGTGTGTGTGTGTGTGTGTGTGTGTGTGTGTGTGTGTGTGTGTGTGTGTGTGTGTGTGTGTGTGTGTGTGTGTGTGTGTGTGTGTGTGTGTGTGTGTGTGTGTGTGTGTGTGTGTGTGTGTGTGTGTGTGTGTGTGTGTGTGTGTGTGTGTGTGTGTGTGTGTGTGTGTGTGTGTGTGTGTGTGTGTGTGTGTGTGTGTGTGTGTGTGTGTGTGTGTGTGTGTGTGTGTGTGTGTGTGTGTGTGTGTGTGTGTGTGTGTGTGTGTGTGTGTGTGTGTGTGTGTGTGTGTGTGTGTGTGTGTGTGTGTGTGTGTGTGTGTGTGTGTGTGTGTGTGTGTGTGTGTGTGTGTGTGTGTGTGTGTGTGTGTGTGTGTGTGTGTGTGTTTAAATCCTCTCTAAAATTACCATATTATAATATATATAATAATATTATTAATATTCTTTGACTACAACATTGTGGTATATTGAAAAATGGTATACTCAATAAAAACTTCATATGTCCTAAATCTAGCTCTTATATATCTCAAAGTACTAATGACTCTGAAAGCAGCTTTAAACTCGTAAATGGCGAGGTGTTAGAAGAGGTCGAATCTTTCAATTACTTAGGAAATTGTTTTGATTGCGACAATCATATTGAGAAGACAGTAAGAGGAAGGATTGATGCGGCATAGTAGAGTTGGTGGAAAATCTCAAGTCTGCTACGAAACAACATGATTACTCTGAAATAAGGATTATGATGCCTGCATCAAACCTGCTTCATTATATGGGAGTGAGACATGGGCTTTAACACAGAAATTGCTTGAAAGGCCGGTAAAAAACAAAAATAAGATGCTGAGACGATTGGTTGGCGTGAAGTTAGGCGGGGTTCGAGGTACTCCTTTGGTGGAAATATATAGTATACCACGGTTGAAGACCAGACTTAAAAGCCAGATTAAGGTGGTTTGCCCATATATTGAAAGAGCCAAGACAGTTTGACACTGATGGTGTACAATATAAACCTCGAGGGACGTAAATTAGTTGGTAGGTCAAAAAGACCTGGAAGAAATGCTAGAAGAAAGCTTTAAAAATACTGGAGTTATAGGATTATGAAAAAGATACATGGAAACTTGAGGTTTCATCAAACCCTTCTGAAAATGGACAAATGAAGTTAAACAATGATGATGATTATTATTTAATTTTTACACAAAGCTCGTAACTGTAAAACAGATTCAATTTTAAGATTTTAATTTTTTATTGATAACTGCAGGAGCGATCAAGTTTGGAGATGAACTGAGCATCACTCAAATGCACAAGTGATTATAATGGCACTAATAATCCATTTATCGTCTTCATTTTTATTCATTTAATAGCTTAAAGTTTTCATAATTTCGATCATCATTTTCCTCTTTCATTTTTCTTCTCTTCATCTTTTTATCTTCTTCTCCTCCTTCTTCTCTTCTTTTTTTTTTCCTTCTCTTCCTTCTTTTCTTCCTTCTCACACCACAGATTGATAGACGATTTGAGCATATGCAAGCTCCCTTTTCAATGCGCCCATGGCAGACCAAGTGTGGTTCCTCTAATGTCACTCAGTGCTCTTGAGAATGATCCTTCAAACGATCTATGTGATTGGTTGAATGGGTGAGGTGCATGCTGGTTGGAAGCAAGAAGTTGAAGGGAAAATAAATTAAGTTTGATGCCAGTGAGCTGAGTGGTGAAAATAACTATAAAGTTAAGTTGGAAATTACTGTAATCCAATTTATTTTCATATGATTTAGCTTGAGGGAATGATAAAAGCTGATGATAGTGCTGATGAGAACAGTTTATTCTTGAAGTGATCACATAAAAACAAGCAAGATTTTTAAAAACGATTTCTCATTATTAAATTAACCATCAAAAATTTCACACACACAAACACACACTGAGCGAAATGAAGTGTTAAGTAGGTGGGGAAGTATTACTGTCAATTTGTAATCTCATATATTTTAATGCTCTTATCTTAATTCATACTAATGTTTATCATCATAGTTTTTTTTGTTTTTTAAGGATAAAGCTAATATAAATCTCATAATTTTTACTTTGAACGGATTTTTCATGATTTTTCATATCACATTTTACCGATAATGACTTTTCAGTTATACCATATATATTTAAATATCATATGAATTTAAAAAACTTAACTTTTAAGAAAAAGCTTAACCACCAGTATTTTGGTTAAAAAATTTTTGTTGAGAAAAAGTCTAAATTTCTATTAAATTTAATAACTTATTGAGGCAATTTTTAATTATGTTATAAAGTGATAGTATACACATAGAAAATATTTCTATAAGTGTTGAAATTTAATATTTCAATAAAAAATTCAATTAGACATCAACTTTCAATAGAGATCTAGATGATAAGGTGAGAATGAATGCCAATTACTGCACTATCATCCACTTCACTATCATTTCAAATTATAAATAGGGAAAAATTTAGAATTTTGTTTAAATATTTTCATAAATGAATTTATTTTATTAATTTTTATTATTCTTGAAAATATACCGTGAATATGAATCAGGTATAATTGGTTTAATCTATTTGTCATAAGAAAAACCGTTAATTGCTGTCAATTAAAACCAGATGGAGATTAGTTAAGATATTTAAAAGTATTTACAAAACTAATTACCAAAAAATGTCACTGTTTTAATAATTTTGAAAAAAATAAAACATGCTACTGTTATTTTATTCGATGAGAAATCTGCTAACGATTTCTATTGAAATGCAGAGATGTCACTCAGAACATCACAGTCACCATCGATAACAAACTTATTCCAACGTTAAAAACCCAACAATTTTAGAAATTAAATTCGATCCTAAACTCAATTATTCTCTTAAAATCAATAATACCCAAAAAAAAGCAATAAAATTCTTTAACGCCATAAAACTTCTTACTTTACGCAACTTGAATAAGAGCAAAGAAACACTCTTTACGACATTCAAAACACTCCTACTTACTATAATACAATACTCAAATACAATCTAGTCTCGCATAGTTTCAGCCACTTCCATAAAAAACCACAATCAATTCAAAACTCCGCTTTAAGAACAGTAACTAGATGTACACGTGATACCAACATTTAACACTTACAAGTAGAACCTAAAGCACATCTTTCCGAACACCATCCCAAGCTACATGCATCCGAACTAAATCAAAAAGCACTTCTACCATCTCATCTTTTACACCATTTAACCAACAAAACTTTACACCCAAGATACAAAAAACAAACAACATTCAATAATAACAACAGTTATACAACAGCACCCACCATCTCGAAAAACATCACAAAATCAACCAAAAACAACCTCAAAACAATTCACATCCATGTAGCTCAAAATTACATTTAATCGAACCATAATAAACTTCTCCCCAAACAACCCCTTCCAATCAACTTCATGGAAATTACCCTAGATCATCCGACATGCTGCACACTTGTTCAATTCAAAACAGATAAGTCGCCTTTTATCCTTAGTTATCTAACTAAAGTCTCGCCAACTTCTCATTCCTCGTGCTCATTTTGTTCTCATCAATGTCACTACATTTACCGCATCTGTAACTGCCACGTCATCCCATCATCTCCAGTCCCGAAAGCCTTTGGACAGGCCCTATACAAGCCTCAGACCTGCTCAAAAAGTGGAGGGTTTTTATGGAACAAAAGAAGGGTCTTCAAAATAACTAAAGACTCTTGGGGTAACAAAAAAACAGATGTCATCTACAGTTAAAAGAGGTGTTCAACCTGAGTGTTGGGATATCGACACTAGGACTTAAAAGAACTCCGCAATATTAACTGAAACTGAAGCTGAATGGAAATCAGCATATCATAACCATCTCTCTCTTGAACTTGAAGGAACGAACATCAGCTGAAGGGATGCTTGATAGTTTTATCTGCTACTCTAAACCTTATCGTTTTTATGGAAGGTTCACTAATACCTTAACTAACGATTTGCAGTCTGAACATTGATTGGGTAGGTTATTGTATGGTAACGGTGGTTGAGCTTCTAAGTTGACTCTTGGGTGCCTGATTGGATCGTGCTTCTTATGTGGTTGGAGAGTTGAGTTTAAAGGTATGCTTGTTTTTTTTTGAATATTTCGCAGCTATAAAGAGGCATAGTTTTTTTAAACAAAATAGAGTAAAAGTAGAATTTGAAATTTAAAAATTAATAGATATACTTCAAATGCTTAAAATATTTGAATTCTTATACTTTGCTTCTGTATAGTCAAGTAAAAAGAAAAATTGATAAAATATTTTATAACTAACGTTTTTTAATTAAAACTTCTTCATTTGATATCTAGTGTGGAGAGTGCATTGAATACGCGACTATCTAATTACTCTCACTGTGGGAGGTCACTGGCACTTGCTCGATTTATTGAGCAGTTTCAAGCACTTTTCAAGTTTATTTTGATAATTTCATTTGTTTTTAATTTATTATAATAATATACTGTCACTAATTTTTTTTAAAACTTGTTATGAAATATCAAATTTAAAATGTAATGTATTTTATTAGTCTTTAAATCAAGGTTTTAATCAACTAAATTTGTTATTTGAATGTTTGAAAGTACCTTAAACAAAAAACAACCTTATATCTTGAATGAAACAGTTAAAAATTAAACTAAATAAATAATTAATGGTGTTTGAAAGTAAAAACGAAAACTTTTAATGTCAAAAGCAAAAATACCTAAAGGTATCTAAAAATATTAAGAGCAAAAAAACGAAGGATGAAGAAGTGGTAATTGATGTCATAAACAATTCACAGATCCAATTGAATCTGCAGTGTAAACATTTGTCTAATAACCACATCGACACCCCATTACATACAGACATACAAAAACATAAACGGACTCAAATTATCAACTTAGACATACAGATATACAGACATGAATACTATGAGTACAGAAATAACCATATGAAATTTTTATAAATATATATAATAACTTTACTAATTGTGTTACTTTCATTGGTTAGTGTTGATTGGTTGTTAATAAACTGCAATGACATCTACCTTCTAAAAGACCTTTATAAACAATGTATTGTGCGAACTAGATACATAAATGTGTAACGTATAAAGGTATACAGAGGTATAACATCAGAAAACAATTAAAAAGCATTTAAGGAAATCAATGAGATAACAGCATCAAAAAGACTAACATAAAATCTCTTGCACTAATCCCCAATGGGTTTTTAGTGCCTTTGGTTGTAGAGGTTCTTGGTTCTTGAAAAAACAATGAAATTGTGGTGTAGTCTTGTGTGCTTTGATATCCAGCTTATATTTGAACTGTTAAATTATTGAACAGTGCTTATTATTATATCTGTGATGTTTTTGTAGAGTTTTCTGTGTATTTATAATCGAAACTGTGTTTCTAGATGGTTTTTTTTGTGAGCAACCTTCAAAAATTGAAAAAAACAATGAATTCAACAACTGAATAAGCATTTAATAAATAATATAACTAAATTCAATATAGAAATCCATGAACATAATTGGAAAGTAATTATTCGACTAGATTTAATGGGACCCCCATCACCACCAACCACACAGAACTTGTTCGTGACGTACAAGAGACAGCTAGAAGATTATTAGATGTATTATGACGTAAGCACTGAGAATCGTGACGTGTGCTCTATTCCAGATGATGACGCAATAGGGTGTGTCTAATAGACGCAACTAAAATTATTATAAGGGTTTTAATTATTTTTTGCTTATAATTAGTGTCATGCTTGCGTAATTGATTTTCATTTTTTTTCTTTAATTTTTTTTGATAATTATTTCCACAGAATTAATTCAATTTATTAATTATATATATTTATAAATAATCGATTTCACTTTTAAATCTTTTTGAGCTTGTCTACTCTATCCTCCTCTCTTCTTGACATTTTACGTAACAAATTCTCTCAATGCCTCACTGCTGTTCAAAAATGAAAATGACCAACTAATCTCTGCTGGAATTTCTGCCACACACGTTACAATTTTTTCTACTCCTTGAACCCATATAACTTTGTAGTGGGTGGTTTGGATGGCCAACCCTCCCCTCATAAATGCTAAAAAGTGTGCTGTTTGACAGATGGTTTGAAATTTTAAAATATGAAAAATTATCAAAAAAGAAAAAAAATATTTATTAATTATTTATACAAATAGAATCCTTTTTGTCGTGGTGCATTGACAACATTTGAAATACTTATGTATATATATTTTTTTTATATAACTCCAATTGCCATGGTCATATTTGAAGACGAATCGACGAACTACAACAACAATAACATATTTTGTAGCTATGAGGTCTTCCGAAGATAAACGGAGTTGATTTTTGATCAATTATATAGAATTGATAAAATTATTTCGAAATTTAATATAATATTTCTAAATAACTTTTAATTATTGAAAAATTTTGTAGTGTTAACAGATAGGAATGACCTTCAAGTTCTCATAAACAATCCTATTTTCAGTTACAAGATTGAATCATTAACTAACTTAATAAAGTTATCAACAACTTTCCTCCAGTCAAACCTGGATCAGTGTTGGTGTTATGGTAATGTTACGTTTTAGAACCTCATCTATACAGACGGATCATGATTTTAAGCCTGCATGTGATTTATATTCTCATGGATTTATTAACTAACTACTAAAATTCATTGTATTTATCACAATGATATTTAAAACCTTAAATAATCATTTCAATTGACCGTGCTATAATATCATCATGCAAAAGTTTCCTTCAGCTTTGAAAAACACAGTATTTCTGCATTCTCATAACTAATAAAGACCCATCAAGCCATCATTATAACTGAGTTATCATGCAACATTATGAACTCTGCCATAATGATGATGATGATCAAAGCTCATTAATGATAGGTGCTCTACAATGAACCTGCTCGTTAAGTTCCTTTGAGCTTCTTATAATGCTCCCTATGTAACGGTCGACCTTGTTAATAATAGATTTCCCCGTTGAGTTTCCATTTTTAGAGTTATTTTTTTGTGGTTAAATGTTATTTCTAATACGGTTCTCAACGATGATAATGCTTAAAGTGATTAAATAGATTACAATAAATTCAATTACTCCATACCATTGTATCCCTTCAGCACGGCTTGAGCTTTGATGCAACCTGCTTCAAACCGCTAGAGATCTATTAGTTACCAACCTTCAAACAATATTTCCTCAGGTTGTTACGAATCGAAATTTAGAAAGTTTACTTTAAAAATTAATCTTTAATACTTAATGAGCATCTTAGTCTCGTTCATAGTTTCAAAGTATTGCAGATGCTAAGCATAGACTCTGCAAAATAAATTATAATCTACATTATTCTCGGCAACATGCACCAAAAAGTATATATAAAATCCAGATTTGCTGAAATGATATAAATGTTCTCAATTTAAAAATTTAATTTCTGAAGCCTTATTTTCTGCCATACAAGTCTCAATCCTCGTGCAATAAGACACAAGTCGATTTGAACAATTTGGAATGAAAAATAACCATTTAGTGCTAGTAACAACTTTCGATAAAACTAAAAAAAACTATATTTTTAAAAAAGAATAAAAATACATTATTTCTTAACCATCTGTATCATTTTTTGTTCTACAACAACAGTTATTAATACAACAGAAGATATTTTATATGGGTTCAATGGTTCATATTGTTTTTTAGTAGTAATTAAAATCACCAATAACATCAATGTTGTAAATATGATCATAAACAAAACAAAAAGTTATAATAAAATTTATGAAATAATAATAAAAACAATAGATTGATAAGAAAACAATAAGGTATTGAGGCAAACAATGAAATGGTCATAAAAGGATGATGAAGAGCATGGAGATAATAATGAAAAATACAGATATAACGATGATATAAAAAATAAAAGCTTTTGGCGCATTTTTGATAAAATAAACAAAAAAGTAAGGAAAATGAGTTTCTTGAGTAAGTTCTTATGAAACTCACTTGATATAGAAAATATGTAGCTTCTCGAACATTAAATAGCTTTTATTAAAGTACTTTGATAAGAAAAGGCTTTGTATTTCAATAAGAAAATCACAAGAATCTGCCACAAAAGCGTTTATGACCTCAACAATAATGCACCAATAAAAAGACAAGGAAACATTGATCAAGAAGTCTCAATACAGTGTTTTTACTGCTTGTCAGAGTTGTATGATGCAGTTAATGTTAGGGCTTTCGTAACATGTTTCATTGTGGATTCAAAGATAGTTAAGCATGTGTTCAAACTATTAATACCAATTTATCCTGATTTTCAAAATATTAGTATCACTATGAATTCATTGCCTTTCAATGTTCTTATCATTTTATAATGATAAGCATCCTTATAATAATTATTTATTATTATGGAATCAATTTTTTTAGTGTATGATATGATATAATACAATTATATATTCAAAAGTAATACAAGCTCCTAACACATTTCCCTGTGAAAAATAGAAGAAGCTAATGAAGGAAGATAAAACCTTTATGCAAAACTTATGAATGTTTGAAAAAAATGATATTTAAGAATTAAATATAATAAAAAAATGGGGGAATAATGACGATGCTGATGAAAATGGTGAAGCTGATGGTGGTAATGATAATAAAGATGGTGATGAAGAGAATGATGATCAAAAGAGAACAAGAATTTCGTTTAGGCACGTTGGTTCCATTAAAAGTCTCGGAACATCAAATAGAAAATAATAATGAGAAGGACCTTACCATTAAGAGGCTTATGGTGAGACTAGTTTGAAAATCCTACGAGCTTCTTTACTCAAACCAATGTTTAAAGTTTCATTTCTTCCCTCACTCAACGACAAAGTTCATGATATAACGGATAGTGTTTGTAATTCAATGTATTAAGAGGTTAATGCGTTTGTGCAATGGTTTTAATTGATTGGAAAAGTAACCAAGTGCTACCTTATGTTATGCAATATATAATGTATTATAATATAATAATAATAATTAATTTAATTTAGAAAAACCATGTATTTAATAATAATTATTCTTATTATAAGTTATCATGAAGTTTGTTTTCATGATGGTGTTGGCGAAGTGAACAAAATTGAAAAAATATTTTTTTTGCTAACGTTTTATGAAAAGGCTAAACTTATTGAAAATTATGGCTTTTGATTCTCAATAAATGTATTATAAAATTTCTCATAATTGGTGTTTTTCGTTAAAAAATATTTGTGAAAGTATTCTAAAAATTAATATATTGAATCTTTCAAATAAAAATATTTTCTAATAAAAACAAACTTATGAACAAAAACAAAATAAAACAAAGATGACGTAATACGTGGTTACGCAAGACCACTATTGCTACAACAACAACATTCGAGTGTTATCATTGGAGGATACATGCTGCTACTGCATAATATCGATACAGTTAAGCAAAAAGCTTAGTGAATATGATGGCCAGGTAATGCGGGTTAAAGCTTAGTTGATAGACCAGTCTGAATAATAAAGAAATTAACTTGGTGAGGTTATTTTTGAATGTATGGACAATTTTGAAAAAAAACATAAAAAAAGCAGAAAGAGGTTTATAATAATACAATTATTTTTTTTTAGTAGTTTGAATGATTTATCTTAATTTTCAAAGTTTTAGTGATTTCAGAATTTTTAAAATATAAAATTATAAAATTAACAATGAAAACTACTATTTAGTCTTATATAATTGTTTAAGGAACATTTATAGTGATTGAAAACTTCATCAAATTTTGTAAAAATATCTCAATATGACCAGCTTCACACACCGATACAACAACATAAACAGATAGGGGTCATATTTCAATGGGTGACCTCTCATAACAGAGATATCAATTGTGGTCAGTGTAGAGAAGTGTGGATGAAATAAGCTTAATAAGAATGAAACAACTATAACAGTATAAAAATAGTTATAACTAAATAATTATATACTTTTGAAAAAATGGGTTTATGGTATATCACCCGGACTGGGATTCGAGCCCGCAACCTCATGATAGGAATCAAACGCCCTCCCACATGAGCCATCCGGTACATTCAATTGTCATTAGATTTTGAATCTGTCAAAATAGAATCTTCTTTGAAGTAGTAAGCACCCGTGAACTCAAGAATGCCCTTCTGAACTTCAAAAAACCTGGAACTTGAGCTCTCAATTTGTTTATGTCAGCACAAGTTTCTGTTAAGAACCCATGCCATTAATGAGTGATTTAAAATTTGATATTCATAAGAATAAAAAAATATTTAAGATTTCAATAAACAGAAAATATCAATAATCTTTTAGAAAAAATCCTTTTTAATCTCTTGAACCTCATATTAACGTCATATTACTAGATGCAACAACGTTCAACATTACTCAACCCCTGTTACAAACAACTTAGATCTTTTACAAGCGGTTTAATGCTAAGATGGCAAAAGTCGACAAAAGATGTATGCCTATTATGAGAGTTTGGAATATTATTATATTGTTTTATTCCTATGTTTTTTTTTAAATATTTCATGCATTTTTAAGTTTTTGAAAAATATTTTTATTTAATGAACATGTTTGAAATAATTGATATTTAAATGGCTCGAAAAGTGCTTTTCAAATGATTGAAGTTAATGATTGTCCCATCAAAGCCACTATAACCCGTACTCCATCTACGATGAAAAAGATTAAAAGCAACTTCCATTCCAAATATTAATTTTATTAAATTCATGCACTGATTAATTTTTATTTTTTTCAACTTGGAATTGAAATTAATAAATAGTATCAAATAAATTGCAAGACAAACATGAAGACCTTATCTCAATACTAATCAATGTTACTTTAAAATATTCCTCACTTAATCATTATCTGCTAATATCATTAACAGACGTATTTTACTCCTCCAATAAACTCATGCAAGAGGCTTCTATATCAGATCCATGCAGAGCACATGAGGCTTCTGAGGCCTAACAATTTGGATGCTCTAAGCTACTGTAATATCACTTTCATTATTTCAATAAAGTTTTTTGTTTATTTATTTGTGTGAACATAGATGTAAGATGACTTGAAGTATTGCAAAATGTTCATTTGAACATCCATCCATTAACTCTTCATGCATCAACCCACAAACCTCAACACAAACAATCTCACATGAAAATTTGTATTTGTTCACTCAATCATATCATTCCCCATTAACTTGTCAAAAACCTCGGAGAACTTTAAAGCTTAAAAGTATGAAAATCATTAAATTGTTAAAATTTTTTCAAAGATTGTTTTTAAATTGCGTTAAATTTAACACTAGGAAAAGCTTAAACTCCTTTGATATTTGTTAGGTTCAAACACTATCCCTCTTCAGATCTACTGTGTGCTTGGCTTATCAACTTTGACACGCTTACATCACACCTTCTCAGCCAATCACAAGAAAGTAATATAAAACACCAACCAATAAGATAGAAGTTTGAGCAGTATATAAAGGAGCTGGTTTGAAGGAACTGTATCCTTTTTGCTCTTAGTGTTATTTGCTTTTTTGTATTTTGATAATCGGGAATACAAATAGCTTTGAGAATCTAATTTTAACAAACGTGAGTTTATTTTGTTTTATTGTTAGTTTCACAATTAACAAGTGATATGTTTATGAAAATCATTTCAAAAATTCATTTTAAAATTGAATTTTGTGAACTATTATTTTGGTACGTCAAGTTCGATTTTATCAATCAAATCTTATATTTTACCGATGGGAAACTTCATTTTGAAATTTATTTTATTTTATAATACATAATTTAGTTTTTTAAAAACTTTTTTCGATAAAATAGTATCACCGCTCATGTTAATTTTGATGACAATATATAATGCTTCATGTCATTTTCAATTGTACTCCTAATTAACTCCACAATACGGTAACATCCCATCACTGTCATTTCCTCACCACAGAACAACACCTAACATTGCCGCGTTGCGCAAGACTACATCAAATTTATTTTACAATAATATTCAAACTAGCCATTTGTTTCAACGTTGTTGATACACACATTGATAAATGGCTCTTCAATCTAATGAAAAATGTATTTTTCACTAATGATCCGAAGCTATAAATACACCTGATATTTTAACTTCCATTTGTACTAGTACTAATTTTAAAAAATATTCTTCAGCATATTGATATTGTCTGCCAGAGTCCACTTATGTATTTCCCAGCATTCTCATTGTTGACTTCCTAACTTTTAATGAAATCCATTTAGTTTTGATTAATAACAAACAAATATTTTACGCAGGTTGTGTCCAACATGACTTCCAATTCTCCCACCTTCATAATTAGACCACCACATCAGCCTCAAGACAAAACCCTCCCATGGCAAACACCTAATAATGCCTGTGAAACGAGTATATGGGATGACTCTGAAAACCAAGATGAAGCTACTTTATGGGAAACTCTGAGCTCAGACAACCAAAGCATACCAAAAATGCTGCATTTTGACGGTGCTGATGATGATCTCGATTTTTTCACGCCTTGTGACGATGTGTGTGCGAAGAAAAATCAAAACGATGATAAAATCGATATAAACGACATAGAAATAAATGTGAATGATACCATTGAAAACAATAGTCCAACCAGCTGCGACAATGAAGACGTCAACAATGAAATGATATTGAGGTTATACTCACAAGTGATGAAGTTGCAACAACAGATGAAGGATATAATGCAGAAGAGAGGAATCAACAAACAGCAACAAAATAAATCAAATAAAAGACAACACCAAACTACACCACTCCACAAAACGAAATCACATCTAGTCCACCCTCTGAACGACATAAAGAATATTAAAAACGAAACTTCAAAAGAAGACATTTCTTGGACTGTTACTCCATTGAAACAACACACAAGCACCAATCACACTGCAGTGAATATTAAAGAGATTTTTGCATGCATCAATGAGGGTCATAGTGAGGATGATGAGTGTACATTCGAGTTCACCGATGAAAATAACAATTCTCTCACCGCTCAAAATTTAAACAACATTAGTAATAAAGAACATCACAATAAAAATAATGAAAGCATCAGTAAAAATATCAAAAACAATAACGAATCAAATAAAAACAACATCACCGACATCGACTCAGTCCACCAAGACATAGCAGACATGAGCAACATAGAAGACAGACACACAGGGGATGCTGAGTGGCAACTCGATATGAAGGTTGTCAACAGCACCTTCAAGTACCCACTGCATAGTACTGTGCTTAAGGTTTGTGATGATGATGATGAAGAGGACGATGTTTTAGATGTGTCGAAAATATCCTGCACCAATGACCATGTGAGCAACTTGGATGAGCTGGAACAAAATGAAGTTAAATCTCATAAAACCAATATGAGCTACAACGAAAGAAGAAAGTTGAAACATAAGAAGAAAACCTTTGAAGTTTTGAGTGCAAGCAAGTATTACACTACTGAGCGCTACCACAGTGTCAAGAACAGCCACAAAATCATGCGACAAATCGCCATCTTGAATCTCTTGGCTGGGCGAGAGGAAGCGGAAATGACACGGGATGATATCAAATGTGTGGGTAGAAACAGTTGCTTTAAAGATTCTTTGGTTACTGGGTGTAGTGGAGATGTGAAAAAATTATTGGCAAGTTTGAAGAAATTGTCAAACAAAAACTTGAAACAAAATTCAACAAACGAACAACAGTTAAAACCACAAATCTCCACACATCAACTTACGCAGCCATCAAAAACCTCATCGAACACAAACAAATCAAACACCAAAACAAGAATCCACCGCAGACCCTCCGCAGAAAACATGAAGAAGATGCGATTGGTGCACCTCGGAGTAATTTAATAAGACATTGTTCAACATCTCTCTTGTACACTTGAATTTTTTATTTATTACGCATGACTGTGAAATGTGAATCTTGAATTTTTTTAATAAAAATTTCAAATCTTTTTTAACGATTGTCGCTCTTCATGACTACAACTCGTCAAGCCATATGAAGTCAAACCGATCGAACTAATTTTGTTAAAAACAACTTCTTAAACCGTATGAAATAAAAGTAATTTACATTCTTTTATTGGAGTTTTCAAGAATATAACTTTTTGGAACCGAGTTTAAATTCATACTGATAATTTGTGGTGAGACCTGCGAGTCAAACTGCTGTCATGAACGATATCTCATAAAGAGACGGTGTTCAAGAAAACTATGCATATGATAGTCTGCTGTCATCTAGGTCAATGGAGCATCAAATTTTGAAGCATAAATAAAATAGATTATCAAACCTTTAGAAGTTGAATGGAGTTTTTTCTGAATATTTTGATGAAAATATACGACACTGATGGTCTTGACAAGGTAGTGGTGATGGTAGTAGTAGTAGTGATGATGTGTGCTGTCTGTGAGCATGATAGTAGTGATGTTAGTGATGATGGTGGGGGTGGTGATGATGATGATGAGTTTGTTGTTGTTTTTGTTGAGTGCCAACTTCCAAAGACTCTTCCGACACTCCTTGGAGCGAGTACCGATAGAAACTTGTAGCTTCAAGTTGTTTGTGACTTATGTTGAGCAGTGAAAAATGATAAATGAGTTCTTGAAATGCTCTGTGGTCGGAAGCTGACGTGGCTTAGAACATTGTCGACACTCCTGTTGGAGTGCACACTTGGCACCACGAGAAGGTGGGTTCTTTCGCCGATGTGTTGATGATGATGATGGCGGTGGTGGTTAATGAGTGCGGTTCTTTTGAAGACAGGAAATGCTTATGATTGATGGAGTTTTGATTGTGTGCTTGTGCTTGTGTTTGTTCACATTGTTACTACTAGGCAACATTCGATTCCACCTTTAAGATACACATATGTATTCACGATGATATTTATAATGGAGTAGTTTTATAATAATTTAGAGAATAAAGCGTCATCTAAAATTTCACTATGTATACAGGCTCCTTCACATATACTAATCAACAAATAACAACGTATACAATTTTAAAACATGTGCATAAAAGGATAGAAATAATACATAAGCCAATACAAAAGGTAATAGAAAATTCAAAAATACCAATAAAAATAAAAATACAAAGAGGTTCAAAGAAAGGTACAAGAAGAGGGATGAAGAGGTGGGTACAATTAAGAATACAAAGCTCATGATGGCTTGTATGAAGTGGCTTAATAATCCGTGAGAGGTCTTAGAAGTGTGTGAGGCTTTATTTGTTTGTGTGTGTGTGTGTGTTTGTGTGTGTGTAGTGCTATAAACGATTTCAGAAGCACAAATAAAGCAACAAAAACAGCAACAATAGAAACAACAACAATCGAAACAACAGGAGTAACAAAAACAACAATAATAGCCACAACAATCAAAACAATAAAACAACAACAATCGAAAACAATAGCAACAACAATAATCGAAATAAAAAGAGCAACAACAACAACAACAAATATAGCATTATTAATCAAAACAATAACAGCAATAAAAGCAGCAGCAACAAAAACAATAGCAACTATCAAAACAACAGCAACAACAAGAATAGCAACAATCAAAACAAAAGCATGAACAACAATCGAAACAATAGCAACAAAAATTCGAAAAACAAAGAGCATTAACAACTACAATAATAGCAACAGCAATTAAAACAATAGCAACAATAACAACAGTTCTGACAAAGTCTTATCCTGCACGTTTCCGAGATGCAACAGAGTAGCTGCCAGTAAAACTGGTCTGGCAAACCACGTGAGACAGAAGCACCAGACACAAGCAAGCATAAAGTGTCAATACTGCGGGCTGAACTTCAAACCACAAGGCATTTATAACCACAAGAAAAATGCTCATCTCTCAATCTTTTGCACCTACCTCATGGTGGATGATCGCAAGAACAGTGTGTGTGTGTGTGTGTGTGTGTGTGTGTGTGTGTGTGTGTGTGTGTGTGTGTGTGTGTGTGTGTGTGTGTGTGTGTGTGTGTGTGTGTGTGTGTGTGTGTGTGTGTGTGTGTGTGTGTGTGTGTGTGTGTGTGTGTGTGTGTGTGTGTGTGTGTGTGTGTGTGTGTGTGTGTGTGTGTGTGTGTGTGTGTGTGTGTGTGTGTGTGTGTGTGTGTGTGTGTGTGTGTGTGTGTGTGTGTGTGTGTGTGTGTGTGTGTGTGTGTGTGTGTGTGTGTGTGTGTGTGTGTGTGTGTGTGTGTGTGTGTGTGTGTGTGTGTGTGTGTGTGTGTGTGTGTGTGTGTGTGTGTGTGTGTGTGTGTGTGTGTGTTTGTGTGTGTGTGTGTATGTGTGTGTGTGTGTGTGTGTGTGTGTGTGTGTGTGTGTGTGTGTGTGTGTGTGTGTGTGTGTGTGTGTGTGTGTGTTTGTTTGTTTGTTTGTTTGCTTGTTTGTTTGTTTTAATAAGTTATAATTTCATCATTGAGTAATATTGGAAACCCCATTAAGCTCCTTCGATGCACACAAAGCATGTATGCAACAACTGATCATACTTCACTAACGTACATGCTCAAAATACACAGCAAAATCATGCTTAAGCGCCTTTCTTATACAAAAACTTTTAAATAGCAACACAGGAGGGTAAACATTGGTAATCAAATGATAACAACCAGAGACTTCTGAAGTAGAAATTTTTTGTGTTTCAAATGAATTTATTATTTTCCAATAGCTTATGATTGTTCAAACCAACATATCCCGAATTAATTTCATCACACGTGCATAAGAATATAATCGCATGCAGGAGACAAACAGCTTTTGATTCACTTTCATGTCTTCTGTAGATCCTGCTTTTTCCCATTTTCCCATGAAATTAAATACTAATGCTTTATATTTGAACATGAAGATGGGAGCTATTGAGTAAATAAACCACTTTTTATTACTGAGCCATCAATTAATATCCGTTTATTAAAAATTTTTATTGATGAAATCAATGCAAGATTAAAGTTATATATTTTTCTTTGATATTTATGAGACATATTTTCTTACTTTTTAATTCTTCCATAAAAAATTTAAGATTTTGTTATGAACATAATTATAAAGGCGTATGAAGAATATAAAACATTAGTGATGAAATAGAATTAGCAAAGCTAAAACAACACAAACTTTCTTTAATCTCCTCCACGAACATTCAATTCCAACGAACTCACGATAAAGTTTCTTTATAAGCATCATAATAAGGCAGATTTAATATAACACAATCGATCTATTATTCGCTGCTAACAATATGGCTTATGTAGTGGTATGAAAATCAATTATATTATTTTATATTTAATTTAAATTCGCATATATACATTTTTGTAATGAAGTCATTTCTGTACCACATATTCGTATAATGTTATGATTGATCCTACTTGAACTATGTCACCACACTCCAAACACTTTCCTAACTGAGCTGCCAAGTCATCCTTACTAGCATCTTTTTTATCCCCATTCTCATCATCATCATTAACACCATGCCATCATTATCACCCGAACCGTATTTGTCCCCTCTCAAACATCATTCCCCCCCTATTATCGTCACCAACCCCATCATCGTAGTACCATAATCATCACCCTAACACCATCATCATACCATCATCACTACAATAATCATCATCATCACCACCACCATTATAAACATTATATAAGCATGCCTAACATTAAAAATGTTTAATTAACAAAAATTTAAGTTAAATATTCAATTAACAAGAATATAAATATTGATAATATTTCTAATTCATCAACACATCTCTCCATTGTTTGCTATCTTCAAAGACAACAAGAGTCATCTAAACTTTCATTACGTCATCAGTGTGACGTAACAGTCTAATAGGTGTTTGAGGGGGTGTGAGGGTGGTGGTAG
This sequence comes from Pterobdella sp. o SKG-2022, assembly GCA_964035795.1. Taxonomy (NCBI): domain Eukaryota; kingdom Metazoa; phylum Annelida; class Clitellata; order Hirudinida; family Piscicolidae; genus Pterobdella; species Pterobdella occidentalis. Next base: position 3,460,474 of record OZ038322.1, read on the forward strand.
TGAATGAGTGTGGTGTGGTGTAATGGGTTTGGTGTGATGGTGTGTTGTGGTAGTGGTGTGGTGTGGTGTGACATGACGTGATATATTGTGGTATGTTGATAACATCAGAATGTTATTAAATTTTCTATTGATGTTTTTCATTGATTTTAAATAAATTAAACTTGCTCAAATGACATTAAACTAATACTAATATTAGTTAATAAATAGTTTGAAATCCCTCTTGCAACAGCTCTGGTTACAACAGGATTAACTTTGGAGCTTGCAAGCAAAAACAAAAACATTAACGAAACCATACAAATACAAAAAAACAACAATAATATTAAAAAGCAATAAAAGTTAAAAAAAAATTGAATATAAAAAATAAAATTAAATGCAATGAAACCCAAAATACATATGAATTTAATAATAATACCAATAATAACAGCTATAATATTAACAATAATAATATAAATGATAATAATAATAATAATAATAATAATAATAATAATAATAATAATAATAATAATAATAATAACTAGGGTAATGATAGGAGCAGTAATAGCTTGAGGTGATGATGGGGCCTTAACAGTCCATTTAGTGTTATAATGTGCTCTTTTATAATAATAAAAATAATAATAATAAATTTTTTTATGAAGAATAATAAAAATTAAAACGATTACAACCTGTCCAAAATACAAACTTTTTCTTTAGCGATGAAAAGTTTTTGAAACTTAGTAACTTGATTACTTAGAGAATGCTTAACATCAACAAAAAACGAAACAACCACATACTTGGAGCAGCGATCGACAACAGTACAAACACAAGAAAGCCTTCAAATACTTTAAAGGATGGAGCATAATCTCTTGTTGCGCAAGCGCAGAACCATCAAACTTTTCCAATTATCACTTACTCAGGCGTGAAGGCATCAAAGATCCTAAATAACTGAAGACTAATTATGTAGAGCTTAATGTAAAATTAAATTATTCCTTTCAGTGTATTTGTATAGGCAGAATTAGTGTGTTAGAGTATATTTGTTATTAATGTTATTGGTTTGTTTCATTTTTTTCGATATTAATTTTTTAAATTGACATATATACTGTTATAATAATTTAACCAACATATCCGGTGTGGATACAATAGTTAAACAACTAACAAAGCTTACATTTATATTATATTTCAACATTATATTCACTACCAAACTTGTTATGTCTTAATAAAAAATATATAAAATCAATGATAATGTTTCTTAAACTGATTTACTTTCTTGTATCCTGGATGATTTGATGATAATTTCGTACTAAAGGTATTATTATAGATAGTGTTTGTATGCAGGTATAATTACGTTATGTGAACTAAAATACTATCACCAAAATAATAAAACTATAATTTTTTCATTAGAAATAAAATAATTTTGCTCTGAAAAAAACTTGTCATTAGTTTAAAAACATAAAATCACTAGATATTATCACCACTTCTGTCCTTATTTGTATTCATGCTCAACTAGTTACTAGGAATTTTTATCTTAGTCAACAATCAGTTCTTATATTTTCAGACCTGCAATTCTCGTTGTATTCCATGGTTTTTCCTGCATTTGAAATTCTAATGAGATTAAGTGTTGTCTAGTTTTTAAACAACCTTCCAAAGCGTACTCTCTCAACCTAATCTCAATAAAGTTGTAAGCTGTATCTATATGTGAGTGCAGCTGAGTCTTTTATCATTGACCATTTTTATCAAACAACTCAAATTATTTAAATTATAAAACAGAATGTGAAAGATTGTGAAACAAGCATATCTATTGAAGTTTTAATTGGCAGCATAGTGAACAAGGGGAGTCTCCAGGGAGTTTGTGCACTGTGACTTACGTAAGTTTCATTAGCAAGTGATGATTACGGTATGAGAAATTTAATGAAACAAATTCAAATAAATAGAAAAAAACAAAATTAAAAAAAACTCAAAAAAATTTAAAAGAATTTGGAAAATAATTAACCGAATGAGACTATCATCTGAGGCCTTCGGACCCAATGCTGTCTTGAAAGCTAACAACAATTTGCGAATGCAACCCAACACCATTCAATCAATGTTTTATTTCATTTTTAAATACTACAAGTGTCAATGGTGCAAACCACTTTGTGAAGACCTAACTAATTAATTCAATGTTGAGAGAGTATCAATACCTTGTTTGGAACTTGGAGGAAACATTATTAATAAATAGGTTCAAAATACTTATAAATAATAATTTGAAAAATCAAATATATCTGAAATAAAATTTGAAAATTAAATGAAATAATTAACATCAATATACCGATTATTTAAAACATGTATCTCGAAATTACCACAACCATAAATACAAAGTAATTAATAGAAAATGAAGACACAAACACAACTATGCAAATTTGAACCACGTGTCATCTGAGATTTGATACTGTCTTCTGTGTGTGCATCTGTTGAGTTTTTATATTCATTTAATACCGCTTGTGTGCGTGTGTTTGTGTGTGGGTCGTTGTTTTAATTGTTCTGTCTCGTGTTTTTTGATAAAATAACTACTGCTGCTACTATTAATAAAATTAATATTGCTGGTGCTACTAATACTACAGCTATATGACTAATGCTAGTTCTGCTCATACGATTTTTCTTGTCTTAATATCATCGATATAAATGTCAATTTCATTTGTGCTTTTCTTCTGTTGCAACCACCACCACTATTTTCAAATCATTCACCACAGGGGACCGAGTGGAACTATCAAGAAACTCATAGCATTTCTTTACTATAATTCTAACCTAATGGAAATCTATATTCGATTGTTATATGGACTGTGGGTCGCCTGTTACACATGAAACTTATTAATTTTTGGTAGTTAACATTATAAAAATATAGAAAAAAATAAATTCCGTATTTTTTCTTTTAATTCTAGCACGAAACTCATTCATTGTGAGTCAGGATAGTGGCGAAAATATCATATAATAGAACATGAGATTCGTTTTACATTCGTGTTGCTCAAGTTTATAATCTTATAATAAATAAAATTTTGTATTTATTTCAAGTTTACTTTCCACTAAGTTGCGAGTCTTTCAAATTAAATAATTAAATGATAAAAAGATGAAAAAAAGGTCATAAAAAAACTTATAATTAAGTAAAGGAATACAACTAACAACAATGGAAAAACAAATGACTCAAAAGAATCACAATAGCCACTCGTGTCAGCATCTCAATTAGCTAATGGTGGGGGAGGTGATATCATTAGAAGTTATTATAAACAGATAGCTAGATAGATAGATAGATAGATAGATAGATAGATAGATAGATAGATAGATAGATAGATAGATAGATAGATAGATAGATAGATAGATAGATAGATAGATAGATAGATAGATAGATAGATAGATAGATAGATAGATAGATAGATAGATAGATAGATAGATAGATAGATAGATAGATAGATAGATAGATAGATAGATAGATAGATAGATAGATAGATAGATAGATAGATAGATAGATAGATAGATAGATAGATAGATAGATAGATAGAGAGATAGATAGATAGATAGATAGATAGATAGATAGATAGATAGATAGATAGATAGATAGATAGATAGATAGATAGATAGATAGATAGATAGATAGATAGATAGATAGATAGATAGATAGATAGATAGATAGATAGATAGATAGATAGATAGATAGATAGATAGATAGATAGATAGATAGATAGATAGATAGATAGATAGATAGATAGATAGATAGATAGATAGATAGATAGATAGATAGATAGATAGATAGATAGATAGATAGATAGATAGATAGATAGATAGATAGATAGATAGATAGATAGATAGATAGATAGATAGATAGATAGATAGATAGATAGATAGATAGATAGATAGAGAGATAGATAGATAGATAGATAGATAGATAGATAGATAGATAGATAGATAGATAGATAGATAGATAGATAGATAGATAGATAGATAGATAGATAGATAGATAGATAGATAGATAGATAGATAGATAGATAGATAGATAGATAGATAGATAGATAGAGAGATAGATAGATAGATAGATAGATAGATAGATAGATAGATAGATAGATAGATAGATAGATAGATAGATATAGAAAATTTCAAGTTTCATAAGAATGGAAGAATTTAACTTTGAATAAATACATAAATAGGAACTCTCGAACAATACGAAATAAAAGATTTATTCAACTACCAATTATTTTGTGAAATAAATATTATTATTATTAATAAGGAAACTTCAGAAAAGAATTGTACCACGTTTCGTTATGAGGTTTAGTTTATGAAAGTTATAGTTTTTTTCAAATAAATGTATTTCAAGTAACTCTTCATTTGACGTATAAAATCAAAAAGTAAGTTAAATTAGTAAAATTATTTCAAAAAGTTATATTTCAGATGTTAATATTTAGTGATAATAAAATTTCTGAATCATTCAGAAGAGTAATGTAATTGGAAATGTGAAAAAATGAATGATGTAGCTATAAATATTTGAAAAATTACCGTTGTAACCAGTTTGTACTTTTAAGTTTATAGCTTTGTCTTTGATTTCAACTATTTTATTCGCGATCTTCACTTTAACCAGACATTTTATAAACATTTCTATAAATTTTCATGTCAAAAGTATCATGTTTTTATATAATTTTATGTAGTTTGAAGTGATTTGAGTTTCAAAATGGAAGCTTTATTCGCTTGTACTAAATGCCATTCAAGACATCCTTTCGAAGAACTCAGTGCAGCAGAACAACTTTGTAAAGTTGGTAGAAGTTTTAATGTTGATTTTTATTTTTTAAACCTAGATATAATAGTCTCTTTTCCTTTATTACCACCCACTACGTAATTAAGTATAATTTGATAGAAATAACTTTGACTTGGCAGACGTGTCAAAAACATGGTGATGTGGTGAGATGCATTTATTGCAGACACGAGTTTCACGCTGATGAGTTTGTTTAAATTTAACTTATAAATTTTATTTTTCTTTCAACATCATTCAATGTATAAGCTCTGGTGTTATGTAATGCTGTTTCACTTTTTCATCAATTCCCATACTTGAAAGTATAAAATATCCTAATATCTACATCTACTCTAGTAAGGTTTTTTTACAAAACATCTGAAAAATCAACAGTAATAATAAAAATGAATATGATACATATTCTATAGGAAAAGTGGCCATAATGCTGTCTGCAAACACTGCACCCACAACCTCAAGAACCATGGCAAGGTATGAAGGTTATTACATTGTTAATCCAATATATTTATTTATTCAATTGTTAATCAATTAAATTTTCATTTTAAAACTTAGATTAATAAATTACATTATGAATTTATTTCTTGAGTGTTTTTGACAGAGATTTGTACCTCCACTTTGAACTAAAATCCCAGTTTATTCCCAATGAATGAATTCACAATAAAATAAGAAAACAAATAATTAAAATTTCAGTGAAAATTATTGATATCACATTGTTTCATATGAAAAGTAAACCCACCCAGCCAAAAGCCTGTGACTACTGCAAGGAGATTGCAGCTTTTGTTGGTCGCAAATGCCACAGATGTACACATCAGGTCATCTCTCACACATATCTGATTTTATTACATGATAAATGTTTTGGAAAAGTATGATAAATTTATGTACTAACTACAGGAAAAGAAGTATGGACGACCTCACTTGTGTGAACGGTGTAAAAATGTGTGTGCCTTTGATCGTGGTGTGGAGTATCGGAGCAAGGTTAAATTGCTTTCACTCTGCATTGATGAATTTATTGATTATAATTCTACCAAACATAACCTAAACAAAATTAATCCCACAGATGGAAGGAAAATGGTTGTGTTGGTTGTGCATTGTGGCTTACAAGAGAGCCAAAAAGAGAGGCCAATCAAGCAATCATACACCACAGTACAACATCACCCCTACCAACAACGATACCAATGACAAAACTGCAGATAACAGGTTTCTTTATATCAATTTACTGGTATTTTAAATATTCTCTGACTTAGTGGTCAGAGGTCAGTGAACCAGTCTACATTTGAGTCACTGCTAATCTTGATTCATAAACATGTATATCAACCTGAACAGACTAAAGCCAGATGAAAAACTGAGAGAAACCTCTTCTCCCAAAAAACGCAAAATTGACTCAGTATCAAACAATATAAAGTTAGATTGTTTGAATAATAATCTTTTTGTTTCACTCTACTCTCTCACTCACACATCCATAAACAGAGGTGCTTTTGAGATGGATTGTTTCTCAAGTGAATACCTCTCAACCATATCCCAATTGAGGGACACTGTGGAAGGGCTCAAGAAACAGGTCTGTGTGTGTGTGTGTGTGTGTGTGTGTGTGTGTGTGTGTGTGTGTGTGTGTGTGTGTGTGTGGTTATGTTTATGTTTATTTAGCCATTCTCCTATTTTAAATACATCTGTTTATTCATTCATATATCATATTCATCTTAAAAGTCTTAGTTTACTTTTTAACCTTATTGCATCACAGCTTGCACAGAAAGAGCAGTTGCTGATGCAGAAAGATTGTCAGGTAATTGGCTTTATATACATTATCAATCAATCAAATATAAGAGAAACAAACATTAAGGTTTATTGAGAAACTTAGTACACGAAGCTTTTCGTAAGAGTATCTTACATTATCTAGTGTGTGTATCACATACTAGATAGTGTAAGATACTCTTACGAAAAGCTTCGTGTATTAAGTTTCTCAATAAACCTTAGTGTTTGTTTCTATTATATTGATTTCCGGCTATTTTACGTCGACTCAATCAATCAAATGCTTTTATAACTTGTTTTTTTCTCCTTAAAACTTCATATGGACTAATGTGAAAATTCTCTTTTTTTATTTTGATGATAGGGAAATTTTCTTGTTATACACTTTTTGTTGTTGCTTTCATTTGATATTAATTATTGAAAACCTCTTGTAGAAGATTTTTGGCGAGATATATGCTTTTAATTTATAATTACAAGCCAATTATGGTTATGTGCCATCCTTAATTTTTACTAGGTATATAATAACAGGATATATTGCAGTATCTATGAAAATAGTATAAATGAATTGTTTACAGACTTAATGTTAAAATTCCATAATTAATGCTGAAGAATATCAGATTTTCACAATTTGCTTGTTTTTATTGCTACTCTAAGCTGTCTAGAATTCTAAATAAAAAAACTCTACATTAAACAAAATGATAATGGACAGATAACGGAGCTAAAAGGTCAGATATACGAGATGGACAAGAAAACTCGACACAAGGTGGAGCAGCTGAAGAAGTCACATGATGACTCTGTGGACGCCCTATTGGTGTGCATTTGAGCATTCTTTTTTTATAACCTCTGTTATATAGTTATATAACGATATAATTGAGTGAATCAATGTGATCAGAGCAGTTATGTGTTATTAATTGGTTTAATTCTTGAAGAAGCAATCCAAAAAAAATGTCAATAATTATGCAGCTGAAGATTCGAGAGCTGCAGCGGAATCTAGCAACAGTGAAGAAGTCAAACAAGAGGTGAGGTTGTCTCACATATCACCCAAGCTTCCTACATACATGTCTAAAACAATTTTCAACAATATGTTCAATTTTATACTGATGTCATTGATAAAGCATTTATATCGGATGATTCGATGATCAAATAACATCTATCCATGCTACACTCTGACGATACAACTGAACTGAAGGCAATAACGTAAGAATGAATTTAATATGTACATTTCCCATTAGCATCATAACGTTGGTTTCGACGCTTCTTGTTACTTAGTTTTATTGTTAGCGTATCATCATTACATATTTTGTTTTGCATGCCTATTTTGAAATTATTTTAAAATTTTCAAAACTAGTTTATTGAGATTTTAATGTACTTTATAACTAATTATAAAAAAACGAAAAAAATATTATAAAGCATTTTTACTGAATAAATTCAAATTTAAGATTTTAATGCCAATTAAAAAATGATAAAAATGAAACTAGTTTATAAAGTTCATTGGTTGATGAAGCTTTAACTGAGAAACCATCGTAATAATTATGGAAAATTCACTGATTGGTAATGATCAATTCAAATTAAAGGCAACAATCTGTTACAGACAAAATCATTGGCATGTAAAGATCTTTCAAAAATATGACTAAAGATACAAAGTCAAGGGATGTATTCAGAGAGGCATAGAGACGCATTGGTTCCACCAAAGCCTAACGAGTTTGTGATTGCGATGCGCTTGTGTTCAGATTGCCAAGGTTGGTTGTTGGAAGAGAGAGACAAGGGGAAAGGTATGGTTGAGAGGTCTGTGAGGTTGAGATTGCCTGGAACCACCCTATGGTGGCATGACAGTGCTGCAAAGGCTGCTTCAGTCGATCCTGCACCACCAAGCATATGACCTATGGCTCCCTTGTTTGATGTGACTATTGGAAAGTGAGGGAATATGCTGTTAATGGCTTGAGCTTCTGCTGGATCTCCCAGGGGAGTGGAGGTGGCATGGGCGTTGACGTGGCCTACCTGGTGAGGTTGAAGTTGTGCATCTTTTAAGGCAGCCAACATACTCCTTCTAACCCCATCACCATCTGGAAGTGGTGCTGTAACGTGGTTGGCATCTGCTGATAAGCCATAACCAAGGATTTCGGCGATGGGAACTGCCGATCTTTGTAAGGCATGTTGCAATTCTTCAACCACCATGACACAAGCCCCTTCTGAAATGACGAATCCTTCTCTCTTGGCATCAAAAGGTCTGGAAGCAGCAGAAGGATTTTCATTGAATGAAGTGGACAGGGCTCTCATGCGACACAAACCTGCAACAACCAGAGGCTCAATGCAGGCCTCTGTACTGCCACAAATCATCACATCAGCATCTCCTCCCCTCACAAATCGAAAAGCATCTCCAATAGCATGCAATCCTGTAGTACATGCTGTAGCCACACTATGATTGGGACCCTGTTTGAATGGTTCTGTAAAAGTATTATGACTCATTACACTTCAACATGTAGGTTTGCAATCATAAATGAGAATGCTACCTTAGCATTGAACTGAATACTGACAAGACCAGCAGTCATGTTGGAAAGAATGAGAGGCACAAAATGTGGAGTTAATTTGTTGTATGCCTTTTGCAACTTTTTATGTCCTTCTGTCACATGTGAGGTTTCCACGAAGCTGTTGCCTATTGCCACTCCTGTGTGGTGGTTGCATGAGAAATAAAAGATGCCATCTGAAAATTGCAATTTTTATTAATATACTTTCAGATATTTCTGGAAAAAAATGAAATTGGCATTAACCAGTGTTTAATTGGGCATTGGAATCTGATAGATTGATTTTTGATTGTTGAATGGCTTGGTGAGCAGCTTGAAGAACGAAGGTAGATGCAGTAGAAGCACATTTGAGGTTACATTTGATCTGCATATTTTCCAAGTTGAACTCACCTTTTTTCATTCCTCGATCCACTAATCCTGCCACTCGAGATGGAATTTGGCTGAAAGCTTTGGTGTAAAAACAGAATAAACATGGTACCAAAAATTTATTATACTTTTTTTAAATTAAACCGGAACAAATTATTATTTTTAATTCAATTATTATATATAATACAGTTATAAATCTACCCGGATCGGTGAGGGGCTTGATACCACTTCTACCTTGCAATAAACGACTCCAAACCAAATCAGTTCCACTTCCTAAACACGTAACCATACCGATTCCAGTAATAACGACTCTACGCGGCATTTTGATTTACATGCAAGTATTTGTATATAAAAATATGCAATTTTATAAAAAATCTTCAAATTAAATAAAACTAAAACAACAACTCTACAATTTACTGAATAATTTCGTTATATGCTTTAACTTCATTTTCAAAAATCGTTTAAAATCTGTTCTAAATGTCACAAAGCACAAGACGGTAAAAGTGAACTCAAGTTTGTAATTTTATTCATAAAAAAAAATTTAAATTATATTTTGTCAAGAAATCGACACATTTGTTTTTTTACTAAAATTTGCCTCTTCTAAACGAAGTCTATTGCCTTGATCACAAAGTTTCAAAGACCTTTCCTGAATAACATTAATTTATCAATACATTTTTATGAATCAACAAAAAAATAGATTTTTCCGAACGAAAAGAAAAAAAAAGTTTGAACACTGAAAGTTTATATAATAAATTTATTATAAAGCACTTAATAAGCTATGTGTTAAAAAATTCTTACATAATACAAAAAAATAAAATTATTTGCAAAATGCTGATTTCACAAATTTGCAAAGTATAATGTAAAAAAATTTAATCATTTCATATAGTATAACTAGTTCTTATGCATTTTTAGAAAAACTATGTATATTTTTTATTTTCTATTGATTTAACTTTCAAAATATCATCAAGTTTTCAATGAACTATGAAACATTGCTTAAACAATAACTTTTGTTTTAAATAGTAAAATTTTTACTTTAAGAAATGCAATTCTTTGTGTTAGAGATGTCATTTCTTTTTTGATTTTTTTCATTTTTTCTTTATAGACTTTTGTTTTGATCATCTAAAATTAAATATGAATCCCTATGAAAGTTTTACAGTTATTCAAGAAATATTGGATTATAATGTTTAATTTAGTATATGAATTTTTATTTAATTTTTGATTTACATACCACTTTAAATAAATTTGTTATTTCTTCATCATCTAAAAACTTTTGATTTTCTTGTTTCAAGCTTTCTAACACAGCTTCTTGACTTTCTCTTTTGTCAAATGGTTTCATAATTAAAATAGATGGTGAAAAAATTATATTTTTGAAAAACAATAAATAAACACAAAATGTTTTTAAATAATCTCACAATATAACTTTCAAGTTCATTTCTTCTTCTGATTGCATAAACTTTTCAAGTATCTTTGAGCAATTTTCTGAAACAGTAAAAAAAATTTGATCTAACGCAAAATTTTAAATATATTCTTCAAAATGCAAAGTTAAAAAATAAATTTTTAAAAGATGATACCCAAAGAGTTAAAGTCCATTTTAAATGTATGTTTAAATGCAAACTTTATATTACCATAGAACCAAAATAACTTAGATCAATGTCCTACAATGAAAAAAGGGATGTTTTTGAAATGATTAATTAAATTATTTTTATCAACTAGTAGGTAATTTTTAATAAAGCATTCATTTCAATTAAAAGTAATAAACTTTTTTTACAAAATCGAAAAATATTCGAGTATGAATGAAAATGTATAGAAACACGGAAACATACAGACAGAAACAGAGCCACACACACGATCCTTCAAATTCGTACACGTTTTGTACACAGATTTAGCTCAAAGCTTTGAGTCGTTTAGAATATCGCTCACTTTAAATATTATGAAGTTTTAAAAACTTAAACCACAAACGTTCGCCATTCCGTTGAACTTTCCTCAAGGATAACGCTGCACAAGCCATAAAGCAACAATATTATAATATGGAAGACAATAACATGAAAAATGACAAACCGCCAGAGGAAGAACCCTACGACGAGTCACTCATTCATAAGGTACATCTCCTTTAACTCTTATTCCCGCATATATCACTTGTTCATCAAATGTAAATTCCATGATTAAGTAAATATAATCAAAAGATTAATTTAATTGTAAAATAAAATGATAAATGCCTTTTATTTAATTAATTAATACATCAGACGATATTGGTAGGAGACAGCGGAGTTGGCAAGACTTCATTCCTTGTACAATTCGATCAAAAAAAATTTCACCCTGGGTCGTTTGCTGCCACTGTAGGCATTGGCTTCACTGTGGGTGACAACTTATCCTTTTTGTTTAATCAATTGATACGGCGTGCTGATTACTGGATGGATCAATAGATGAAGAATGATGAATTTTGTGTTAATGAGTTTGTAGGTAGGTAAGTGGGTTGATTGATGGTTTGATGAAAAAATGAATGGTCCACTTAAGAGACTATAAACAAATTTATTTGTTTGATTTCAACTTTTTAAATAATTATAATATAAAATTTTATAAATTAAAAAAAATTATTTTATAATTCAACGATAAAACACTGAAGAACAAGAGTGTGTGGGTGAAGGGGTTGGAGGTTCGACTGCAGATCTGGGACACTGCAGGCCAGGAGAGGTTCAGAAGCATCTCTCATGCCTACTACAGGGATGCCCATGGTGCATATCTGTTTATTATTTCTGTTGTTTTTATTATTGTTTCTATTACTATTATTGTTTTTATGATTATTATTTCCTAATATGGGTTGATTATTTTAGTTTTTTATTGATAAAACTTAAAAAACCTAATATTAAAAGATTAAGTATTTTAAAAAAATTTTACACCATTTGATTTCCGCTCTTTGAAAAAAAAGAAACACTAAGATTTAGAAGAGTTTTCTTTTAATGTAAGAAGCGTTGCGTAAGTGCATTTACACTGTCAAGTGATGCATACAAAATGACGTACAGATCATTTGACAATGTAAAAGCTTGATTGAATAAAACTGTGAAATCTTTCCAGTTTTTTCATTGCTATTCATCAAATTGAAATGAATTATGACTGTGACCATTTTCTACAATGTTATTTACTGAGTAAACAAGCTGCCAATCGCAACTTAGTATTGAATTGTTTTATGTTTGTTTAAGTTTCAAACTCACATAAATCAAAATTGAAGATTTATCATATAATTTGTTTCACACATAATTTCATGCACTTTTCGCTTCAACAGCACTCTTCCTCCTCTATGACGTCAGCAACAAGAACAGCTTCAACAACATCAGCGTAAGTATGTGACAATGTGCAATGCAGATTTTAAAATCATATTACACGATTTCGACAAGTCTTAAGAGTAAAACCATTATCATTAAAGACCTTTTGAGAGCTTCCAAGGTTGGATCGTTATCGTGATACGTGGAATGATGGGCCAACTCTGTTTGGTACAAGCACCATACTGGCCCCAAAAAAATCAAATACCTTAATTTTTTGTTCCCACTTTATTGCTACCTCACCTTCATTGGTCTGAGGCAAATATTAAAACCCGCCTATTTCTATACATTAGTCCATAATGGCTGGATAATATTTCAACTTCCAAGTTTGCTTCTGTTGATGTGGATAATTGGGCATCTTTTGTTATACATCTTCAATAGAGTCACTTGGTGAGTGGCTGTATTTCTTGAAGAATTTAATTTGAAGAGTTTTCAAAATGTATTAAGCTCTTCATATGAAACTTTTTGAAAGCACAAAGTTATTTTTTAGATTTCTTTACTAATTCAGTTTTTACCAAATTTTCGACAATAATTTTTATTTTTGCAGCGAATAAGACTTGAAATTACACGAAATGAATTCCAAACCACTTTAAAAAAACACTCCCTTCATAAAAGTAGCTATTATCCCGACATAAACCTCTTCTTATTGTAAGGGTCTCGACATAAACCTCCTAATATTGTAAGGGTCCTGTACTTGGCAGTAGTTAAGATCAAATGTCGCTTTCATTGTAAGTTTCATTTCCGCACTCATACAACAATAACCACTACCTGCATAAAAGACCTTCATTGGAATGCTAATACTATCAGTGATTGTTGTCTACCATCTACATATTCATGATGTGCCTGAGAGCATAGTAAAAAATATAAATAACTTTAAATCGTATTAGTTATTGTATGAACCTACTGATAAGAGTTTCATAAATCCCTATAACACCCATCGTGAATTGTATTAATTAGTTTTAATCATTTATAAAATTTTATTAAAACATTCAAAATAATGAATACAATGTATATCGAAGGCATGGTTGGCAGAGATCAACGAGTATGCCCAAGAAGACATAACAGTGATACTAATAGGCAACAAGGCAGACATGCAAGCTGAGAGACAAGTGAAGAAGGAAGAAGGAGAATCTATTGCCAAGGTTGACAAATTTTTTTTATTCGTTTATTTTCTATTTTTTTGTTATTACATGTTTGTTTTGAAAAACTTTATTGTATGTTTGTTTTATATTTTTAAAAAAATGCAGTAGCATGGTTCATATTAACTTTTGACATCCTCGAAACATTGGAGCATTGGCATGGTAACCAGTGAAACATGCCTCACGAACGAGTCAAGTGCTCTTCAGTCTTGGATGGCAATCACCTATAAATGCGGTTTAAATGAAAACCCAGTTTCTAGTCTGCAAACCAGATAGCTACAGCTAGTTTTCAAACATTTATGGACGTCAACCGAAAACTTTTAACAATCAACACAAAAGTTATGGGCACCAGCCTGAAAAGAAAATAAAGCTCTGAAAAAAGTGGAAAGCATAACAGCTGTAAAAAACGTTATATGAGGTTTGATACGCCCCACCAAAATTGGAAATCAGATGGAGTTGGTGAAAAAAAATGCATTTTAAAGAGTGAATGAGGAGGCTTAATTTTCACTTTGATAAATATCCAGTAGCCATATTGAAAAGTTAATATTTAATTCATAGTAGCTCTAAACAATCAAGCGATGTGCATTATTCCGGCTAGTTCTATAGTATATTGAGCTTTTGTTGGTGCAATGTTTTCCAACATCAAAACTCCCACAGCACTTTGGAGTTAAGTTTTTTGAAACAAGCGCAAAGACTGCCGTCAATGTCCAAGAAGCTTTCGAAACCATTGCCACGTAATTTTATTGATTATTTTATACCTTGTTCCAGTATTAACATTATCTGTTAAATTGCATTTATATTTCGAATTTCTAAAATAAGAAAATTTGTATGAAGATGATACTCAGAAAAGATACTGAGCTCACTTGCACAGACTATTTTTATTAAGCCTATATAAATGGAAACTATACTAAATATTTCAGTGACCTGCTCCACCGCAAGAGCAAGCAACGCATGTCAAGAACAGTGCACATCGACCCCCCCTTTGTCTGTTGCAGTTGATCTCTATCTTGTCCTCATTCCAATCAATTGGCATTATTTCAAACAAAATCGTCTTATTTGTTACTTTAATTATTAATAATGTAACGGTGTTTAGTATCATGGACTAGCATAGAAGCTGACTTGAACTTTCAATTGTGATAGCTCAATGCTTTAGATTTTCAAACGCGGTACTGGAGCTTTAATACCTCATAACCCTGTCGACTTGAACAGCGGCCTACAAAATCACTTGGAAGTTGTTATATTGTCAATTTTGAACATGCGAACGAATCGACGTAAACTTTTGTGTTTGAAGTTTTTGAACAATTTATTCAATATTTATAACCATGTGGAGATTGAATAAATAAAAAAATCAAAAGTTATTTTTGAAATGTCTATTAAATCTCCCACGAACGCCTCAAGCAATAAAAATGCTTCCACAAACAACCAGTGATTTTTAATAATTATATGTTAATGTTTCTTAAGCCGCAGCATGCTTCTGGGAAAGAAGTTTCAAATCTGCAATGCATTTGCTTAGAGCATCCTTTTCCTATGTGGATGAGAAAATCAAGCATAAAAGATAATGTAAATATTTTGATCGAGTTATCTAACAGATAATCAACAAAAGGCGAAAAACAAAGTTAAATGAAGTAATGAAAAAATGAATACAACGCCAAAGAAAAATTTTAAATCCAAACTAGGACTTGAGCTCCATTCAACCAAAAAACTTAATGGCCCATCTGCAAATGCAACATCAAACGTGACCAACTTGTTGTGGAGTGATGCTTTTGACGACATTGTCCACGATCCACTTAGACATGTGCGTCTGTTCAATCCTCTTTTGTGTCGCCTCTTTTTCTACCAAGTAATCCTGCAATGTGTGTAATGAGTGGCTTATGTGAGTAAAAATGCATCTATAACATTTTTGTAAGTTATCAACAAAAAATTAAGTGTCACAAAACGATGAGCGATAAACAAGCATTTGACTGAAATTAACTTAATAAAAAACACAAATCTTCACCAATCTCTTTTTAACAGTGTTGTGCACCTCTCCGAGTCTCTGTCTGTATGCACTCTCCAGCTGTAAGTCCACATTCTCCTGTAGTTCCATGTGTTTATATATGCATGTTGATGAATTATTATGAGGTCAGTTGGAATGGAAGTGAACAATTTGAGATGGGTTGGGAGAATGATAGCTTGGAAGGAGAAGAAATGAGAATGAACATATATTGAAAAAGCCAAAAAACAGTTTGACACTGAAAGTGTACAATATGAACCTCGAGGGGCATAAACCAGTTGGTAAGCCAAAAAAGACCAGAAAGAAATGCGTGAAAGAAGATTTAGAAATACTGGGGTTAGAAGAGAGCCAGGCTTTCGAAAGAGATTTATTGGAAACTTCAAACCCCTCTGGAAAAGGGAAAAATGACGTAAAACGATGATGTTGATGAGTGTGACAGAAAAACTCTAGCAAAACAGTATAAATATTATCAGTGTTGTGCGATGGTATCATGAAAAAACAGAAAAGAGTGTTGAGATTTTCACAAGTGGTAAAAAAATTGCACACATTTGATAAAAAAGAAATATCATGAAAAAAGTGGTTACAACTTGAAATTACAAAAGAGCAAAACAAGCATTGAGATAGGAAATGTTGGAATGAAAGTTGCAGAATGTAATGCAGTATTTATAAAGCGTTTTTCCTTATAGATCAAAGCACTCGCTACAAATTTAATGTAACAAAAACACATTGTGGAATGGTGCTAATTGTCGAATCATGTAAAATCGAAATTAACCACTTTAATTAGTCATATGCTCTACCACTGAGCTATAGAGGCAGAAAAAAGATGAAGAAATGCCAAGAGATGATTTATGAGGGTTGTGGAAAAAGATTTGAGAAAAAAAATAGTATTTGGAAGATGCAAAGATGGGAAGTAAAAGAAACTTGCTGCAATGCATTATAAAGCCAAAAACAGTTATAATCATGATAACTATTAAAACTTGATAATATCTAAAGCATTTAACTTCCAAATAAAAATTAGTAGAAAGATTAAAATTTTTTTTCAAGATACAACATTCACTCATCATAAAAACACTAGCATAGAGCCAAAAACTGATTAACGATAATTATGATAAAAATTCATATAACATTCCTATGTGATTCACACAACAGATTCTTGACAACACAGACCTTTTTGGACTGCCACAAGTACTTCTGACCCTCCTCCCTCCACTCGACTTTTTCCAGGTCCTTGATGGTCTCATGACTCTGCTCCTTCAACTGCTCCACTGGCCTCACAAACATCTCTGTGTTTACTTTCTGTGTGTCATTTCGGGGCAATCATGATGATACACAGATTTTTGAGTTTTTTATGAAAATGTATACAAGATACAAAGCTTTTTATTAACTAAATAACACTTAAGATACTTGAAAATGTTATTTAGTTAATGAAAAGCTTGGAATGTCAATAAAATTTATTTGTGCTCCTGAATATAAATTAAAAATAACTTTCTAAATACTGTTGAAATTATAATCATAAAATTGTTATGGGCAAAAAAACAAAGAGATGAAAATACAAACATCAGTAGCTTTCTGAAGAGATTCAGAAATCTTGCCTCCCCACTTCTTACAGATGATGTAGAATGCCAACCAGTATGAAATAAAGTGAGTGAACTGATGCTCAATCATCACAATCTCTTTGGACAGGAGGAAGGTTGATAGACCAAACACTAACATATATGGACCTGTCAAGCAATTTATGATGAAAAAAAATATAATGTTCGTAGCTAATTTTCATAATTATCATTGTACAATTAAGATAGGTTGGAATAGATTCCTGAATTATCAAAATTGAAAACAATTAATTCATATCATACCAGTAACTCCAGTCTTTTCATAAAAGTTGTCAAACCATGCCTTAGGCATGAAGACCAGTCGGGTTGGTGGGCATTCTTCAGGCCTCTTCAACAAGGGGAAGTTCTTCTCATCCCTCTGTTCACTGAAAAACAACTTGTTTGCCTCATCCCAGTTTTTCAGTCTCTTTAAAATAAATTCCATTATGGATTTTTTCTTGTTTGCCAAAACGATATATACCCATTCAATATATATTGGAAATTAAATTACTGTTTCACATCTTGAAAACTTATTGTAGCAAAATCTCAATAATACAAACAGCTTCAATGCTAGTGTCAACTTCTGGGTAAACGGGACATCCATTAATGGTTTTACCAGTTGTAGCTGTGGTCGCTTGCCTGCACAACACTCCAAACCTAAACAAGTCTCCTATATTGGAAAAATAATTAATTTTAATGCCAAATTCGTATGGTATAAAAAGTTTTTATTGAAATAAAAAATATTTTATGATATTATTCTTTAAATTGACGGAGATCTTCCTCTAACCTTGAACTTTCTTAACTGATTTATGCTTATCGTTACAAATTATTTTTGAGAAATTTTTTAAAATAAAAAAAAAAATAAAATTTCAATTTTATTACCACTTTTAAAAGAAAGTCGCGAAAGCATTGTAACAAGTTAAGGCTCAAGACAAGAACGAAAACATGGAAAGAGAACTGATAGTGATACTAAAATATTTTATTTACTCATAAATCGAAAACTTTGAAGTGTGTTGAATTAAGATGAAAAGCTTTTTTTGAGTAATAAATTAACATTAATGTATTTTTTTGAAAATATGACTTGAATCTTTATTTATACATTTAAAAAATCGTGAGCGATAAAGATCAATGCGATTTGCCATGAACAAATTTGTAATTGCTATTATTTCATATTATATAAATAAATTCGGATTGTATAATTAGTGAATATTATATTTAAAAGCTTTTGCATTTTTAAAATTAAAATTATTTTTTAAAGAATCAAAGTGAAGTCAGTAACATAAAAAACATCCTAGAACAACCAGCCGAAAACTTTGGCAATGATGTTTGTCTCTTTCCAATTTAAACTATAAAAACTCATTATTTTCAGTTAAAATTTTTTCAATGAGTAATGTTCAAATTGTAACTATAACTGAATCAAAACAGCCTCAAATAGAAATAGCTTGGGCAATGAAAGCCCATGACCATGCTGAAACACACTTCAATGTTAGTCTTTAATTAAAATCAAACTATCAGAATAATTTAAAATATTTTTATTTTTTGTATACTTATTTTGGATTTTTTAGGGCATACTGTAGTCCTATTATTTACTAAAATTTAAACTATAATCAACTCAGCAAGTGATTACAAGAGTAATTACTGAAACAAAAATTTTAAAATAATGGTTATTTTATTATAGTAGTTTGTTCTTTCAGTGAAGTCTTAAAAACTACTATAGACTATATAATGTACTAAATGAGCATGACTACATCGAACCAATCATACCACAAAACTTAAGTACCAAAAAAACATTGACACTGAAATTTTCAGAGTTCATTATTCTCAAAAACTTGAAAATTAACATTTCTGCTAACTAAAGTTTTCAACATTTTCTCTAATAAACCACAGAATCTAACAATTACCCACATCAACTAACTCAACTAAACACCCACACTCAAATTTCTACCCACAGCCACTCACTACAATCAGCTGGGATGAGATTTTAAAAATCAAACTGGGCATACATACATAATTTGCAATTTTTTTATCCAAAAGCCACTCACCATATAACTTTAATTTAAAACTTTTACAACTGTTATGTCATCAAGTATATAAGAAGACTGCAAATATCCAGGATTGATTGTCTAAATAATTTTATTTTGTTATATATTGTACTTGAAAAAAGATAATTTTCAAAAAAGCTTCATCCTCTGCTGAGGGAAAGGGGCTATAAATAGAATGATTGAATGAACATACAGGTCATTACTTTTCATTGAGTAATAATTAAATAATTATAATGATGATGACTTTTCAATAACATTTTCAGCTTATAAGTTCAGTCGATCCAACCCAGTTAAGGCTGAGCAAAGTGGATGATGAACTTTATAACAAGGTCACTATAAGCATCTATTGTTGCTTTTTAAAATCTTGATATATCTTTTGTATATAACCATCTACAACCATTATTTTAGTTATGTTTTTTCTACAAGTACCATACATTTCTTAAAGAGATGACTTGATGAAACCCAGGTAAAATCAGAGTTTGCAGATCTGAGGTTCGACATCATAACAGAAGAATCTATAAAATCCAAAGAAGCCAAAGAGGTGCATGTGAATTATTAGTTTGTTGAGTTACCAACAAGATGCTTTTATATCAAAAGCATATTGTGTCATTGTGTTGCTGTAGTTTAGGTTTTTTATTTGAAAAGCTGCCCTTAATAATAAAAATTCAACTAATTGTTTTTGTTAATTACAAGTTATCATAAATAATATTCAATAATTATAAAGATTTTCTTAAGTCACCTTAAAATGAGAAGATTCACAAACACTAAATAATTTTTATCAAAATATTTTAATAATTATGAAATTAAATTGAAAATGTTACTTCGATAACTAAAAGCATCATATTTCATTAAAACTATTTAGTGTTCTTAAATCTATTACTATTCAACCTCTCACAGAAATGGCGGCCATTTTTGAATGAGTTTGAGGGCAGGATTGTGGATTGGAACATGGCCACCCTCTTGAGACTTTGTTGCCATGGTGATGTTTCTCCTGAAAACACCATCATCGGTGAGTCATCATTTTCCTGTTTGCTTTTGTTTGTATTGCGTACAATTCAAATTAGAAGGTTAAAGCTAAAGTAGAATTAGGAGGAAGATTCAATCAATCAATCAAATCCTTTTTATAGCCCGTTTTCCTTTAACAAAGGTTGGGCTTTTTGAAAGTTCTATCTCGAAGTCGGCCTTTCCATTCAGAGTGATCGAGTAGATCCGCACAAACCATGTCTAGCTTTCTTTTATCATTCAATATAAGCTCGTTCCAAGTCATTTTGGGCCTACTAGGTTTCTTGCAAGTATCTTTATCCAACTTTCGCACCTGAGAGATCCAACCCACGCTACACTTTACATGTTCAAACCACCTCATTCTGCTTTTTATTTTATTATGGATTTTATCTTTTTTTTTCTTGTTTTAGCTATTTTATTTTTCATTTTTGTAGTTGTAATCATATGCTTACATTACAAACCATTTTTTTTTTTTTTTTAATTATTCAATATTTTTTCAAGTTTGCATGAAACATTCAGTTTGGCAATAATTATTTCAAACTCCATTTTGACGTATAATTGAAAATTGTGTGTTTTCATCTTTAAAATATTATTGCTTATTAAATAACGCCATTACAATAATAAACTTGAATCACCCACAGTGCCAAGAACACAGTGGCTTGCAATCGAAGTGGTCAGAAACAGAGAGGGTCTTAACAACTCCCTCAGAACAACTTACGCCAGAAAAAAATAATTTTAAATTTATTTTACTTTTTTTATTTAAAAAAAAATGAATTTTCTTTTTTATTTAAGAATCTAATTTTATTTACGGTTAGCTTTTTGATATATCTACAAAGTAACAATTTAAATTCGTTGTGGTCCACAGATGTTTTTTATGAAAAAATCGTCCATGTTCTTGTACCCTTCCTTCCGGGTTTTATGAGTCTTCCACTCAAACTTCATCAAAACACTACATTGGGCAAAACTACTCTTGTGCACACTAATTCTGATTGAGTTTCTGCAGCCTTGGTGAATCCATTTCGATTTAAAGTCTCACACATTTCAGTGATAACAAACGATGTTTGAACTTTAAAATTATTTTTGTTTCGCTTCTGGACATCCTTTTTTTTAGTTTTCAAGCTTTGCTAAGCAACCACCCCTTTTGGCATTCAATCGCCATTTTTGAACAAACCAGGCTCAAATCTCTGCATATTCAATATTCTATCTTCAAATCTCGTTTCTCTAAAAAATTTTTTTATACGATATAACCTTACGAAACAAATTAGACAATATGAAGAAAAATTCCGAGCAAAAGGTATCAAGGTTTTCAGTTTTACTACTAGCTTCCCTGATTTTTATCTCATTTTTGAGCACAAGCCATCAACAGTTGCCCACAATTTTTTATGTTATGTGCCATTGTTTTCAGCTTGTTTCAAGTTTGTTATATGTTGCGCGTCAGCGTTCAGCTTTTCAAGACTTTCAGTTTTTACTTTGTCCGAAAGACAATGGCAAACTGGAAAAAACTACAAAACGTATTTTGAGAACTCCAGTTTTTACATTAAAATAATGCGTCATCTTTTGCTTTTACTGACGATTCTACCTAAACATGGTATTAGAATATATGATGATATGTCTCATCTTCTCTACTTACATCAATGAATCAGTTTCAATTTTTTTTCTGAAATTTCATTCAACCCATTTTATTTGACATTAATGCCTTTCCAATTTATCTCTGGTATTTCATTCTTTCTTGTGTATTGCCCAATTCCGATGTCTATTTCAGACCCCTGTTATAATTGATAGCTTGCTGGTCTGTTAAGCAATACTTTGTTCATTTTTTATATTCTGCTTCGAAGAGAACCGGTGGTCTGTATTTATCGGTTTTTGATTGCTCGCAATAGATGCTATTCGAGTCATATAATGGTAAACATAAAATAAAGAAAAATTAACAAAAACTCGTCAAAATTTATTATTTCCATTAGAATTATATTTTTCGTAGTCAACATTGAATTTTTCCTTCCTCATAGTTTAACACACTAAAATTGCTCTAAATTTTGTATGCTAACATTTTAAAGGAGCTAATAACAAAAAGATTCCTACCTTGGAAATATAACTAAATGTTTTAGTAATTTTTGATTAGAACTAAATTTTATTGAATCCAAAAATTATAGTTAATCTCTACAATTTAAAGGTTGAAATTTCAAAATGAGTTCTTTATGAGCAAAGAAAATATCCAAAAACTTGGGCTTAACAACTTGATAATGATGATGTTGTTGAGTGCCAACTTCCAGACTCTTCCGACATTTTTTGGAACGAGTACCAAAAGAAACTTGTAGGTTCCAGTTGTTTGTGACTTGGTGAGCAGTGAAAAAAGGAGAATGGATACTTGAAATGCTCTGTGGTTGGAAGTTGACATGGTTTAGATTCTCTTCGACACTCTTGTTGGAGTGCACACCTGGCACCACGAGAAGGTGGTCTCTTTCGCCGGTCTGATTGTGATGAAGAAAGGATCTGTTCCTAACCTACCAGTGTAACATGAATTTAAAAAAAATTAAAAACCTCTAAAATTCATGTTCTTTTCGGGGCAGTTTCCAGAAGTGTTTAATTTCTACAAATGAATGTTTTTCTTTTCCGTTTTATAAAGCATCTTCTTTAAAAAAATTATTATTTAGATTTAAACTAGAACCTTTTATCTTTGTCGTTCAACATAAAATCTTTTTTTGTAATGTAATAAATTTTAACCAAAAACGAGTAAATAAAATTAATTATAAGTCGCTACATAAGTTTTCTTTTACTTGCTACCTTTTGTCCTTGCTGAGACTTCATAAAAACCTCTCGAAGTACCGTTTGTCAAATTTTTATTTTACATATTTCATAAAAGGCATTTAATAATTTTTATTATTTTTTTCTTAATATTGATTATATTTTACTTCATTAACTGTATCGTATATCAGAGTTTCATCATGAAAGCGCCTGCTTTGAAATTATTTTTTTTAAAAATGATATTTCAGTTATTTGGCAAATTTTTTTTTAAATAAAAAATTACTGAATACCAAATATGACATTTTATTAAACTTGTCCAAAGCTTTTCGTTTATCTTTTCAAGAACGTTAAGTGTAAGAATTTTTTTCGAATAATTTCAGGTAGAAATGGCTCTTTTGTCGAAATTTCTTATTCCTAAAGACTTCGGTTATGTGATTCTAGTCGGCTTGGGCCATGGAGTACTTAATGCATATTTGGCCTATAAAGTTGTCAAGGCCAGAAAAACCTACTCGATTGAGGTTTTTTTAAAATATATTTTTAACATTCGTGTATTATTTAACAATATTTTCAACAGTATCCTACCATGTATAGTCCAGACAACAAAGTCTTCAACTGCATTCAAAGGGTTCATCAAAACACGTTTGCTTGAATTTTTTTTGTTTTTAACAATAATTTACAAGTTTATAGTGATAATATTTCCTATAAAAATAAAATTTGCAGCTTGGAGCAGCTCCCAACTTTCCTTTTCACACTTGTTTTTAGTGGTCTTCAGTACCCAGTATGTGAAATAATATACCTTGTCCATACAATTTCATAAATAAATATATTTTTAAAAGAAAATAACTACTGCAACTGGAGTGACATACTTGATTGCTCGTGTGCTTTATTCTAGAGGCTACTCCAGTGGTGGTTTGTACTTGAATAAATAATTTCACTATTCAGTTTTAATATTTAACTATTGTAAACACAGAGCCAGAAAAAAGAAAGGTGGGAGCCATTTTGTCACATGTCGCTGAAATTGTGTTGTTTGGTGGTGCCCTCTCATTTGCTTGGCATCAGCTTGGTTTCAGACCTTGCCATTCTAAATGGTCAAGGTATACCTAAAACTTTTTAATCACTTCAATAAGCTCACCTATATGCTCTTTTTACTTGAGTTTTATAAAAAATTTAATAAAAATCTAAATAATTTTTACAGCCATTAGGACCTGCTGCATAACTGCAATGAATGTTCTTTAGTGTTAGCATAACAATGACCCACTAACTCTCAATTCTTATCTATAATCAGTGGTTTTTACCTGTAGTATTAACCTTGTAGGTTTATTTTTTGTTCAATCATGTTTTACATTTGATACTCAGCTTTTCAAACTTAAGTTTACTTATAACCTTAGTTAAATCAAAATATAAATTTATTAACACATAATTCAATCAAGTGCTTTTTAATAAAAATCAGTGTCTGCTTTTTAATCAGTCCTGGTAAAGACGCTTATCCCTTTAGACGTGGGTTTCTTGAGAGTTTCGAGTTGCCGGTCTGCTCTTCTAACTATTTGTTCAATTTGCAGAGTGCTTTTTTTGGGAATTGAAGAATTTTTCTTGAATTCTGACTTGATGAATTCTATTGTCTGGGGTTGGTCTTTGGCTGCGCGCAAGAACTGGCGATATATAGACAAAATATGCAATTGAAGTTTACTGTGTCGAGGCATTTTGATTTTAAGTGTTTCGATTTTATTTCATTTTACAACCTTTAGACTATTTTATCGTTTACCATAGAATAAAAACATTTGATATTTATATTTGCAAATTTTTAAAAAATAATTTAGAAATCGAGGTTTAAATTTTTAAAAAGTAGCAAAGGACCAAAAAGTTAAAATCTGGAAACAAACTTTGTAAATTTTTATATCAAAAATATCTAACAAGACACCTCGTCTCGAGCAATGTCGTACATGGGGTTTCTTGTCTTGTTTTTCGAACTCGCTTTCTCATTTGTTCATAGAAAGCTTGTTGAAGTCATTTTTTCGCTTAATAGATGTTGGAAAAAAATTGATAGATATGTCTAACACTAAAGTGAGCTTTATAAAGTAGTATGTCAATATAAACATGACTATTTATAAACTTTCTTGAGCTTCATCACTTGGACAAAACCGCTAATCAAGCGGGAATGTTTTTGCTTATTTAAAGCTTTCGTTTTGGCAGTGCTTCTTCCTGGAATTAGATTGCGGCCGAACTTCTCTAACCATTTTTAGTTCCTCTAACCACACATCTTCATCTGTTAATGTTCAGATGCCTGATGACCACTTTAGTACCACAGCAGCTCAAAGATGTTAAACTTTCTACTCTGGATAAAAATAAAATGGAAAGAGGTGACTGGAAGAACTACGTGGTATTTCGCTTGAAAAGTTTTGGCTAAAACTCTTTTTTTAGGCAGACTCAAGCGTTAATGGATCAAAATTATTCAAATTCAAGTGTGGGTTTTTTAAACAATAATCTACAACTGACTTATTTTACTATCCAAGAATTACAAGAGAAATCACATGAACAAAGACTACCCATGTATATAGCGTTAGAAGATCTTCCTAAGGCATTTGATCTGATCAATCAAGGATCTTTATGCGCCGTTCTTTTGAAATCTGGTTGTCTTCCAACCTTTCTTGCACTGATAAATTTGTATCACGATGGCATCCAAGCCACAGTGCCGTTTAATCGCTAGATTTCTAAGCCTTTTACTTTCAAAAAAGGTGTCAAACAAGGGTTTGCACTCGCCCCAAATCCGTTTGGCTTGTCTCTTACGTCTTATAATCATTTGATGTTTTTTGAACAAATAAATTGGGTTATTTCTTCTCACACGGAATGATGCAAAATTTTTCAACGCTTCACTCTTTCCATTTAAATAAAAAACAAAATAAGCCATTTTTCAAAAACTTTTTTATGCTACTCTACGTGCATCTTCTCACAGCCAACTACGAGACCTTTTTACTTCTACTGTAGTCCTTGAAAACATTTTGGTCCTACTATAAGCCTAGCAAAAACTGTCTTCAAGCTCTAAGACCATAATTTTAAAGTAAACGAATTTTTACAATCTAAAAGCACGAAATCACTTTTCGAACGAGAAAGGCTTTTACAGTTTTTGATCAATTAAAAAAGTGTGGAAAAATTACATCTTATCATTTGCACTTAGATCAGAGTTTATGAAGCATGTGTTCTTTGTATTCCTCTTTTGAGCACTGTTACTTAGAGGATGGTCAAAACAGAAATTCTGACTCAGTGCTTTTCATACAAAGTGCCAAAAATTCTTATGAAAGAAATTGAAAATAAAAGCTATTCGAGACCACTGAATCCGCTTTTCTCTTTTCTTTGTGGAATTTCATCGTTTGCGCTGGCCTGGACACTTCAGTCGCATGCCATATGACAGTACTCCTCGTCTTCTTCCCCGCAGTGTAGAAAAAGAAATAAGTTGATCATCCGGTAGACTACATCTGAGATATAAAGATGATTGAAACGTGATTTGAAGGATTTTTCTATTCGACCTGATATCTGGCCTCAGCTTGCGTGTAACAGTGGTGCCTGGAAGACCATGTTACAGAAAGAACGCAGTCCCGATTCAAAATTTTTTTTTGATAAACTTTGAACTGATTGATTAGAACAATCTCAAAACTTTAAAAATAGCTTTAATTAAAACATTTTTATATTTGATAAACTCTGCCAACCATGTTTTGCAATTGGTGAAACTTTTACCATTCATAAAACGGTTGCAAAAAAATGCGTGAAATGAAATGGTTTCAAAAGAGAATATTGGTAGATCACACTTTAGACAATTTCTGCCTTTCAACCAGATAATCCCGTGTATTTGTCGCAACCATGCTATCAAAAGACACATGCTTGTGATCAGTTGGCCCATGAATGGAAAAGTAAAAATGTATTATTATATTTAAAACGTCATGAGAAGTTAAGCTATTTTTTTTCATCTTAGTTTTGTCAGTTTTCAAAAGATCGTAACGTCCTTCAACCAAATAGAAATTACTATGGCATGACGATGAAAATATTCAATTATAATATAAAAGTTTTCCCACAAATATTCACAAAGATATTTTGACCAGACCTGTTTTCAACAACTTATTGTACTTTTTAAGCAATTCTTAAATAGAAAAACAGAATTCCAAATATTGGTTAACGTATATACCTCTGAATATAGAAATATTCTTAGCAAATGAGAAAATTCAGACAGGTACTAGGAAAGTCGCTTCTGGTTTCATAATCAAAATGTTCACAAGAAGCTACCATAGAAACTCTTCATATTAATTACATGGGCAACTCATCAAAGAGCTTCATTTTAGCATACTCACTAAAAGTTCTCTTCAAATCAAACATGATTGCAGTTTTCGTTAAGCTTTGAGAAACAAAAAAAGACGGACATCTGAAGATTATATTTCATCAACTCATTAACAAGTGACGTTTTGAACTCACTAGCCAAACACTATCAACAACGTTGATCATTGAACGAAGCCGACTCAGTGCAGAAATAAAAGAGGATATGAAGAATGACTTGACATTTGGTGAAAACTACTCAACACACCCTGCAGCAACTTCGACTTTGAAGCAAGTGGCAAGAATAAAAATGTTTTCAAAAAAGATTTTGAAACTAGGGCAGCAAATGGCACCTACAAGGAGCAAGCAAAAACAAAAGAATCTGGTGGGTAGTGTTGATGATCCATACTGCACAAAAGGCGAAAGTTCTGCTTTGATTCGTTTCGTGCTCCTTTTCAAATAGAAAATGAACTCTTGATTTGTGAATCCTTAACCTCAAAATGTGAATTCGAAAAACACAACTAGTTTAAATTTTTTTTGACCCAAAGCTTTTCGGGATGAAAGAATTTAAACTTAATGATTTTCTTATTCACACAATTTTAAATATTTGGCTTTTCACTGAAAATGAACCGACTGAAGTGGTTGCAGAGTTTCTTCATTGTGAACCAAATAAAAAAAAAACACTGGATAGTTACTTAACTTTCGAGATGACAGAAGCCTGTAAGAAAGTGCCTTGGTATATTGACTGTAGAAACTTGCATTTGAACAAATGCTGACAAAAATGAATTTGAAATAAAATTTAAAAATAAAGTTGAAGGTAAAAATTCATTTGTTACGACTGTTGCCATTGTGGCATGGATTCAAGGGTTCTTGAAAGAGCTGCCATGAGGTTTGATCGAGGTTCATAAGCGGGAAGTAGGTATTATCACATCCCTTCATCAATCATTTATATAAAGTCCAATGCTCATGTCTTTATCACTTGATGATGATGTTATAAATCTAAAAGCTTTGAAATGAACTTGGGAGAACGTTTGCGCTTAATTTTACCACTAGTTCAAAAATGTTTTTGAAAGCTTTCAGGCCAAGATTGTGAATATTATTGGATCGATTTGGTTGATTATGAAGATTTCAATGACGGATATATACAAAATAATGTAAACATTCGTCAAAGTTTAACATTTTTTCGATCTTTAATTAAGAGGCATACACATGTATTAAAAGTGAACAAATGATACATATGACTGAGAAAATATCATTATAGAATTTTAAAACAACTGAAATGGATTTAGTAGGTGAAATGCACTGGCTAATAAAGCTTGCGATTGATTTCTGTTTGTTCGGTAGGTAACTGCAAGGTCAATTCTTTCTATTAAATTTGTTTTTGCATGTGTTTTTAAAGGTTTCAAGGAAAACTCCACTAAAATGATGACGATAAATTTTAAACTTGCAACTTATGGATAAAAAGAGAAATTTTCATGGAATCAACTTTTAAGACAACATTGATTATGCAAAACCTTCCTAATATAAAAACCTTGGTCGCAATTCCGAAATAATGAAACTATTAGCTTAAAAAACGGAAAAAAAATTAAAAAATGAAATATCTCAAAAAAATTCGTGCTTGAATTCAGCGTTTGGGTTTGAAAAATATGATTGTCAACTAGCCATTTGCACCGCAGATGAAATTCAAAACAATACAATATTCTTTATTTCTTCTACTTCATTTATTTCTCTCTTTAACCAAGGTAGATTTAAATTCAAAAATAATTTCAAAATATCCTACAAAACACACGGAAATTCTTCATATTTGAAGTGTTGTGCGGTGGCCTGGGTGGAGGATGACGAGTACGATGATAAGTATGCAAGTGCTGCAGGTAACTTAAATTAATCTTTGTGAGATTTATGAATTTGATTTGATGATTTTCAGAAGACAGCCCTGATGATTACATTTTTTCAAAAAACTCAAAACTTTTCGATAAAAGTTAGAATTCAATTTTATTAATTTTTTTCTTTTTAAAAAAATATTTTAAATAATATATTTCAAATTATTATTATTTTAAACTAATTTATATTTTCCTCTTATTAATGTTACTCTCAGATAACCAATATTATTTCCAAGCTAATTATATGATGGCGCAAATCTCAAAATGATGCCATGCAGAAACTGTACCTTTTCAAAACTGCTAACACTTTAAATAAATTTAAACTCAAAATATGGTGTTGCATTTCAGGAATCGAAACCGCACAATCTCAAGAACACAAGAGATCTCTAGCTTACGCTTGTGGGTTCATGCTAATTGCTTCCATTTTGTATAATAGCTTATTTCGGGCAACTTGAATAATGAGTTTCTATCTATAAGTATTGCAACATTATAGAAATAAAAAGAATTATACAAAGCAATTGAAGCGTTGAATTTTTTTCATCGCTCACAAACAGCTATCCACTCACCCTCAAATCACAAATTGATACCACACAGTCTTTATCAGTGGCGTCAGTGCAATGTTCTTCATTGTGGTCTTAAGTGTGTGTTTGTTGCTCGAGAGAGTGAGAAAGAAGGATGAAGGCAGTTATTCTCTCGATGAAACCAAACTCTACTGATCGGAGATTGCATGTTATATAAGCTCAAGTTCTTTCTGTTTTATCGTCCCATGTCTTTTTTTTAATATATTTCTTAAATGTATTTTTAATATATTTAAAATTGAATGTCAATTTATTATGTCAAACCATCAACTCCTCCCACGAGTTTTGAAAAGAGAACCATTTTCAAACGTCAATTTATTTGAATGAACATGAAATGAGGTTGAAAAAGTTACTTTGCAACACAATTATGCACGCAGATGTTATTAAATCACAATTATAAACTAAATTTTTGACCGGTCTTAACACAACGATCTCGACGGAATGAGGGATGTATTCAAAAAGCGATGAGAAACACAGCTTTTCACCGATTTGTGTTATACAATTTAAAATAATCCAAATATGCAGACAAAATTTATATTCATTGTTTTTTCAATGTTTTGAAATTGATATGAAATGAATAAACAGCACAAGAATCCTGGTTGAATTCTTCATAAAAAATATTCCCATAAACGATTCGTGAAGTTCACACTTGACCGTGCCACAGCGCTTTAAAGACACATGTACTCAAGACTTTACGGCTCTCCAGCCACCAAATACTATTTACACTCAAGTACTGCGCTTTCAAACATACTCCAGTATATATCTGAAGGTTAATCTGAAGTTTATGAGTAAATGACGTAAGGAACAGAGCTAATTGAAGCGGGCTTTGGCAACAAAACGACATGTACCTTAGTCGTACAATGGAGTTATGAAAAAAAAAATTTTGAAAATTATTCCATTATACTTAAAAAACTATTATGAGTTAAATGAATATAAATTATAAATAAAACAAACATAAAAGAAATATAACTGTTCAAACTTCTTTTGTGGAATCACGAAGAACTGTAAATAAAATTGAAGAATTTTAAAGATGAAAAATTACTTTTTTGAAGGTGGATTTCATTATCTTGGGGTTTAGTCGGATCAAATATAAAGAATTTAAAAATTATCCTAACAAGAAGCTAATGAAGATGGAACGAAGAATTTTTAAAAATGTTTCGAAGCAATTAAAAAAGAATTTAGCAAAAATTTTCACAAAAGTTTTCACATGCATTCAGAGACTTCTCGTTACAAAATAAGGCTTCAAATTAATCTTTCATACCTTCATCCCTTTTAAGCTTTCAATTACTGTCTTTCTACGCTAATTATCTTTTTTTAATTTTCATAATAGCTTCTTTCAATCACTCTGAGATCCACATCAGAATCCTCTATTTCATTCACTGGATACTCTTTGTACAAGCCACCATCCTCAACTACCCTATCTTTCTCATCTTCCACATACCCCTCGTCAACATCTCGATTGCTCATACTTTCCACCTCTTTCTTTGAGTTTATTTGACTCATGTGAAAATGCAGACTCCTTTCATCACTGTCCACTTCCCTGTGGTAGAAGTAGTTGAAGTTGGACACGATGACAGGCACGGGAAGAGCGATGGTGAGAACACCAGCAATGGCACACAGGGAACCCACCAATTTGCCCCATGCAGTCGTGGGCATCATGTCTCCATATCCAACTGTCGTCATTGTCACCACCGCCCACCAAAACGCTTCAGGAATGCTTTGAAAATGACTGTTGGCTTTGTCTGCCTCTGCGAAGTACACAGCGCTTGAGAAGAGAATAACACAGATGAGAAGAAAGAAGATCAGCAGACCCAACTCTCGCATGCTCGCCTTTATCGTTTGTCCCAGGATTTGCAAACCTGGAAAATTATTCAACAAAAAGGGATTGAAAAAGGTTTCCAACTAGACAAATGTGCGCTATATTCTCTTTCCAAAAGATGAAATTTAATTGCTATTTAACTTAATTTAACTTAATGAAGTATTTCCATTCATTTGGCAGATAGAAAATTGTGGAATAGATGAATTTTTTGAATCTATAAGTTAAACCTTTGGAATGTCTGGATAGTTTGAAAATCCTGAAAACCCTGACAAGTCTGATGACCCTGAGGATGGCGAGAGACATGGCTTGGTTGCTGAGAGAGTCTCTGTTCGTTGTTATTAACATGGTTCCTGTCGTGTCAACATCACAGTGTCGGTATTTTGTATACTCAAAAATGATTATGTGAAAAATTCTTTGGATTAAGAGAAGTTATACAAATGTTAGTATATATTCTTAACGACCAAGTGAATGGCGTTTTTATTGCTTGGTAATTACAAATCGATTAATTCTTTGACGATATGGAAAAAGCATAAACCTAGGGTGATGAAGTAAGGGATGATAGCAAGTAGATCAATGACATTCATAATGTTTTTGAGAAAAGTGATCCTTTCTGGACAAGACAAGAAACGAACGAGGAGCTCAGTGAAGAACCATACAATGCACCCAGACTCGATGATGAAGAAGGGCTCACTAGCCTCGGGAATGCCCGAATCGAAGTCGTGCTTCGAGAAATTGCTTGTGGTGTTGTGTAGTCTGCTGAATATAAATGTGATCATTAGCAAGTTTATATAGGGCATGTAGAATTAACTCAAGCGTGAGTCGACGCATTGATTCAAGATGCTTCGACCATCAATTCATTCAATAAAACATATATTCATATTTAAAATTTAAAAGTTGATACATACGATGTTTTGAAAAATTGCTTTCAGTAAGTAACTTGTAAATTAAATGTAATGTAATGAAAGTTTTATGAAGCACTTTTCCTTATAGATCAATACGCTTGCTACAAATTTAATGTAGCGAAATCACACTTTGAAACAGGTTCTGATTGTTGGCCCAGGCGGCATAGAACCGGGTAACTTTAGATAATTAGTCTAATGCTCTACCACCAAGCTATACGGACCTACGAGTAAATTAAGTGCAGAAAGGCATTTAACTTGACGAATTATAAGCTTGAAGAAACGTTGTTGATAACATTTTGAAATAGCTTACTGACGTTTTTAGACGGGGATTTAGTAATTTGTAGATTAGATTTTGTACAGATAGCAACGTAAAAAACTTTATAAGAGCTTTAAATTATTCACATTAGCTTCTTTTTTTTTCAAAATATTTTTAAAATTCGAGTTTTTTTAATTCTTTGGTGAAAGAAAAAAATCAAAGCCTTTCCTAAATAAATTCGAGAGAAGACAATGAAATTAAGGCTTACGTCAGTCATCCATTTTAAAAATCTTTTTGAAGCTAGGAGTTTACTAATTTTTGTTTTATAAACAAAAATAATTTTTTTTATTTATTAAGAAAATAAAAAATGTTCAACTTCATTAAGAATAAGAAATATGAAAATCTAAACTTCATTAAAAACAAAAAAAATCTGATAATTTACTTTTGTCTTCTGAATTGAGGTAAGGTTTCAAGGCAGAAAATGACGATGGAGAGGAGGATGACGGTGACGGAGATGAGAGCAAGCAGGCGTGCAGCCATGGAACTCTCCGGGTACTCAACCAACAACCAAACCTTCTTTTGCAACTCATTTGCCGGCATGGGTCTGATGTCCTCTTTGGAATACCCTTCTTCCTGCTCATCAGTTGTGAAAGGATTTAATGCATCATCGAGTCTCAAACAAATATAGCGTGAAAAATGATAAAGAATAAATGACAAACTTCGAGATATTGTTGAATGACTGGCTCTTCAAACTGATAGAACTTGATCTCTTCAGTGAACACATCCGTAGGCACATTAACTGGCCTCCTTAATCTGCCACCACTTTGGTAGAAGTACAAGATAGCGTCAAAACTGGGTCTGTTTCTATCGAAAAAGTACTCATTCTTCATGGCGTCATAATACATGTTGCGTTTGTTCTTGTCTCCCAGAAGAGTTGAAGAGAATCGTTCGAGAGTGGATTTCTTTGTTTCGAATCTGAGGCCACTAACATTGATGGTGACTCTGTCGCTTATGAAGTCCCCCAGACATTCATGACTCGACCAATCATTTTTCATGTACGACCTCCTTCTTCCTTTCTTGCTCCTTCAACAAGGTTTAATTAGATTTCCAAAAAACTTCTTCCCAATTTGATTTATGTTCTTGTTTTATATGTTGAAAGTTTTCAATTTTGAGTACTTTATTTGAAAAAATTAACGATTAATCGAAGTTTAGCGATCAAATCCTTCATTTACATTTTTTTTCAGTTTCATCATAACATACACATGAAGAAATTCAAGCTTGATATTTCAAAATTGCATGTATTAAACCTGGTGTTACGGTCGTGGTTAGGGGAGGCTTTAGGAGAACAATACTCATAATCTTCACCGGCCTCTGAACACTTACTACTGTCACAATAATACATTAATGTCTTTATGCTTTGATAAAATTCATGAACTTTTAACACTTAAGCGGAAGATTTTCGATTTCTATATTTTCGGGCTTTTCAAAAGAACTTTGATTTTATTCGAAATAAAGTTTCACGCCGAAACTGCAAAAAAGATAATGTGGCAAATAATATGGAATTTGATTTTTGTGCGTAAACATTTATTGAAGCATGAAAATAGAAAAAAATCTTAAATTTTTTTGTTTATCATTTGCAAAATTTGCGTGGATCTCCCAAGGGTGTTGTAAAATTGGATTAAAGATGAAAAGACAATATTCGCTTGTGCGTCGGTCTCCTGATACTATTTTTATCTTCATCCAATCTTTTAATTTTGACCCATTTTCATGAGTTTTATGATTTTTCTATTTAATTTTAAAAGCTCAGTATTTACATGACGTTTGAGAATTCCAGTTTCGAATGTTTGTGAAAATTTAAAAATAGTGCTCACGCTATCAGCAACAAAGAGATTTAACAAACGTCAAGCTGCCATAAAATAAAGGCATTATTGATTGCATTGATCGTGTTTTATCATTTTATTCAACTTCTCAATACATTTATATAGATGTTCCTTTATTAATCGTTCAATTCATCATCCAGGCTTTAAGCAATTCTTCGTTAAATATAGCACGTAGAAAAACAATTCTTCATTTTTATCTGAAAATACTTTTGAAATAATTTTAAATTTCAAACTACCAAGAGACTTTTAGCGTTCCAACTTATTCATTGTTATATAATGCTTTTCAAGCTTTTAAAATTATTCAATCGACTTAAAATGTGTTAAATCTACTTAAGCATTACCTGGAGCATAGATCTTCATTTAGTGTCCAATGAGGGTCCTGTACGCGTTTCTGTTCAGTGCTAAATGCGTTCTTATCCACCTGCCGATGGTAATAATCATTCGCAGGTTGGTCTGTGCGTTGTTTGTAATCGTGGTCCGAGTCTGAATCGGATGGTGTGGTGGGTGAGTTGGTGTAGTGAACAGTGTGAGAAAAAATGGTGCTGATCTTGGGTTTTGAAAGCTTTCTCAGGTTGAGGCTGATTCTGTTTGGGGTGTCTTGTTTGGCTGTATTTGATGGTGGTTTTTTGGAGGGGTATGGTGTAAAAGTTCTTTTTGAGCCTCCGAAACTGCTTTTCTTCTTGACAGAGTCTTTTATCATGCTCAAAGTTAAAGGAAGTTGTAATGAAGTTTTGAGGAAATAAATGAAGTGAAGAGACAATTGATAGAAATTTCTGTTGACTGTTGGAGTCTTGGTGTTCTCAATGGGGCACAATCCGACGTACATTTTGCGAAATGTCTTCTCCTTTTGGCATCTTATGATTCTCTTTCTGCTTAAAATTTAAAAAATTTTGATGTTAAAACTATCGATTCACGATCCCAATAAGACATTAACAATGGATGTTTCCAATACTTTGGTCTTTAAATACAACTTATCCATAACATCAATAAAATATTTTTTCGTGAAAAAAATTCATAGAAACTGCAAAAAAATGAAAAGACTACATGCGTGAGATTAGGCAAATATTGTTAGAGTAAGAAAAAACCAATCTAGCAAAATCTCTATAAATTCACCAAGAGAATATCCTATATTTTATTAATGCAACATAAAGAGCTTTAAATAGGGAAGATTAATTACGAACGTTTTTATTTTCAACCAATAAATTTACTTTTTGATAAATAATCAATTATACAAAATTCAGTCAATAATTTTCACAACACAACCACACTGAAATAACCATCTGAAACTTTAAAACTCCTCCATATAAGACACAAACTTTAAAAGTACTTAATGAAATTCATCTGAAAATCTTCATGCGCGTTATATTATAAAGAAAAGAGTATTTACGTAATGTCACCAACTGTACAGCCCACATACAAATGTGTACAACAGAACTCACATGCTCTCTAGTTCCCTTATATATGTAAACAATATTACATTTTGCATGTTCAGATTGATAGTTTATAGTTGTTGGCATGTGGCAAACATTCTCATGTTTCTTCATTGTTTAAAAATTCAATGTTTTTGTTGTTCATATATACAATATTTATTTTTTATTTAGTTTAATTATTCATATTTTTTTGATTTTTAAGTTACATAACAAACTCTCCACGGAAACATCACTGTCTTTTAAAGCTTTATACCTTCTTTCAAGCAAAAAATTCTGAATTTTATTTCAATAAGCATAAAATTTTGTTTATATCAACAAAATTTTATTTATATTAGAAGTTCTTCATGACCACATAAAGCTGATTGGCTGAAGAACACCCATCCAACGAAGAGGATGCAACAAAACAAACACATCGTCCAGTCTATATTGAGACAGATTCATTCAACGTTGATTCCTTCAAAGTAGATTCAGTCCCCTATATTAGCCATAAATCTTTTTATTGCCGTTAATTCTGTCGGCAATTGGAACCGTTAAGCCCTTTTGAACCTCTGTTTCTTTTATATTTCTTCACATCACAAGTCACTCTTTCATATGTTCTGCGTTTAAAAGCATGATGCGAAGCAAATATTTTAACATAAGCTTGAATACTTTTGTTATTCCATGGTGGATGTGTGAAAAGAAAACTCCAATAAAGAGAAAAACACCTTTATAATTCTGTTTGAATTTTCTTTGACTTTCGAAAACTTTTAAACAAAATGTCAAATTGCCACTCCGCATACATTTTTAGATTAAAAAAGAAATAAAAACTTTGAAAAAAGTTTTTTTGAAGTGACATTCAAATGGGCAAGTTTTTTGAGCGCCAGTACAAACATCTTTCTTAAACATCTCTTTTAATATTTATGAAAATAACGTTAATGCACTTTTTCTTCTTATGAAGAATTAAAATCTACTATAAAAACCAAATAGTGCGTGGATGGAAGTTTTAACTTCAGCAGAACCACACACATTCAGCACGGGATTCACGCCTCTCACGCACTTCAAATAAAATGCTTTCAACTTCACATTCAGATGTCTCGCAGTCAATAACCTTATTTTTAATTGCGTTTTTATGAGGTCTATTTGAAACTTTGAAAATTTTTAACCGAGTTTTTAAAGTCATCAACTTAAATCAATTGTAAAAAAATTCTATCGATTTGAATCTAAACAAATTCAAATAAAATATACCTTTACGAATTCCCACTAACTTATGCACGGTCGGGGGCACACGCAGATGAAATAAAATTTAAAATAGCCTTATCCAACTGAGAGCCGTTTTAAAAACCATCTATCAGTGATCGTGCGTTTGAAGAGGCGTGTTGGAAAATACAATAAACATTACCACTATAAATCTGATGTCTTGAGCTGTGTTGAAGCTACAACACATGATGATATTTGATAGAGGCAATAACGAAAGATGTTTTCAATGTGGTTTATAATGCACTTCCGAAACGTAGTTGATACCTGTTTTATGGCATCCAAGCATTCTGTGGGCTTTGCAGCTCAAATCTACGCACAAACATGTACGTGAGTTTGTTTATGGGCGTGCAAGATTTGATCGCTAACACTGTCGATCCATGAGGCTTTTCTTTGTAGTATTAATAATGGTGATTTGGAGATTTTTCAGTTTTTGAGTTACAGAGGAAGTGTTGAAGGTCGTTTGTATTCGATATGTGTGTTTCATTTTTATGATGATGTGACAAAGCTCATTGATTGATCGAGACAAACAAATGAAAGGATGTGGTAATTTGGAAAAATCTCTCATATTAAATTGAAATAAATATTAAAAAAAATAATTTAATCAGATTTTTTATTCAATCGAAATCAGTGGACATTTTAATTAATTTTTAGTTTTGTTTAAATTTTCATTAACTTCCATCTTCGAAGTAATCCAACCGCAATAAGGATTCAATGTGGATAGCACAAGGTGGTGAAGAAGGCAGATGCAGGCTCCGTTGGCGTGTACATCTAGAAGAGAGCTCAAAAAGAACTAATTAATTTGTGTTATGTACCAAATACAACTTTATCTCTCCTAATTTCTTCTTCAGCGCTCAACAGCCCTGTAGACATTACATGTTGGAATGCATAAGTCGGTCATCAGATGACCCAGCTTTGAGCACTGCAACCATGGGGGAGTTAGCTTGCATTGAATGTAATGTAACTTAAAATGTAAATTAAAACCTTTATTATCATTCACGGCCATGTTTCCAAAGATTTATACGGAAATATCAAAAATAGTTTGTTTGAAACAACATATTAAAAATTTTTTTTATGAAGTGAATGTGGGATGAGTTTGGAGTGCTGATATGATTAATTATATGTGAGGGATTGACATTATATAGAAATAAGCTACCAAGGACAAAAATAAAAACATAAGCAAGATGCCTATTTAAAAAAAGATTGAAAAGTATATGTAAACAATTTTCAGAAATCTTAATCAACAGTTTCATAAGCAACACGAAAGACTTTTTCAATTTGTACATCAAAAAACCCCTTTAATTTCACATAAGCTCCTTGGACTGTATATTTTTGCATATTTTACGATAGTGTTAATTTAAGAAAGTAATGCACATTATATAGAAGAAAAGCGTTCATATCTAAAATATCCACTCAAAAACGTTACAATTATGTTTTTATTCCAATGATTTAGTAACTGGAGAGTATAAGTTTTTTTTACAAAATAACACTGAAAAAAGTAAATAAAACGGAAAAGTTACTGGAAGTTGAATTGGTTGAATTTGAAGATAGTGTGTGGATTAATAAAACGTTGAGGTGAAATGGACATTAAAAAACCATTAAAAGACTCTTCATCTCTTTAAGTTGTTTCAACAGCTTTCTGCCTTGAATGTAATTTATTTTATTGCTTCCCCAATTCTTTTGATGATATATATTACTACGCTAGTGCTGAACGTGATAAGAGCGAACTTTAACAAATGTTGTAATTATTGTGAGCTTCAGTTGTTTCTCGGCGATATATAAATGTATTTTGTTATCATCACCATAGTTTTGTGTCTGTTTCCGTGCTAGCATGGGTTTGGACGGGATCTCATAATGGCTATTTTCCACACTTCACGGTTTTGGGCTCGTATTCCAGTCTTCAGGTATCTTAAATTTGTCTATGATACCATTGAAAAGATCTGTCATACGGCCAATGCCTAGCTCACCAAAAGCTTGCGACATTTTCTGCAAAACCCCAGAATTACCAGATGCTTTTCCACACTTCATTCTGCCCAAAACTGTGTCGACTTCTATTTTAGGCCGCGGTCCAATTGTGGGATCGTGTAGAGCTAATGACTCCTCATTCCAATCAAACTCCTCATTCAACAGACGTTCATAGTGTTCTTTCCATGCAAGTAGCTTTTCATGGTCTGTAACAGCTAAGTCCCCTCTGTCATTTTTGACATAATTCTATTATACTATATAATAATGAAAAACACTTTGATTATATAAATGATTGAGTAGTTTCAATTTTTGCTGATTAATTTGAAAGAAAAGATTGTCGAGTTTTTATTCGAATCAAAGAAAAGTGTAAAACAAGAAGTAATGACGAAAAATGAGTCAAATGTCGATTTTTTTGATTCTCTCAAATACGTTAAATAAACTAAAATAATACTATAATAAGGGTTCTTGTTTTTGTGGGATGATTGCAAGAATAATAACAATAAAAACTAACGGAAACTAAAAAATTTGATTTACAGCCCGATTTCAAAAATAAAAATAAAAGAAAGTAAAATAATAATATACAAAATACCAATAATAATAATAAACAAAATAATAAAAACAAGAGAACAGTGATGAGCTTGAGAGTTGATTGCGGGTGGTGTTGCTGATTGCTTTATAAAGCCGCCATTAACCCTCTATGATGGCCACAGTGGCTGGGTGTGTCTTCAGGGCACATCATTTGAGCTTCGTTGCACGGATCCTTTTCCATTAAAAATCTATTCATTGAAAGCTTAATCTCCTAATTGCCATAAAATTGTTACGTATATTATTCTATATATTGATATTGTTATTGAAGTACATGGACCTTACAAAACTGAGACATCGATCATTTTAATGACCACGGCATATATTGTAGTACTTTATCAACAATGATGAACATGGTTTAAATGATCATAATAACATGGATAAGAACTTTTAATTGATGATTTGAAGGTCGTTTTTATACAATGAGACTTAATAGTATTTTTAATGAAATATAATAAATGGGTTCTTTTATATTAAACGCTAAGACAATATCTTTATGGCCTACTTACTAAATTACATGAAAAAATACCAAAAATTCCAATAATATTATTAGAGATCAGGATGAGTAACCATCATAAATCTCACACCGAGCCTACCAAGCATTTGAACACCATTGTAACTTATGATCAAAATCGTTGGTAACAGCCTCAACAACTCAAAACAACAAGCAGCAGCAGACGATATTCCCATTAATTATCTTTATAACACTTTCTATAACATTCAAGTACAAAATCATTTTATTGTCTCTACAGGACCCTGGCATATTGACTCCATATTCAATAGCATCTAGTATACCCTTTTCATATTGTCCTCTACAGAATCCCAACATACCATGTCCACATTGTACTTTATAGCACCCAGTACATTATGTTTGCTTTGTCCTCTACAACACCTCTATAGCACCCTGGTAAACTACCCTCCTACTCTCAAGCACCCTATTAATCACTAGTGCAACCTGACACTGCAAATCGAGACCCTAACGCTATTAGTCTTATTTAGTATTGATATATTATTATTTTTATTATTAGTATGAAGTGATAATGATACTGATTTTATTGCAGAGTGAGGTAACCTTTGACGTTATTTATAGGCTACTTATTTGTAGATAAATACAAAATTATTACTATAATAATAATAATAACAACAATAATAATAATTAGTATTATTGTAAATATGCGTATTAATATCAGTATTATACTGTCTATAGCAGCATATCAAAATAAGGCAGGAGCATTGTTTATTTACAGAAGGTATGTGTGCTTTTGTATCCTTGTTATAATCCGCATTTTATGTATCATCATCATGACCGTCATCATCCTCATCATGAGCATCACCATCATTGCTAATCTTTACAAAACCATTATTATTGCTTTGATTATTGTTTAATTGGTGATTGGTTTTTGATTATTATTACATTATTTTGATTATTTATATTATTATTGTTCACAGGATAAAAATGAGTAGGGTCATGTGATTCTACGTAGGTGACATGATTTGCAAAGGAGGGTGTCGTTCAGAGGGTAACAGAGAAGGTGGCGGTCACTTGCCAGGCCTCTGTGACAGTCCTGTGTGAAGCGGTGTGATGGGGTGTAGTAGTGAGAGGTAATGGTGTGAAGTGTGCTGTGGTGTAAGACAATGTTGTGGGTATGATGAGGTGTGGAGTGTGAAAAAAAGTGTGGTGTAAGATGTGTGATGCGGTGTGAGATGTGTTATTTTCTATATATTCTATTATTATTTATTCATTTAATTAATTTATTTAATACTAACCATTATGTCGCACATTCGGTGACGGTGGGATGTGAAGTGGTTATAGTATGGTGATGTGGTGTGGTAGAGTATGGTGATGG
Source organism: Pterobdella sp. o SKG-2022 (assembly GCA_964035795.1). Lineage (NCBI taxonomy): Eukaryota > Metazoa > Annelida > Clitellata > Hirudinida > Piscicolidae > Pterobdella > Pterobdella occidentalis. The sequence continues at coordinate 3,502,341 of OZ038322.1, forward strand.
TGGGATGTGGTGTGGTATAGTGGTGGTGGGATGTGGTGTAATATGGTACGTTGAGGTGTGGTGTGGTGTAGTATGGTGGTGATGGGATTTGGTGTGGTGTTGTATGGTGGAATGTGGTGTCGTATGGTGGGATGTGGTGTGGTGTTTTATGGTGGGATGTGGTGTGGTGTGTTATAATGATGGTGGAATGTGGTGTGGTGTGATATAATGATGGTGAAATTTGGTGTGGTGTGTTATAATGATAGTGGAATGTGGTGTGGTGTGATATAATGATGGTGGAATGTGGTGTGGTGTGGTGGGGGTGAAATGAGGTGTGGTATGATGATGATGGGATGTAATGTGGTAGAGTATAGTGTTGGTGGAATGTGGCGTGGTGTGGTATGGTGGTGGTGAGATTTGGTGTGGTATAGTATGGTAATGTAATGTGGAGATGTGATATGTAATAGTTTGATGTGATTCGGTGGTGAAGTATGATGATATAGTTTAGCGTGTGACGTGGTTTGGTTTGATTATGGTAGTGTAGTGTGATGGAGGTAATAGTTATGATAACAACAAGTTGATTATAAAGGAATAGGAGCGATGTCTAAATGGTGCACCAACGTCGTCTTATCGTCATAATGTGAATGTGCCAAAACATGCTAATAATATGATGCTGGGAGTTATGAAAATGCTTGATTCTTTCGCCATATGTCCAATACACTTTTAAGTATTATATATCAACATAATTGAACGTATGCAGTATTTTTTATATTGGAATCAAGTTGGTCAATTACGTGAATGCAAGGCGGAAAAATGAGGTATAGAAAGAAGATAGAGAATATCATAAATTAATCGAAAGGCAACTAAATGATGTAAATATCAACTGACGATGATAATATCGAATGACGTGTTTGCAATAGTAACAGATAATAAGTTTTTATAATTGATATTGTTTTACAAGAGCAAACTCTTATCAAACGAATAAAAAGATCTCCACATCACGAACGAAGCTCTTTTGATCTCATACAAAATCTATATTCATAAAAATATTCACAACAATGGCGAGTTTGAATTAGGTTTAGTGGAAGTGGCAAATGGTTGATTTTTTTTTGAAATGGTGCAAATTTGCCTACGCAGGTCGTTATGGGGGCTTTTATATCTCATGATGCAAATTTTATCGCTCCAAAAAAACAATTAAGTATTACTCGTGAGCTGTTCAAAGAAGAATAATGATAAAAATAAAACAATAATAAAGAATATGAATATATAAAAAAATTGAGCATTTTCAAAATAGAATCATAAAAATGTTTAAATTTTTATTTACTTAATATAAGAAAATTTTCAAGTCCCGCTGATTATATTATTGGAAAGGTAGATTGGTCTATTTCAAAAAAAAAATTTTCCTTTATTTATTTCTCACTATTCACGTTAACTGTTTTTTTAAAATTTCCTCTTATCCACCAGTCTTCATATGCTTTTAACAAATTCGATTGGTCAATAAGGCCATAGGCGAAGTGAGGAAAGAAGAAATACAGTTTTAATATATATAGGACATAAAAAGCAGTATACAGTCGTGGAAGCGGGAAGATAAATGAAGAAATATACGGGTAAAAAAGAATTCATAAAACTAATCGATATAAATTCTCGAATGATATAAAGGGTGATAAAGTTGAGAAACAATTAGACCTCCACGCGGCCTGGTGATGATTCTGCCAAACTGAAAAGCATCGTTAAGCAATGTTTCAGCTCCAGGCTTGTGCAGTATTGATTCGCACATGGAAACAATTTGAGTTCTTACACTTATTTTTTGTTTCTTAAAATAAAAATTGTCAATTTTGCATGTTTCTCAGATGACTGAATGAAACACAAGTCATTATTTATGATCATTCTTTCTTAATAACGCCTCAACTCGCATTACTTTCCTCAAACTCAAAAAAATCATTTAATATTGTATTACATTTATTATTCTAAGATACCTCTAATAACTAGCACTAACACCACTGGCTGCAAATGTTCTGAGAAGAGTGGCAAATATTGGACACCAAAAAAAAGGTTGATAATGAAAATAATGCAAAAAGCTTCCATAAACGCCCAAGGAATATAAAGCAATTGAAAAATTCATTTCTAATAGTTTGAAAAAAAAACATTTTTAAAGTTTCAGAAAAAAATCTTTTTCAATAGTTTGAAAAAAATCTTTTGATGTAGACTCCAAAAGTTTGAAGAGAAGCTCTAAAAATACCTGAGAATTCCAAACAGACATGAATAAATTCATGAACAAAAATATACTTAGAAATATTATGAGTTCGCAATCACCGGCTAAAAGCCATTATATTTGTTATGACGATAAAAGCATAAAATTTATTTTTTTTCTCGTCTCTCAATGAGACCAAACTTTTCGAGACCAGGTTCTTTCGCATTTTGATAATTGGCTTCATTAACGTTTGGTGTCGTTTTGCCTGCGTTACAAAGTGGCTGAATTGTGTGTAAAATGCACAGAACTCATATGTAAATCAATTTATCAAATCATGTTTATAGCCAGCTATATTTACTTGAAATGAAGCTTATAGAATTAAAGAAAGGCATATAATAAAATTGACAAAATATTAAATCCTCACCAAAATTGAAAAATTATAAGCTTTAAAAAACACAAATCAAAATAAGAGACTTCATGCTTTTTAAAAAAGTGGGATAAAAGCCCAATCGAACACTATATAAAGCACCAAAAACAGGTCTTAAAGAAAAAAAAATAGAATAGTAAAGTTATAATATGAAACAAAAAAAAAGGCATTATCATCACAGGACAAATAACAAGTAATGAAACAATCAACAGATAAAGCGAAACAAAAAAAGTGATGAGAAAAACAAAACACTAACGTGGCATTTGAAGCACTCCACGTGGAAGTCCTTCTCCATCGACACCACCCTGGTTGTCCCCCCGTTGTACTGGCGAGTCAAATATAACTTGTGTCATGCTGATACTACTACTACCACTACCATTACTAATAAAAATGATAATAAATTGATGAATATTTGAATAATAGCTAGATAAACTTAGTTTCTCTAACAATCTTGAAAAAAATATTTTGAAAAAACTATTTCAAATCAAATACAGTAAAATATAAACTCATCCTAGAACAAACATTGACTAGTGAATAGTCTCGAATCTCAAACAAATAAGCACCCACCTATCAACCAACACTCTATCGTAAATTCCAAAACATTTATTAAACACAAAGTCACTCACTTGGGTAGGAACAATACTGTGAAAGCAAGAGGAGCACTTGGGAGCATACAAACTGGGTGGTGGAGTGATGCAATGATACATAAGCCATGAGTGTGATCATTAGTCAACATCATGTATTATAAATCAAAATTATAATCAACTCCGTGTTATGCAATTGTTCAACCGTTTTATTTTTCGTTATACAATAATTCAAACAATGGATCACAGGGAAATAAAGTAAACAAAAAGCCAAGAAAAGAAAGAAAATAATGTATAGATAAAAGCAATATAAAACACGATACAAAACAAACCTATGATAATCTCTGATGCAGTATATATCGTTGTGCACATCAATGGTGAACGCCACACCATCCAAGCACACTCCACATATGTGACATTTAAAGCATCTTGGATGGTATGAGTTACCCATAGCTTGCAGGATCTGAGGTGGGATGATTATGTTAGTGATGGGTTGATAGTGGAAATGGTGATAGGTGGTGTGAAATTAATAGATGATTTGGTGGTTGAATAAGGAATGGTGTAGTTGAGCCGAGAATGATTATAATTTGAGCCGTCGAAATAATTTATTTCGCAATTGATAATTTTTAGTCGTAATCATCGATTTAAACTGACAAATTTTGCTCGTAGGTTTTCGTGAATACACTCTAAACCCCTAATTTTTATTTTGAAACTTGGTGATTAAGATTTTTGAATCCTAATCAATTATCCTTCAACATGCAAACCTCCCAAATCTCATCAGTAACATTCAGTTGTATTTAAGAGTAAAGCTTATTCGCAAAAGTTCATGTTTGCCAACGTATTCTTAACCATGCATGTCACTAAGATGATTGCCCACACCTTGAGAAATATGGTGAGTGGTGTGGGTTCGTTTGAGACTTGCTACCAAAGAAAACTAAATAAAAACAAATATAACTGGAAGCACACTGGTTATTGCATCGTAGATTGACTGAATACGTAATAATAAAAGCAATACTACTACTACTACTACTACTACTACTACTACTACTACTACTACTACTACTACTACTACTACTACCACCAGTAATGAGAAAAAAAAATATAATCTAAAAAACGTTGCGGATAATGTAAATAATTATGTAACGACGGGACTGACATCTTCAATGATCAACTGGCCACAAGAGGCACATTTCTCTGAGGTCTGTTGGAAGCCTGAGTACTGGGTGGTTATGATACAATAATGGTGAGAAGATTAATGATGAAAAACAATACGAAATAACATCAATAAAAAATAATAACGAGCAGAAAAATTAGAATAGAAAAACATTGAAAAAGAATAATTTCTGTTGAAAATCATCATCATCATCAAGACTCACATTTTTATCACCATTCTTTTTTAATTTTGTTTCCATGTCAATATGGGTTTGAACATAGATTTAAAACAATAATATAAAAATTGACAATATGAAAAATGCCATAAAAGCTCCATCCACCATTATATTCATGAACATTCAGTTCGAAATCAATTACAAGTGAAATTGATGGATCTGCCCTCAAGTTCTGCGTCATTTTGTATGCGAGCATGCCATCAGTCGCCCCAAAATGTGCAATGATGGGTGGAAATTAACAAAAATACTTTGCAAAAGTAGGTAACTAGATGCATTAGAAACTCGAAACGCTACATATATTAGCAAAAACAGAATCATCAATACAAAATGGAACCCATGGGATTTCAAAAAATATCTCATGATACTTTATGAAATAAAAATTTGATCTAGTATATCTTATAACTGAATCATTATAATTAAGCTGTAAATACTTCTCAGCATTGTTGGTTGTGCTGTGGTATGATGGTGTCAGTAACAACCAATGAAATAATGAAATCAAGGTTGGGTGTAGATCATTGAAGTTTTTAGTGTATGAAATGTTTTAATGAAAGGCATGATGCTAACAAATAAGCAATTCACTAACTCATCCAACGAAAATAAACAAATTGTGCATAGAAAAATTCCGAAATAACATATTGTTATACATGAAAATATTAACGGACATCATAAAAAAGTATTATAGTCACTGGTATGATGAAAACAAAAAATTTTGAAAAATTAATAAGGTTGAAACATAAGCATGGATGCTAAAATATGGAGCCCAAATAGTGCATGTTGATTGAAACATACCAGGTAGTCTTCCTCACAATAGATTCTGCCCTGAACGTTGTAAAAGTGCTTGTCCTTCAAATGTCGACCTGTGTTGGTGTGTTGTGTAGTTTGGAGGCTTATCACTGTGTTAAAAGTGATTGTTGATTTGCCTGGCTTATAGCAGAACATCGAACTTATGGTTTGAAGGTGTTTTGAATTGTTTCCTTTCAAATTTGTTGCTGTGAGCTTAAAATACTAATTGAGCCAACTTTTCTCAATTTTATAAAAACACACTGCAACTACTAGTGTTAAGTTGGATGCAGTTTAGCATCAAAGTTCAAAACAGTATTATTTTTTAAAGATTATAAATATAAGAAAAAATTCTTTTGAACAAAAATTTAAATGTTCTAATTATAAATTCAGAGTAAATTTTTGTTAAACAGTTGATAATTATAGTAATTCATAGAACACTAATTGAAAATCTTGGCATTTTTTCAACTAGCATCATCAACCAAAAAATGGCAATTAAAATCAGTTTTTTACTGCTACCCTTCTCTAGATTATAACAGGAAAAGTAATCAATAGCTAGAAACAACAAGGCAGATGTAGCTTAATATCATACGCTAAGCACAAACATATATAGAAACAAAATCACAAGCCCACAGAGACAATCAAAAACACAGACCACATGAGAAGCAAGTGAAGCATTCAGTGTGGAAGACTTGGCCTGAGGCCTGGCAAGCCTTTGACACATCTGTGATGGCTTCCTTGCATTTGGTGCAGGTGCCTGAAAGAAAGGTCTTAATGGTGTGAAATCAGTTGATAGGAAGAATTAAATATAACAAATTTTTTACTGCAAAATTTTAAAGTTTTTTCACTAATTTTTTGAATGTATGAAATGTACTATAAAAGAAGTACCTACCTAGGAAGGTGAATTTTTCATTATAATCAGGCATCATTTGGGATTGGTAGAAATTGCCCAGATTGACATCAGATGGCAGTTGCCGAGGTTCGGAATTACTGTTCTTATAGAATAGTGGAAGATTTTGATAATCTTGTTTTTTGTTGGGAGTGTTTGTTCTATGGTAGCCATAGTATGGAGGTGGGGATTTTTGTTTTGAAAGCACTTCGGTTTTCATTTGTTGGGAGTTCATCTGGTTTCCACCAAATGTATTTTTGTAACTGTTTTGAAGTTGTTTACTATATAAACTCATTTCTTTTTCTATTTTTTCAGTAAGTTCTTCAACCTTTTGTTCAGCTTTTGAAGGTCTCCGCAAAGGAGAAATTGTGTCATACAAGGCTGTCTTGACAAACACACCATTTTGATTCATTTCTATGTTATTATTTAGGTTGTTTGACAAAAAAGTGGGATTAAATGAGGGTTTTTGTGAATAATTGGGAAATTTTCCTATAGGTAATTTTGGTGAAAATTTTTTTGCTTGTTCCATTTTATATTCTTCAGCCATATCTTCATTGACGAAAATAGGACCTGAATCCTCTGAAGCGACACTGGCGCTTGATACATCTCCATCGTTGTTGTCCATTATTGGACTGGCATTATCAGTCAAACCATAAGAATCATACGCCGTGTCGCACAGGTCTGAAACTCTCAAAGAAACATTATTGTTGATTGCACTCGAATATTTTTGAAGATAAGGTTCAGAGTTTCTATTCATTATTACTCATTTTTTGATTATTTTATTTTATTTACAGACGTAAATTTCAGTAATTTAACTATCTTTATGACATTTTGCGTAAATAATTAGTGAATTTTTTTCAAAATTGTCTAAACAAAGGTTTTTACAATAAAAATACTTTATTTTTGTATTCCATGCAATCAATCTTAAAAAAGTGGTGCTAAAGTAAAAAAATTTAAAGAATTTAAATTACAGAACACACAAGAAGTTTAAAAGCATTGCTGGTACATCTATCAACCGAGCCTGCGAAGTTTTAAAAATTGTTGTCGATTTTTATAAATAGTTCATTAGAACTATAAAAGTAAATTACTAAATAACATTGAAAAATTTTCATATTTAATTAAACGTTATATGATGATCAATAAAAAATTTTTGAACATCTTTGTGTTATATTTTTACCAAATGTTTAGAAAGTTTCAAGTAATTATCCAATTTAAAATACTTCTTGGAGTATATTTTACGCTCTGAAACTTTTCATAAGATGACTTCACATTATAGTTATTATTTCTTTGATCAAGATATCAAAATTATAATTAGTGCATTTTTCTTATCATTTTTGACATTTTAATAATTTGTTGAACTTTCAAAAATGATGAAGTTTGAAGAAATATAAGTTATTGAAAGTATCAAAATTGTTTGAAAATCAATTTATTACATGTAACAACAATTTTTGAATGTATAAAAACCAAACTTGTTAGAGATAATGTGGTATTTATATATCGCTTTTGTGTTTAGATCAAATTTAATTGAACAAAATACAGAGGCACAGACGCTAATTGTTGTTCTAACGAAGGGTTGAACCAGGTAACTTTAGTTAGCTAGTCTAATGTTGTTCAGCTGAGCTATAAAATGAGGTCGAATGAGTTAGTCTTAAGTGCTATGAAATTTTGAAAATGAACAAATATACCACTTTTGATTTAGTTATTTTTTTTGTAAAAAATTAAAAATAATAAAACTAAAAAATAAGAAGCTTGGAAAAGTCGCCCAAAGAGCTTTTTTTTCCTTGATGCAAATCGCACTTGAAAAAATATTCCAATGAATGACATGTAGCTTCTGAACATAAAAATAAATTATGTATGCATTATTTATGACTCTAGAAGCATTAAAAAATGAATTTTCTAACCTAAAAGCCATTTTTTAACGCAAAAAACTCAATAGTGAGTTTTAAAATTTTTGAAACCCGAAAAAAAGAAGATAAATCGGTTTTGGGTTACAAGGACAAAAAAAGGCTTTGTTTGGAGAATAAATTTTCTATTTTTAAAAAATATGGACTTTGAATGTGATTAACCTGAGTGACTCCATGGAGAAATGACATAAATTGAATCAAATTGAAAATGACATAATAACTTTTAAAAGCTCATAACCGTGTAAAACATATAAATTGAGTTCAATCCTTGAAACATGATGAAATATAAGAAGCTTTCAAATCTTAATTTAGAACAACTTATTATACGTTTCTTTGAAAGCTAGTGTTTTAAAATTAATTCTCTCACTACTTATCTCAAAAGTAAGTACAAATCATTGTTTGTAATCTGTAAATGTTATCACAAGTACATATTGTACGTTTCTTTGAAATCTAGTGTTTTAAAATGAATTCTCTCAATACTTATCTCAAAACTAAGTACAAATCATTGTTTGTAATCTGTAAATGTTATCACAAG
>OZ038322.1:3511217-3671226 GCA_964035795.1 Pterobdella sp. o SKG-2022
TATAATTTACTCACCACAAACTTCATTGCAAAAATGAATAAGCTAATGCTTTTCGTTTCCTTAGTTGCATGTGTGTCGTCTTCGAAAATTGACTACTCCAAGTAACTATGCCAACCATTTTGATGGGACTTTGAAATATTTTTCAGCTATGCGATAATATATTTTTTGCTCTCAGCTACAAGATAATTGCAAGTGAAAATGGACATGACTTGGCCAAAATTATTGATGCAAGCAGCTTGAAAATTGACGTGATACTTTAAGTTATTAGATTCAACAAATTATAAATTCTGAATCATATATTTTGATCATGTAAAATTCACTGACAACAAATTGTTCACGCACCCAAGTACCAAGTGGTGAATGAGGACAGAAGTGTTCTCATGGTAGCTCCCGCTTTAATCCGCAAGACATTCAGTCTTCTGCAAGCAAGCAATGTTCCTTTCACCATCGTCACTCACGATCTTCAGAAGTCAGTTTCAAATTTATTCATACGCAAAGTGGTAACAAAATTGTATAAAAGTTTTGTAGTTATAAATGTTGTGATAAAAAGCACACTTCGAGGGTACTAATGATTGTAGAGACATAGAGGCAGAAGCAGTCCAATCTGCTGATTGGTTCAAGGCCTATCATAACTTTACTGATGTGAGAGTATATTTATATAAATATATTATTCAATGCACTAATAAATTTAAACGAAATTTTTATTGCAACATCTTAAAAATATTGTCACCGACTAAAGCTTAACGTCAATTGATTAAAGCAACTCAAATGGTTGGACCAAATCACAAAGAACAACTTGAAATACTGCAGTCTGCAAGATATTGGCAAGTCTTACCTCGGAAACCCTTTGAGAGTTCTTAAGGTTGGTAAATTATTTAGCAAAGCTCAAACAGTTTACAAAAGTTTATTTCAATAATATCAATAAAAAAACGCTAATGATTTTCGAATTCATTAATACTAAATACTAAGTTTTCTTTGAGACAGTTTTAAATGTCTAAAAATAATAATTGATATAAAATTTTTCTACAAAAACTAAGACAAAGATTTTCAAAATGTCAACATTTCTTTCCAATATTCAAAGGTCTACACTTGTTATACATCAGCTAATAAGAAATTCTTTACTAATATTAAAACTAACTTACGTAATTATTTGCAAAGATAACTGTGAAACCAAATAGTAAAACGATACTAATATTAAAATTCCTATATTCACTTGTAAAGATAACAGGAAAGCCAAACCAGTGCAAGAACAAGCCAGCCATCTGGATCGACTCAGGCATCCATGCCAGAGAATGGATCACACATGCTACCAACTCTTACATTATCGACAGGGTATCGCTTCATACTTTTACAACAACAACACAAATTGCCATAAATTTATATAGTAAGTGAGTTTAAATATTTTGTATAGCACTCCTTTCGCATCGTTCAGAGGTTATAAACTGTTCAAATAATATTTGAGATAATCAGTAGAAAGAAGAAAATTGAAGCTAAAGTTTAGAAAAAAAAATCCATAAAATGAAAACAATTTATTATAGGAATGAGAGAAAGGGATAATAGAGTTAAGAGGAGTCGTAGAGCAGTATGCTTAGAAGGAATCATAAGGTTAGACAGATAAGAAGGTGGATAAGAAAGGTTGAGAAAGATTATTAGAAAAGAAATAGAAAAAGAAAGATATTTGGATTTAAAAATAGATTAAACTGAATTCTGAAAGATTTAACTTAAGATGAGTCATCCAAGAAACAATAAATTAAAGACAATGGATTAGCTTTGAAAAAGTAGAAAGAAGAGAAAAGAGATGAGAAGAAGGAAAGATATAGGAGTTTTAAAGAAAAGCAAGACTCAAAAAAGTAGGAAGTTAAAAAAAATTAATAGAAGAATATGATGTGAAAGACAAGTTTTCATTAGTGGGCAAAACAATTTCTTTAAAACCTGACTGAATCGCATTACAATTGCAAATTTTAAAGATAAACTAATAAATATATGGTTGACAAACTTGGTTTCTTACAAATCTATAAAAACAGAATTAACATCAGTTAAAACTCGAAGTATCCAATGACCACAGTTGTTGAAGGACTACTCGACGGACAAAGAAGTAAAAATGATCAGGGACACATATGACTGGTACTTTCTTCTGAATCATAACCCTGATGGGTACATCCATTCATGGGAAAAAGTATATATTATACATTTTTCATCTCTATTTTTCAAAACTCGGCATCAAGTTTAAAAAAATACCTGCCAATAGAAATTTTTTTCAAAACTATATTATTCATTTTCCTTGAAGCAACAAGCACACAAAACTTTTAACGCAGGATCGTCTGTGGAGGAAATCTCGTCTCCCAGCTAACCCTCTTTGTGTAGGAACTGACCTCAACAGGAACTTTGATCACCACTGGAATGGTAATTTAGCAATTTTCAATGAACCTTTTTGATTTCAAATGATTCTTTATAAATCGACGTTGAATGTAAAATACACCTGGAAAAATAAATTTTTTAATAATTTTATTCATAAAAAAGTAGATGAATATTTATTCTAAATATTTCTACTGAAGTTATCATTTAACAAAACGTTTTATTTCATTGAAACTTGTTTAAAAATCATTATCATTGAATTTAATTTCACGTTCACATGTTAACAGAGGTAGGTACAAGTCAAAATCCATGTGCCCAGACATACGCCGGTCCCAAGGCAGCATCCGACGTTGAAACTCAGAGCGTTTCCAAGTTCTTGCTCTCGAAGAAGGGTCAGTGGGACATTTTCAACACCCTCCACTCTTATGGACATTACCTGCTCACTCCATGGGGATACACCGCAAAACTGCCACCCACTTTTAAAGACTTGGTCTGTGAGCTGTTGTATTATCAGAAGTTGTTTGTTATTTAAACAAAAAATAAAAATTTTTTTCTTTGATACTTTTATTTTATTAATTAAATTTGAAGGAAACATTAGGTAATGCAACAGTGAAAGCTATTGAAAGTGTCAACGGCATTAAGTTCAAGTTCGGAGCTGCCTCTGTTGTTTTGTGTCAGTACTTCTTGCCTTTTATTCAATATAAGCTTTTAAAATTTGAAAATATTGAAACATAACATAGCAAGTATCAAAACTATGTTCACTAGAAAAGCACCGATGATTTAATTGCCGTTGCATCATAGACCTTTAAGGTGATATATAGTTACCATGTTCGATTCCGCGGGGCCGACAATTAGCACCTGCCCCTCAGTGTGTTTTCGTTACATTAAATATGTAGCACTCTCTTTGGTTCTAAAAGAAAAAAAATTTCATAAATGCTGTATTAAATTCTAACAGACCCCACATCTGGAACCAACGACGATTTTGCATTTGGAGTTGCAAGAATCCCTTTCGCTTACACATTTGAACTCAGAAACAAGAATTCTTTTGTGATTCCTCCTTCGGAGATTATTCCATCAGGAAAAGAAATTTACGCTGGCATCAAAGCCCAAGTGAAACAAGCCATTATCACCAGACCACCTACCTGCAAGAACTAATTTCTTGCTCTTGACGCTATTGAATTTTTAAAAAATTTTTAAAGTTTACAGAAACATTAAACTTTTCAAAACATTGCCTCAACTTTTAGTATTTATAATTATAAAAAACTTTCGAAAGTAGAAAAAAATCGTGTTACAAAAATAAATAAAAGTTACAAAATTGCTATATGACCACAAATATTGAAGCCTTTTCTTAATCAAATTACGCTCATAAAAAAGAGCAAACTGAAAGATTTTGAATAATTTTGATAACTTATTTTAGCATTTGAAGTTTTATTAAAATTAAACTATTCTTATTTCCAAGATGTTTTGTGGCATCGATCCTCTCACATAGTTTTCAGATTTTGTCAAGCCGAGGGTTAGATGATCATTTTAAAACTTACGATGTTTTCAAGGGAATGTGGTTGTTTGAAACAACAGCCAAGATGGAATTATATAGTTCAACGGCTGTTTCTCCACTAAGATCAGTAGTTTTATTAGACAATGAAACTCAAAAACTTTTTCAATAAAAAGTTGATTGTTGAAGAGTTTCAATCCTAGTTTCCAACTGTTTCATAGACAAAGGGAGATTTGACCAAGTTGCATGACCAAGTGAAAAGTTTTTGGTTGGAGTTGCCAGTTTCAGTCTAATCAATGTCTGCACTCTAATTCTCACCTTGGAACTCAGCACAACTTGCGGATTATTAAGTCTTTTCAGATCCATTTTGAAAACTAAATATGATTTTGCTAACTTTTTCTAGCAAGAAAAAAGTAGCTTTTAAACTTTAAATACTGATACGCTCATTTTAAAAGTTTATTTAACGGTAATATATATTTTTTCGTGTTATCATATTTTAATAGGCGTCACGTGATTCACAATTTTTCTCTTTCTCTTTATCACTGCATCTTTCTTTTAATGCTTAAAGTGCTTGACTTTTTTCGTACCAGATTATTTCCTAGTGAGAGGTCGAGTCATCTTTTATTAATTGTCACCATTAAAAAAATAAAAAAGGTTTTACTGGCTTTTTTTTCAGGTTTAAAGCTTCTTGCAGTGCCACATAAGCGGGTTTTTTCTGAGAGTCTCAAAAATCCCCTTACAAATAAAAGCGTATTTTTTTGATTATTCTTCTTTATGACGTTTTTGTCTTTTTTATCTTGTAAAGCTTTTCATTAGTGATAGTTTTGGGCCAGTGTGTAATAAATTGCGTATAAATTTGTGTTGAGGTGCGTCTTATTTTTCTTCTTGTGTGTGAGTCAAGGCCCATAGTTTATTATTGTACATTGTGTTGGCGTATGCTTTGAATATTCTGGTTTTATTTTCTTTTCTTAGTTTTTTTTGAATATTCTGTTATGCTTATTGAGGTATTTATTGTCATTTTTTTCTTGTTTGTCTATGTCAGTATTTGTGTGAGTAAGGCTTGCTCATGAGGCCGGCTTTATTAGTGTATAAGTGTTTGAAAAGTTTTTCCCTGTCTACTGTATCAAAATTTTTGGACCTTTTAAGCATGGAAATGTATATTTTATTATTTTATTGTGCTGGTTGTTTCACTGCATAAATGTAATGAGACCACAAACTTCACACCTACTTTGAAGTCTTCCCTCATATCAGTGAGTTCTTCAATTCAACTTGTCTGCGTTTCAAATACTTTGTAACCATTTATTCATTAAAATATTAACTTCAAATGGAAATGAATATTTTTTTTTATAATTTAAGCAAACAAGCCGCTGGTCTAAAACAATAGCATTCAAATTTCATAGGGTTTCTCCATTGAATTTAATATTTTTGCAATTGATTACTTACTCTTCGCATTTGCTTACCAAATCTTTGCAATTGAAAGCTGTAAAGTGAGGAGTTGCACTAGTCGAATCTGAAAAAAACTAAAGAGATATTCAAAACAAGGGTAGTGCTGAAGGGTGGGAATTTGCATACTTTTTTGATCACATGGAAATTTAAGTAGGATTTTTGAATAGAGAAGCAAAGTGTGAAGTGAAGGTTAGCATCGTGTTTTACATCTAGTATTTTGAATTTGCAAGTTACATCAAGTTTACTTTGGTGAAAAGATCGGATTTGGTGCAGAGTATGGGACTGCCAATAAATATCACACCCTTGATAAACCACACCCGATTGTCGTTTTAGATAGAACTTTTGTTAATGTCCGAAATTCTTCCAATGGCACTGACACTTAACAAAACCATCAGAATTGAACTTCTTTCCATCACTAAAGATTTTTTCAAGCCAAACAACTCCATTTGTTGCAAAGCTTTGCGGTGGAGAGAGTTGGCAAACAGACATTTCTTTTCGCTTTCCATACTGCAAGTAGTTGAAAAGCTTAAAACTTTGAGCACGCCGTGTAAAAAAAGGGAATCCTCGATTTACTCTAAATCAATTTGCTTAATTTGTACGCATACTAGCTCGTGAAGAACTTTTTTTGTGGATAAGACAATCACCTAAAAATTTTTTCTTTTTCTCAGTTGGTTTTTTTTTTCAGCCGATTTTGAAACTTTATGATAGTGTTAAAACTGCTGAAATTTCCTTTTTTTCTAGCATTTTTTTCTACATATGACCATGAGCAGTCAGAAGGCAGCAATATAGGCTTTGGATTCTTGATTCTGAATTGGAAACGCCAAACATGTGTTACCATTGACGCTTTTTTATTATTCCCTCACTCCTAAAAAACCTCCTACAGATTGTCGTTTCAAGCAGCAGGACCATCCAAGGTGATCCTCTTCTCTGAAGATGATTTCAAACCAATCAGCTTAATTTTTGACTTCACAGCACGTTACACAAATTTTGCGGTGGTAGAGAATTTTTAATTGGAGTTCTTTTTGCTTGGCATACTGCGAATATTTTTAAAATTTGGAATTTTCAAACACTTCCCGTGGAAGTAGGTTCTATTTGAATTTTTGTCGGCCCCTATAACTCAATGGTTGAGTTACCAGGGTTCGATCCCGCTTGGACCGACAATTAGCACCTGTTCCACAATGTGTTTTCGCTACATTAACTTTGTAGTAAGCGCTTTGAGAAAAAGCGCTTTATAAATATCGCATTACATTACATTACTTTTTCGAGTTTTGTTCTCATACCAGCTTTCAGTTTATATTGCAGATACGAATTCATTCTGTGTTTTTTACTTCTTCTCTTAGTGCTTCTGACTTGGAAAGATTTTAAAAATCTTATAATAGCGTTTTCACAGCAACCAAGCACTTTCCGAAAAACCTTTGTGTGGGTGGTTTTCTCATAAAACAGTGTGGCTGGACTTGAGTTTACTAAGAACGTGATAATTGCGTGCATTTGCCTCCTAATAAGTAGTTTTGAAGCTTAGATAAATTTTATAGAACTTTATAATTTTCTTAAATCAGTTTGCTTAATTTTCTAAAGATAACTTTATTTAAAAATATTTTAAAACGAAATTTTAAAAAAATTGTCTGTTTTAGAATATTTAAAAAACTACTGTTAATAAATATTTCATTCCATTTGTCTCAAAGATTTTCAATTTAATCAAATGCAATTATTATGAAATCGATAGCAAATATTTGATAAGCGAGTGAAAAACCCTGATAGTAATCAATTGTTTTTGTAGAGTTCAGTTCAAAAAATAAAAGCTCACAATCACTATCTATTGATAATATTAATATATAATTATCCATATCTATAATTTCAACGTTTTTATCGTATAATTGATGATAAGATAAATTTTCTAAAAACAACTTTGGAAGTATATTATAGCTAAGACATGATAAATAAATATGCAAATTGTTAGAGGGGAGTTAAGCAGGCAAAATGAAAAGTATTATTTTTTTTGTGGTGCTTGTTTTGTTTGCAAATGAAAGCCACCAGAAAAAACATTATACCAAGTGAATTTTATACTTTTTAAATTCAAAAACTTTTAGCTATAAAGAATTTTTCATAGATTTTTCATAGCTTTTAAATCACAAGCTAGCATGTAAAGCGTGACTTTATCTTGAAATATCATCAAAATCACAACAGTTAATTTGTTGCTCAATTATTTATAAGATAAAACCATTTAATTTATTTTGACGAACGAACAAAATCAAACGACAGTTACAAGATAATAAAGAGTAATGAAGGCACAGATTTGACACCTACCTTGGATGCTGCCCTCATACCAGTAAGTCCTTCAATTCAACTTTTCTACTTCATTCACTTTAAAACTACTTTTCATATGAACCTTCAAACAAAAAACCATCCACACTTTCAAGTACCAAGTGGTGAATGACGACAAGAGTGTTCTCATGGTAGCTCCTTCTGCAATTCGCAAGACATTCAGTCTTCTGCAAGCAAACAATGTTCCTTTCACCATCATCACCCATGATCTTCAGAAGTCAGTTTAACGTCATATGGCCCGTATACCTCATCTGGTAGAATATTAGACTAATTATCTAAATTTACCGGTTATAATTTTTTGTTGGGCCAACAGTTAGCATCTGTTCCACATGGGTTAACGCTACATTGAATTTCTAGCAAGCGTTTTAAACTATGAAAAAAAGCACGTAACAACTAGGTATATTTTCAAAAGTGCATACTATGCAGAGATATTGACGAGGAGGCTGTGACATCAGACGATTGGTTCTACTCCTACCACAAGTTTGAACAGGTGTCTGAGTCTTTTAAACTCATCAACATTAGTTTTTTATTTTTTTGAAAAATT
Organism: Pterobdella sp. o SKG-2022; assembly: GCA_964035795.1. Lineage (NCBI taxonomy): Eukaryota > Metazoa > Annelida > Clitellata > Hirudinida > Piscicolidae > Pterobdella > Pterobdella occidentalis. The sequence continues at coordinate 3,519,377 of OZ038322.1, forward strand.
ATTTTCGAAATCAATAATCATCAACGTCGATATTATTTTCAAAATTTTTGAGCAGATGTTGGAATGGTATGAGAACAAAGCTAGCAGCCACAAAGGAACGGAATTTTTTGAGATTGGTAAATCATACGAGAAAAGACCTTTGAAAGTTTTCAAGGTTACATTCATTTTCACTCTTAAAACTCTCCAAGCAAATAGACTTATCACCACAAGATGACAGGCAAGAAGACAAGTTGCAAACAAAAGCCCACAATTTGGGTGGACTCAGGCATCCATGCCAGAGAGTGGATCTCCCACACTACTGCCTCATATATCGTTGATAAGGTGTTATGGTGTTTCATTTTCGAAGGGGATTCAATTTTACTGTAAAGGAGAAAACTGTTCTATTTAAGAATCGATTATAAGTTGTAGGCTTATTATGTTTATTAACTAAATTGCTCATAAAATGATTTTTTTTTGTTTTGAATAATCTACCCATCAATGATTCATCAACTAAGAACACTAAACTAATTCATTATGCAGTGTTAAGTTGTAAGCTTATTCATGTTTTGAAATAAAATTAAGCATAAAAATTGAAATAAAGAATTTATTCCTATAATTTTAAGTAAGTCCCACAAACCAGTTGCTGGAAGAATACGGCAAGAACCAAACAGTGACAAGCATCAGAGATGATTATGACTTGTACTTCTTGCCCGTCATGAACCCTGATGGATATGTGTACTCTTGGGAACTAGTAAGGCCATCTAGGAAATGAAATATAAAATTTTGAATCATATTGAAAATTCAAAGTTAAAATTATCTAGGCCTGTTCAAAACCATGGTTAATTCACAACAACATTTTGAAATAGAAATCTTTGCTGTCATGCTGAAATATTATTCGCCACAAGGACCGATTGTGGAGGAAGTCTAGGAAGCCAGTAAACTTCTCGAGTTGTGTGGGCACTGACACGAATAGAAACTTTGATCATGAATGGGGAAGTATGTGTTTAACATATTGATATATTTCATCAAACAAACCAACATTGAACCCAACTTGCAAATTTTTATCTTCAAAAAATTTAAGAAATTAATTTTTAAACACTACAGCGATTGGTATAAGCCACAACCCTTGCCAGCAAACATACGCAGGTCCAAAAGCCTTTTCTGACCCTGAAGCAAAAACTGTGGCTGACTTCATTCTGAGCAAGAAAGGTACATGGGACGTTTTTGCGACACTGCACTCATACGGGCATCTGATGCTTGCTCCTTGGGGATACACTCAAAAACTACCTGAGAACTATGAGGACCTGGTCTGTGAGTGATAAACAAATGCTCTAAAGTTTTATAATGTGATCTATTTATAATCAAGTTGGAATTGTTTTCAGGAGAAAGTCGGCAATGCGACAGTGAAGGCAATATCGAGTGTGCACGGTGTTAAGTACCAATTTGGAACATCGGCCAACATTCTTTGTAAGAGCAATTCAAGTTTTATTCAGAAACATTTCTCGTCGTTTAAAACTTGATTATATAATAAATAATAAATCACTAAGTTGTGCACCATAATCAACCATACAGATCAGTCATCAGGAACATCAAGGGACTGGGCGAAGGGAGTTGCCAAGGTTTCATAATGTTGCTAATCCATGAATTTCATACCAATATTGTTGTAAAAATTTTATTTTATAAGTTCACTTTTATGGATAATTAATTAACTGGTTTAAACCTCAACCAATAACCGCAACTAAGCATCTGCAGTTTTACGACTGCTTTTTTCGGTATCGAAAAAAGAAATTCCAAAGTTTGAGAAAAACTTGCCAGACCATTCAATAAGCATAATCTTGCTTCAGTATTTAAAAATTCATTGATGCTGATAATAAAAAAATAAACATCGAAACCCACGCATGACTTCATGCAGATTCCTTACGTGTACACATTTGAGTTGAGAAACAGCAACAGCTTCATCTTGCCTCCCAAGGAGATCATCCCTACGGCAGAAGAAATATATGCTGGTTTTATCACCATGGTTCAAACCATTAGAAGCATTACCCCACCTACTTGCAAGCAATGATGCAATTATGAGTCAAAATTTTCTGTTGCTGAGTATTTTTAATGATGTTAGTTAAACGAATGCAATTGAATGGATATTTGAATAATAATTGTTGAAAGTACATAAAATCTGAATTAAATTAAGAAATTTAAAATTTGAAAATATAGAAAATAAATTCTTTTTTTAAACTCGTTAAATTAATCTTTCAGACATGCAATTTTTCAATATACTTGGCGTATTTACTTACTATTTCTAAAAATTTTCTAAAAACAAATTCAAAAATCACTTGAAACTTAAATTCAAAAGAAATTTGACTCACAATTATATTAAATAAGCTGGTGACTGAGATGCAACAATCAAAATTTAAAAAACTGTTAAGTAGTTTAGCATTGATGTGAAGCAATTGTACAGAAGCCAATGAAGTTGCAGATATTAAAATGCTTCGAGAGGATTGGTCAAAACCTAATCTAAACTTGATCTTGCTTGCTACATTCTTCAAAGTCGCTTAAATTGTATTCAATTAATTTAATTAATAAATAGAATTTTAAGTTTTTAGACAATGAAAAAATAAAATTCAACCGTTGAATTTTTTTATATTTATTATCAGTAACTATCAGTTAATATTTTGATTAAAAAAAACTTTTTAAAAGATTATCAATTAAAACTAAATCATTTAGAAGAAATGATGGTTTATATATGAATATGCTTTGGTGAAATCCTTTTCTATATATAAATATCTTTCGTGCGCATAAATACTTTGACCGAGGAATTGAAATAAAATTGAAAAGAGTTGAAGAATATAATTATTTTTACCAAAACCTTCATCATTATTTTAATTTATAAAATTTAACAATAAAAAGTCAAAGTAATGAATTTTTGGTTTTTTTAATTGGAAAACTAGAATTAAAAAAGATGGACTCATGCAAACCTCCCAAAAAAGCCCTCTCAACCTTTTCCATCGACCACATCCTCTCCACCCTTCCCACATACCACAACACCAACTCCAGCAATGCTCACTCGTCACATCCAGGATTGAATGGTAGGAATGAATATATGAAAGATAGGTCCGAACAATGCATGTTCCACTTAGGCAGTTTGATATGTGATGTAGGTTCTAAAAATAAGGATTCACAAAGAATCATGAAAAACGAAAAAGAAACAGTATTCTACAAGGTTGACATCGAATCTTCCTTCAATATGGCTTGTGGTAGTGATTTTAAAAACTCTTACTACCCTACCAATAATGTAAACGCTATTAAAAATGAAGTTAGTGATGAAGATGATGGTTTCAAAACCAACGACGACCATGACGATGCTATGCATTCAAACACAAAGCCATTCTACTGGGATGTAAAGAATGGAAAAAATATTTATGGAACAATGTTCAATAAAGGTGCAAAGAACAAAAAGAAGGATGATAAAGAGCAGAAAAACTTGTTCGAAACCTTTTACACTAGTTTTGGCTTGCAAGTTGATCAAAGAGGTGATTATTTTTGGAAAATCCATCAATTTATGTATTTCAAATCACAAAAAAAATTTTTTAATGAATTAAAATAAAACAGAATTATCGTAAAATTTAGCTATTGCTAATATTATTTTTATTAAAAGCATACGCCTAATCTATCAAAGATATCATCACACCTATCACAGTAAAATTAAAATCATGAATACAAATATCAAGCAACATTCAGAAAAAAAAAACAAAAGATTATTGTTGAAAAAATATTTGAGGTTAATTCTTTCAACGAGAAGTTTCTATTTTTTTCTGTTTTCTGCTATCTTGCAAAGTTCAGTTAAAATGGTGTTTTGTGTTTTCACGTATATGTAGAGATTGATTTTTCTTTCTGCTGAAACTCGTTTAGCCATTTTCTATAGGTTTGATATCTTTTCAAACGCAATAAGAGAGTGTCTGTCTTTTTTTACTGTCTTCGTCATCTCCTAGCAAAAGCCAAGTTTTTTCGTGAGTTTCGACGATTCATTTTGCTTCTTTATTCGAAGCTCTCCATAATTCAAAGCTAAAGCTCTAGGAACTAAAAAACAATTGAGCTTATTTTTAAAAATTAAATTCACTGTTAAAAAAAGGTCGTCAAAACAAAAGTTGGGTATTTGCCCGTGTTGAAGTTCTATTATTGTTTTGTAATGATATCTGTTATAAATTTTATATTGATTTAAAAAAATTAATTCAACTGTTCAAGATGGTGAAAAAACAGATGACTCTACACAACCGAAGGTAACATTCAATAGAAAACTAATTAAAATTTGAGACGAGCATAATAGAGCATTTCGATAAACAGGTACGTAAGCTGTCTACTCAAGATGAGTCTTTGAGCTTTACACCATCACCCACCTCCTCCCCTCACTCACCTCCTCACAACTTCAACTTCAGGAAGAAAAAAACGAGAACTGTCTTTTCAAGAAACCAGGTTTCTTGTTATTTTGAACATTGGTATGCAAAAAATTGAAAGTTTCTATAATTAAACCATCGTAGTGATTCAAATTTTGATTTTTAAAGTTTTATAAATTTTACTTACCATAAAATAGTTTAATCTATAAATTTCATAACCCTAAAACATAATGATTTTTTGGCACCCCCCAGGTGTTGCAGTTGGAATCGATATTCGACCTGAAAAGGTACCTGTCGAGCACTGAGAGGCTTACCCTGGCCAGATCATTGGACCTCTCTGAAGCTCAAGTGAAGATCTGGTTTCAAAACAGGAGAAACAAGTGGAAGAGACAGCTGGAAAGTGATATTGAAACGTTAAAAGATGGGAGAAAGGTGTCGGATGGTCTTCAAAATATATCAATTCCAGAAATAGAAAAAAATTTTGGGGGAGCGATGATGTCGGTAAGAAAACGACTATCTAACGACAATTTGATGGATTATTTTGATCAAGAAATTTGTTTTTCACCTTACAAAACTTACAAATGCGTCATCGGCAATGATTTTTTGGCGAGGTATGAAGAGGATGTCAAAAAAGAATCTCTTTATTCAGACTTGCATAGACTCGGAGCATGTAAATTTAGAATTTTTTCAAAATTTTTATTTGACAGTTCTTTAATCTGTTAGATGAATAAAAATATCTCATTAAATAATTTTATCACGTGAATAACCAAAGCTTTTGGATGATTTCCAAGTTTATTTTTTTTATTGTAAAAAGTTCTGTTTTTAAACCTAAAAAAATATGAAAAATTTGTTCGAGCAGTAAAAGTTTTTATTATAAAGTACGAATCTTTCCGTTAACAGTGTAACATACTTGGAAATGTTACACTGTTAACTGCTTCGGACTTTATAATTGAAACTATTAATGTTTACAGTTTTTTTCATTCACTTTAGTTCAAAAATAACTAAACGAGTGAAATTATTTATAATTATTTCTTTTATTACGTAATTTTCAGAAACTGTATGTTTCAAAAATAAGGTATTTAAATATTTTTGTGTAGAACTTCGTTTTCAAAAAGATAATTTTTCGAAGTTCTACCCTATCAATGAATTTCTCTGTGGTCTAGATACTTTTGCAGTTCAAACCACTGTAACCATATTTGTATTGTATAAAATGATTGTAATAGTACTGTGTTTTATTTTATGTTGTTTTTGTCTTTTAAATCAAACTAGATCGATGCTATTGAAAGTTGACTTCTAAAAATTTCGTGACCATAATAAATTATTTCAATAAAAATAAACATGATTTTCAAACCACCAACTATGAAATCGTTTAAGAGTTTGAAAATCTATTAAAACTCACCACTATCAGAGCAACACCACCACGCAAGCAGCTCTTAGTGTTATAATGACGAGGCAGGAAGCAACAAACAGCGTCTATTTCCGAATCATTACGCCAAACAATTAGCTCAAAATACATTATGCAATTTCAAATCTTTATTTTTTACATGAGCCTTTTAAAATTTTTATTGAAAAAATTTCAAGTTTTATTTTGAAATTATTGCCGCTGGGAAAGTAATCACAAATTGGAAATCTTGAAAGGGGGCGTAGTTTGAGGAAAGTTCAAGAGAAGCAAAAAGCATCGAGATGTAAAGAGAATGAATAAGACTCCTTTGTCTCACTAATCCGACGAGCGTATGATTTGTATAATGTGAATTTAATAATCACGTCATTCAAGCTACAAGAGATTTAGAGCCGGTCTAAAAGACTTATTTTCAAAAAACTATACAAAATAAACCACATATGATACATTATTTTTTAAAAATTTGAAAAAATTAACTAGGTAAATATGAAGGCTTAGTGCATCATTTGATGACTCGAGGCCATGAGATCTGCCATGAGGTGGCTCAGTTTAACGCTCCATTAGGTTATTAATGTCATGCTTTGAAACAATCTTTTGAAAGAATACAAATTTAAATATTTATTTGATGATCTCGAATGATTCAGAATGATTCAAAGCTCAAGTCAAGAGTAACCATTTGATATTCTTTCTTTTGCGTGGATGTTTAAAACTTGTGTAACATGCCTTTAAAACTCAAATTTGCAAGCACTTTTATAATGTATTTTTTAGATTTGATCTGTTTAGTTTGAATTAAATTGTTAGTGGCATCTCAACAGGGCTTCAGCAATCAAATGAGTCATGTCAACCTTTTAAAAGTCATCAACATTTTATATTCATCAAAATTAAAATATTCATTATCAGAAATATATTCAAGTATTTATAATTCAACAAAATGTTTTAGATAGAATTATTTATTTCTAAAATGGCTCAAATGAAAGAAAACATTTCATGTTATAAAAGATGATTTTTAATGTTAGTTATAAACAACGAGTTATTAGGCGAAAGCATATCGAGGCTCGTTGGTCTAGGGGTATGATTCTCGCTTTGGGTGCGAGAGGTCCCGGGTTCAAATCCCGGACGAGCCCTATATTTTAGTTTCTTGCCATATTTTTAATGTTAGTTCTAGTATCTTCAAACTGTGTACTAAAAAAAATTGCCATACAGAAATCTGAAAAATAACATTTAATAGCTAAAGGTAGTAAATGCTTAATGAGTAAATGAATTCAAAACTTTACTTTTGGAACGATAGAATTTTTATTATTTCAAAAAATTAAAAAAAATGTTCAATAAAAAAAATAAATAGAATATTTAGATACTTGACTATTTCATAGTCAACACTACAAACGGATCCAAACGAGCATAAAATGAGTCAAACTTAGTTATAAAAATTGTTACTACATCGTTATATAACCCCATTGCTACAAGGCTCGTTGGTCTAGGGGTATGATTCTCGCTTTGGGTGCGAGAGGTCCCGGGTTCAAATCCCGGACGAGCCCTATGTTTTTATACTTTTGCCGTTTACATAATTAGTTTTAAAATTTGGTGCTAAATGGCATCTCAAATTTCTATATAAAACTTTTGGAACAAAAAAAAAAGTAAGCTTTAAATGATCGCACAAAGCCATCCAAGTATTAAAGGAACTTCAGAAGATTAACTTTAGATACTTCTTAACCTTTAAAAGCCTTCAGAGGTTTCGATCTATGGGCTTCTACTCGTGTCTACGCTTCAAGTATTTTTCAATTTTAACTTTGGTTTTATCGATCAGTTTAAATTGATGAAGTTATATGAAGAAATTGATACGTGGCTTTTCGTTGTATGTTATCAAGTTCTGACTTGGAGTTTGCTTCATTGTGCCTGGATTAGTAAAATTAATATTTTATAGGCTTTGATGAATTTTATTTTCTTTTTAGAATTTTTCATTAACTTTTGGTTTTTCATGAACTTATTCAAATGCTTTCGAAGTTTAAAGTTAGTGTTTAAAAATTCTACACTAAAACATTTGAACTTTTTAATAATATATCATTTTAATTCTATAAATTTAAGTTTATGATAAAATATAGTATAAATTGTTTTAAAGTAGATTTTTAAGCTTTTTAAACAAAACTGTTTTAAAAACATCGTTACAAAAGTTAATTTCGAAATTAAATTGTTGGAAAGTTATTGATATAATTGAAAAATATCATTATAACTATTTAGTATTATAGAAAACCAAATCTTGACTAATTATAATTTTGTTGCGCCATCTGTGGAATGAAAAGTTATTAAAAGTTTTTTATACTCACTAAAAACTATTTTTTTTAGCTGCACGTTTGTCTACATTCCCATACTTCTATGCATAGAATAACAAAATTTGCTGAAAAATTTGAGTTTTTTTTTATCCAACCCACTACAATTATTGCATGCATCACTGGGGTCTTTAAGGCCACATGAGAAGGTCTGATGCAACAGTCTTACACCTTTAATTTTTGCTGAATTTGAAACATTTTATTATTGAAGTAGAAATTATATATGTTTGAGTTTTGAATCAAGAAGCTTATCATGAGAAAACTTTTATCGTCAACAACTCCCATTGACCATCAATCGTTACTCGTTGAGCAGTGAAATCGAGTTTGTATTATAAAAGTGCCACTTATTGCTATGAAGCAATCTGCTTTCAACAAAGATTGCCACATAACGTTGTCCCAGGCACCAAAGTTTGCTCATGGGGCCAAGCCATATTACATAATGCTAAATCTCCTTCTTCACACATTCTTAGCTTTTTCTCATAGACTCTTCAACTTTGAATCTTTTTATGTAAGTTTTTATTCACTTTGAAATTTCATTATTTTCTTTGAGATAAAATTTGAATGTCTATGTTTTAAATCAACTTACGATATTTAAAAATAAAAATGACGATTATTTATATTTAAAAAAAGAAATGAACAAACTTTTATAAAAATTATTAAAAGTTTAATTAAATCGAAAAAGAAAATTTTTTAAATGTTGACATAAAAAACGATTAAATAAACCAAAGTCTTGTAGACCATCAAAACAGAACAAGTGCATTCTGCCGTGAAACATCATTCTAATCAAATGATACCCTAATTTCTGACCTGTGTTGTGACGTTCAAATCTGTTAACTATCGAACATTACTCTCTCAGAGATTGGAAGATGGGATGAGAGGATGATGGGATGAGAGGATGATGTGATGAGAGGATGATGTGATGAGAGGATGATGTGATGAGAGGATGATGTGATGAGAGGATGATGTGATGAGAGGATGATGTGATGAGAGGATGATGTGATGAGAGGATGATGTGATGAGAGGATGATGTGATGAGAGGATGATGTGATGAGAGGATGATGTGATGAGAGGATGATGTGATGAGAGGATGATGTGATGAGAGGATGATGTGATGAGAGGATGATGTGATGAGAGGATGATGTGATGAGAGGATGATGTGATGAGAGGATGATGGGATGAGAGGATGATGGGATGAGAGGATGATGTGATGAGAGGATGATGTGATGAGAGGATGATGTGATGAGAGGATGATGTGATGAGAGGATGATGGGATGAGAGGATGATGGGATGAGAGGATGATGTGATGAGAGGATGATGGGATGAGAGGATGATGGGATGAGAGGATGATGTGATGAGAGGATGATGTGATGAGAGGATGATGTGATGAGAGGATGATGTGATGAGAGGATGATGGGATGAGAGGATGATGGGATGAGAGGATGATGTGATGAGAGGATGATGTGATGAGAGGATGATGTGATGAGAGGATGATGTGATGAGAGGATGATGTGATGAGAGGATGATGTGATGAGAGGATGATGTGATGAGAGGATGATGTGATGAGAGGATGATGTGATGAGAGGATGATGTGATGAGAGGATGATGTGATGAGAGGATGATGTGATGAGAGGATGATGGGATGAGAGGATGATGGGATGAGAGGATGATGTGATGAGAGGATGATGTGATGAGAGGATGATGTGATGAGAGGATGATGTGATGAGAGGATGATGGGATGAGAGGATGATGGGATGAGAGGATGATGTGATGAGAGGATGATGGGATGAGAGGATGATGGGATGAGAGGATGATGTGATGAGAGGATGATGTGATGAGAGGATGATGGGATGAGAGGATGATGTGATGAGAGGATGATGTGATGAGAGGATGATGTGATGAGAAAATTTGAAATTTTTTTTCTGTTTAAGATTTCTTTTCACCTTATTTTCACTTTCTCACACTTGCAGTTATAGAATTATCGATGGGCTCAATTTATTTTGTATTTCATTAATCTTTTAATTATTAATTACAGCTGAATTTCATTTCAAAATCTAGTTAATTTCTTTTGATTTCATAATCACCTCAACTCCAATACTTTTCAGCTTCTATGTTCCTTGTGTAGGTAAGCAACATATCCTATTTTCATCATTAGGCTGTTGAGTTTAATCCTTAAATAAAGTAAAACTTGTCTAAGAAGCCAGTCTAATGAAAGCAAACTGATGAAACAGTCCTTCATTTACTTTATATCTAAATTATAGTACATGTAAACCAGAAGTTACTGGAGGCTGAAGTTAGGATATGTACTGTGAAAATGTAACAGCCTTTAGCTGGCTCGAGTGACAGGGCTTTAAGTTGAAAACGTCAGTATATTGTAGTGTTGAGTTTAAATGTAAGAAATATAACTCATATTAATGTTAATACTTAGTATTATTTAAAACAATAATAAATATTGTAAAAATAAAAAAATTCCAATAAATATCAATAAAAAATAATAATAATAATAATAAGTATCATTTATATATATTTAAAACTAATAAAGACCATAAAACCTTAAAAAATCAATTAAAATCATGCTTAAAGATTAAAAAATGCAGACTAATTGCAATCAACACAGAAGCAACAGTGCTTTAATCTGCTCTAGGCACCACAGCAATGCACTAACTCTCTGCTCTTTTTGGCGGTGTGTGTGTGGTGGTTTTTCCTTGATTTTTGTGCATTTGAGCGTTTGTGACTTTGTGTCTTTGTGTCTTTGAATTTTTATCATTCTATTTGTATCATTTGTATGCTTTGTTATAAACTGTGGAGGACATCCATTATTTTAAATTGAGTTGAATTGATTTTATAAGTGATATACAAACGAAATATCTTATATTTGTTTATTAATTATAATCCACAGTGAATTTAATGTTTCTGTTGGTTAAGTACATTTGATAATGCAAAGAGATTATTAATTGCAAGGCAATGAACAATAAATGACTCACATATTAAACCTAACGTTTGTGCAGACGATCAAAAGGCTTAAGATAACATCGTTAACAAGTTAAACTGAACTAACATATGATCAATCAGATAAGCACACTGTACAAATTATACTTCATATCAAAGAATTGCTTCGAGTTGTGTCTAGTGAATTTTTTATGCAATATTATTCAACAAAATTATTGAAATTATACATATATTGATGACCTAGTGAAAGCTTAAGCAAAAGTGAGATAAATAAACACAAATACTTATTATCTTACATATAGTGAATAAATAAGTTGAATTAATTGTAAAAATATCTATCAAGATCATTTCAAAACATAACATAAAGATTGCGATCAAATCAAATAAATTATGAATTAATGTACATTAAACTTAAACGCTTCACTTAAACGCGCAATAAACAAAGTCAAACGATAATGAGACAGCCAAGATGAAGTGGTTCTAAGCATTACAACAGTGCTTCATGACCATTTATGTCTTTGGCTACTTATAATATCGACTTTGATTTTATGCTGTATGTTGCTATACTCTCAACAAAATTATCACTATTATAATAAACATGAATTTTATAAAACTGATATTAATTATCATTGTTATTACACATAATTATAAACTAATATGAAAACTTATGGTAAAATTATTCTTATTTTTTATAATTTTTTATACTATTATTAATATTATTATTATTTTTTTTTAATGCCAACTAAAACACACCAACTTACGATGGTTTAGTGACTGCGCTGATATGGGTGGTGGTAATGTCGTAAATTGGTGTCCCACTGAGCCACCCTTGTCGCTACTATAGCTTTTATTAGTTCAATTAGTTTTTGTTTTTTATCGATGTTTATTTTTGTTTTTTTTGTTATTTGAATAATTGTTTCTGTTATTATTGTTATTTTTTTGTGATGATGTTTTGTAGTGGTGACTTTGGTATTAGTGGCGGGATTTTTTTATTATGTCATCAGTGTTTTTTCGATAATGAAAGATCTGTTCTGTTTATTTAAAAGTGAATCGGTTATTTTTTTAAACTAAATTTCAAATTTTCACCCAAAATGCCTATAACTTATTTGAACCAAAAATTTTAGATAGAAAAAAAGAGTTTGCACAGAGCTGTAACTCGAGTACTGACTCTTCTAAAAAATTGCACATTACACCACGTCAACCGAGATGGGGGTCAGTGGATGTGATGTTGAATCTGCTTCCTCAAACTGTATGATGTTGAAGACTTCATTGGTGAGTGCTGAAAGCGGGGTAGGAGAACTTTCAATCTGGAGGTATGTGTTGGTGGCTGCTATAACTTCAGAGATTATTGGTTCCCAGATTATTTTTTATTATTAAAACTAGTTTATTCGATTCAAATTTTTGGTATACAATTTTAACGGAGAGCAGGTTTTGAATTTAATTCCGTTTTATTTTAATATGATGCCCAACCCTCGGTAAAGGAAAATAGGCTATAAAAAAATTTGATTGATCGATATTTTAATATGATGCAGTCAAAAAATTATTTTATTTAAAATAATTAGTTGTTTCGATAATTTATCTACTTGCTTTTAACCAACGTTTGCGCCTGAGTCCTTCATTGAGACAAAAGACTTCTTGTGTCAAGCCACTTGCACCACTCTTGATTTTTTTCAGAATATATTGTTGTTTTAAGATTTTTTTTCGAGTGAGGACTGTCTGCTTGACATCATCTTGATGCCGCAGAGCTGCAGTCTAGAGACGCTGCTTATAAAAATATGAAGATAGGAATTAGAAATTCTATATAAAAAACATTAATTGAAAAAATGACATTGTACTTTTTTGTATGAAAAATTTTAATCAATTCAAAGTGTTGCGTTGATTATTTAGTTACATAAAGATGGAACCTGGGGTGTTTAAAGGAGGTTTTGGAGGTCTGCCATCCATCCACCTCATTACTGCTTCAACTTTATTGAATGTAATTATAATGAAATTTAGGAAATTGAATTTTAAAATAGAAATAATAAAAAAAATAAAAAATGAATTACTCTGGACGTTATGCAAACGGTGGAAGGATCTGCGCAGAATCAGATGGTATTGAAAGTTTTGTAATTTCAAAACAATTCTTTTAAAGTCGAAATTAATAAGGTTTATGTAAGAAGAGCATAAATGAAATATATAAAATTTTTGATTTCAAAATTATGTAAAGTTCAGTGTAAAAGGTAGCCTCTTCTGTTTACCATTTTGAGAAAAAATTACTTAAGAACCGACCATAGGACAAATTTGATTGAAATGCGCTTTACAAATAAATTTATATTGAAAAAGTTTTATATTATTTTACTCCAGTACATTAAAAACTTGCTTATTTCAATTTTTAAAATATCATCAACATCATCAACTAGAACTAACGCACCCTTTAAAATAGGTTTATCTTATTTTAAAGCAAAAATAAAAAATTCTTATATTCTTTTTCGCTAATATGGTGGTGATGATGATGTATAGTATTATTATTAGGAAGCAAGACACACTTGGGTGCGTTTCATTGCGTTTATTTGTGCCAGTGCCCGCTATATAAATTACGCCGTGAATAAGAACATGGCCATAACAACAATAATAACAATAATAATAATGAAAAAAAAACAATAAACTGAGTTTATATTTTTCTTTTTGATATAAATATCTTTTAAAAATACTTTTTAATAAAGTGATATTATATTAAATACTACTTCGAGAAGTTGTTCAACCCTTCAACCAAAGTACTAGTTTCTCAAAAACCCAAAAAGCTTAGAAATTCACTCAATCTTTAACACAAAACCAATAAAAAGTCTAAATTAAAAAAAACTATATTTTCAATTAAACAATCCTTGTGCAATTTGCGACGAGGAAACACTGCAATTATGTGATAAGACTCCACCGGGAGCACCAGTCCACTGCTATTTTTGCCCGCTACTTTTAGATCTTTCTTCTATTTTTTAATTTCATTTTTTTGAGCTGTGTTATTATTAAAAATCGAGTTTAAATTTTTATCGTTTTCCTTCAATTACAAACAGAATTGAAATAATGAAATGAATGCAATTTTAATTAAAATAGGTGCTTTTTCATTAGATTTTTTTGAATATATTTTTCAATAATTTAGTAATTTCAAATTAAAAAATTCATATTAGCAAACAATGAATGAACCAAAAATTTGCAAGAAGGAGATCTAGAAGCAGGCCTGGTTGAGTTTCAAATCACACCCAACATTTCATAACGTTGTAACACTGGATTTCACAAAATCACCGTGTTCGAAGATCTTGCATCAAATATTCTAGTGTGGTCATACAAGATTACATTTTCTCTTGAAAGTTTTTTGTTCTGTAAAACCCCACAGCTTCAACGTAAAACCATACCTTCAATGTTCAACTACGAGACCTAATCAGTCTGACCTCCCACCAGCAGCACCTACCTTTCTTCCTCCCTCTCAGCCTCCTAGGCAGTTGAATGCTCGTTAAAGTTTTTTAAGAGCACCTCAAACGCCACATTCTTCAACTTCTTTTTTACCTCAAGCGTTTGCGAACAATGGATGGCTTCACACATTGGTAACTTAGGACTCCTTCAGATGGGAGTGTTTTTATTCTTTCTCAAATTGTTTTCTTCATTTTTATTTTTTATTTTTTGTAGGATTTATTGGATTTTAAATTTTGTTTTTTTTAGTTATTTTGGTTTGTCATACATATAATTAAAGTTACCTGCAAAGAATTCCAAAATGTAAATTTTTTAAATATTAAGGAACGACTGAATATTTTTTTCTAACTGTCTCAATCTTTTAGTAACTGGGGTAGTAATATCGACAACTTTGACACCTTAGAAAAATTTTAATACATTTATTTTTATTTTATTGTTTCCTCCCTAATTTGAACCTAAACGTGTTTATTTGAGTTCAGTTTTTCCTTCAACAATGAACCACGAAGCTTCCCAATTAGGGGCCCAAATGGAGCTGCAGCCAGACTTAAGCACAATACATTGGAATGCTTTGAGAAGCTTGTTACAAATGTTATCTGAGCTGGAAAAAAAAATTTGAATTTTTTTTTCTTTCTTATGATTAAAATTTAAATTCAATTGATTCAAAAAGCTTCATACATTCTACTATCAGTGTTTTTTCAGAAACATTATGTATCATTTTTTTCCCAATTGTGTTTTCTTTTTTAAAAATTTATTTCATTTGAATTCTCAAAAAATTGATAGACTGGATTAAAAATTAAAAGTGTCTATTTATATAGTTTGAAGAAAAAAGTTGGACGCCCTCAAGATTCAAACCCTAGAACTTTTGATCATAAGCTAACTTCAACCACTCTCCCAGCTGAGCCATACAGAACCGACAAAGTGACTTTTTGATGATAGGGATTAGAAAACCAGTTTCCTGGATTAACAAAAAATTTTTTTCTCTTAATAGCCTAAACAAAAATATATCAAAACTTCATTCAATTGTTAACGAAACCTCCCAAGTGGTTTACCTTATGATTTGCTAAACACTTGCCACTGTTTGTATTTGTTTAATGTAGTGATGGTACATTCGAATTTTTAAAATCGCTGTTAGAAGCATTCATTGTTGTAGACATTGTGCATCCACTACAAAAGCTGAAATTTTAATAAATATTATTCATATGATATTTATGAAAAAATACTTTAATATTATAGTCTCTAAGGGATTTTACTAACCATTAAAATTGTATCAAACATTTTTATAATTACAAATCAATTAATGTTATATTAACTGAAATGAAAAGAATATTTGTCTGGTAGAGTGCGATCAAGTCTTGATAAGCTTACCCCTTTGTCAACCTATATCCTTTCAATCTTAATTGCTACCATTTATAACGCTCTAATTCAGTTAAAAATCTTCAAACAATTTTTAAATAGTTTAATAATGAAATTTCGTAAATGGAGAATAAATATTTAATTTAAAAAACCAACGTTCCTTAAACTAAATTAGATTAATATGAATTAAAGAATTGATTGAAAGCCATTATGAATCTCAATACTTGCGTGTTTTGATGACAGCAACGTAACATCACAACAGATCATGCTCTACAAATATGATGATGAAATTTTGAATACTGTGTGTTGAATAATCACTCTCAACTTTTCATCTCAGATTTATATGCAATTATGAAGGGTTGAGGTTAATGCAAATGTGGACATAAAATGTCATTAACCCTCCCCATTGGTCATCCTCAAACCTGTTGTCCTACCGGCTTTTCATGCCTCCATAATTGCCGTGACAGAACTACACTGGGTTCGTGGGTGCAGCTTCATAATGAATGGCTTGGAGGCAATCAAATTTGCAAAACGTATTTAATTGCAATTAGATTCTCAGATCTTGTTTCAAAATATTTAAAAATATATAAATAGTTAGAAAATATATAAATAATTTCAAATCCAAAACATGACTTCTTGAAGATGTTTCATAAAAGCATCTAAGCTACTTCAGACATAAATCTATTTTTAAAATGCGTATTTCCTCTTTTAAATAAATATCGCAAACAGATAAACTCTAACATTTATTGATACTGGCTTAGAGTGAACGGGGTTTATTGGAAGGATTTTGATTTAGAACAGAGCATTTACAAAAGCTTCTTAAACATTAAAACCTACATTATGATGATATATGAAATATAAAAATAACTTAAAGTGGCACTTAACAATCCATAAATCTATATGTTTTATGCCCCACAATGCATTTCCTTATAATATCCCTTATAAATACTCTCTGCATTAGCGTGAACATAAAAAAGGTTGAATAAAGATTTGAAGACAATTTGTTTTGGCACTTTTGCTTTCATGATTAATCAATATATTGGATTTATTGCTATGAAAGGCATATCAAAATGTCATTTTTATAAATTGAAAACATGTTGCATACAACACCATTATAAACCAACCATTGTAACATAATTGAAATTGAGTATTGAAAAAGTCATAAAGTAACTGTTAAGATGCCGTAAGGAAAGCATTTTGTAATTGCAGAGGTTGATGGAAAAGCTTTATCCCAATGGCAGCTGACGTTGTAGAGATGTACATATGTTACATGCTGTAATTTCATAAATATGCTTCAATATACCATTTTAATGTAACCAAAAAGCAATATACTGGCGTGTTAATAAATGGTGTTTGTTTAGGGGGTGAGGGTGGGAGTGAGGGTGGGAGTGAGGGTAGAACCCAGGATGAGATTCAGAGTGGGGTGAGAGTGGGAGTCAGAGTGGGGTGAGGGTGGGAGTCAGAGTGGGGTGAGGGTGGGAGCCAGAGAGAAATGTTATGCTTGTGAAACTATTGCTTTGATATTATTTAATAAAAATAAATTTTTTAAGAAATTGAGATAAACAAAAATTAAAGCTTAAAAAAAATATTACAAACGTTGAAAAATTAAAGAAATAAAAAATAAAAAACATCATCAATAACCAGCAAAATCAAGTAATAAGGTGAAATAAATAACAAGCAATAGAAACAGGCAAACAAAAATAGAAGAAGTCGATAAATCAGGGAGTTTAGGCGCCATATGGATACCGCAGTTGTGATAACTGCATGCCTTTTAGCGCTCTGTTATGCCAATTATCGCTTACTCTTGCCGACTTTTCGCAGGGTTTGTATACATTTTGAAGGTAATTGATGATTGCGCAAATTTATAGTTTGTTGCAATTGATATCAATAATGTATTAAAAAGTCTATTGAGTAATATTATTATAAATTTAATTGAAGAGGTCATATATTATGATGAGGTTAGGATTGTAAGGGCATCAAAGGATCGTTAGATATACCCGAGTATGAATGACAGAGTTGGTGCAGGGTATGTAGGGTTGTGGAAACGTTGAGAGTTTTTGTGGTTTTAACCTTTAATTTATGAAATGCCTTTTTTTTGATGATAGTATAGATAATATAACTCAGAAACTCTTGAAGTTAATGCCACTATAATCTTATTCGAATTGTAACAATGGCATTCTAAAACAATCTTGCAGTTGTATTTGTGCTTCAAGTGCATTTTTAAAATAACTTGAAAGTCATTAATTCAATTGAATTTTCAAATCAACACAAAAAAATCAAATTTTTATGAAAAAAAAAATCTTCAGTTGCTTAAAAACACATTTTTCTCTAATAATAAAAAATGATGATGATAAAGATGAGGAAGATGAAGAGGAAGATGAAGAGGAAGATGAAGAGGAAAATGAAGAGAAGGAGTATGAAAATATAATGATAAATCCCAAAAATAAATCCAATACCTTGGTGATTAAAATAATTAAAACGCTATCAACTTCAGAGGTCTATAAAGATCCTATCAACCTTTGCCTCCTATTTTGGTGCTTTTAAATTATAACCAAAATAGATCTGCGGCACGATAAAGACGATTGTTAGACTCTGTCTGCTTTCGTGTACAAGAAAGTACCACTGTATCTTTGAATGTTGATTGATGTGCAAATCGAAGATTGAACATTGAATGAGTTTCATGGGCATATGTTTTTCATGGTAGTATATCGTATCTTCATATTACCTCATTAGATGGTCTCAAATATAACTAACTCTCTAAGGTGTTAGCTCATTGACTCTATTATTGTCTTAAAGAGATTTAATTCCTCCACCAATATTTTATCATTATGATCACTTGATTGAATGAAAACTACTGGTCCAAAGGCCCATGCAATTGGTCCCAGTTCAATCAGACTCTTGTATTTTGTATTTTGTATCTTATGACGGCATCCAACTCTTTTAATCACAAGGATCAAGAAACCATCACTTCATTTGAGTCTATATGATTGTTGTATCAAGCAAGAAGTGAGCTAATCTCAATGTATGAGTCTTTCATCGGTATGTGCTTGCGTATCTTGATCACCTTATAAGAATAACTCATTGAAAATAACCTATTGAAAAAAACCCATAAAAATTGAGTAAGAAAAAATAATGTGTTAAAAAAATTTTTTAGAAAACAGTTTATAAAATTTAGCTTTAATGTAACCACGGTGCAACAAAAGTTGAGATGATTAACAAACAACAATTAAAGAGATAAGATCGTTTTGATAACAAATAACTCAGTATCAACAATACTAACCTTCATTAATCAGTCAAGCTATCAAACTATCTATAGCATATAGATAATAAAAGGAAGAATAATAACCAAATAAGAATAATAATAACAATAAGAATCCAATAAAAGACATCGGTGCTAAAGATATTGGAATAGTAAAATAATTCTCACAAATAAAAAGTAATTAATAAAAATTTGTACTCAAAAAAGTTATTGAAAAGACAGATGTTCAAAAAACAGAGATATTTAAACAAAATTAACTAATTACCATTTAGTATGTTATTAAACTTAATTAAACAAATTAAAAATATAAATTAAGAATTGATAAATTTCAAATTTTAAGATTTAAAATTTTCCCATGCTAAAATTTCAAGCAAAAAAAATTTATTTAAAATGGATCCCAAGCAGGAAAGTGAGTAATTATAATTAAACGATTGTAATAAGTGGCCATAAATCAAACTTGATACTGCATTAAAAATAACAAAGTAACAATTAGAAGTATGAGCTCATGATTTATATAATTGCACTCATGTTTCCATTCTTCTTTATACCATCTATTGTGATCCTCTGCCTTAACTTATGTCATACAACTTCTTGCTTGAATGAATTTGATAATAGATCTGGTCTATACTTATTGAAAATTCTATGTATATAATGTGTGATTGATTAGTATTCAAGACATATCTAATGGTATTTGTTAAGTATATATTTTATCACAAAGAGATAATCTAATATTAGATTTATCATGAAAAGTGTTTATTTAGAAGAAGATGTTGAATTTCTTAGAGCCATTAGATTTAAACTAAGACAGCATGCCACAATAATCAAAATTAAGTTTCACACAGATGCAAAACAAAAAGAACCATCAAAATGGCCGCGAATCCTCGAAGTTCTTCACGACCATAAAAACCCATAGTTGGTTGCGAAAATCATATGACGTACCACGACCATTCTTAGCAAATAAGACTTTTTCAAAGTGAAATTTTTTATAGGTCATAATGAGTTTGGTACACAATTATAATCTTAAAGCTAAGTACTTGCAACCTTTGATTTGACTCAGGCTTTGTCAACTCACCTGAAGACCATGGTAACAGCCACTGGATTCTCATCTTCAAACCTCAGTGTGGGGATACCTGGGAAAGACATTGAGGTTCTGAGCTCTTAATGATATAAATAGGCTTATCTTTCATTTTTGAATAGTTTAAAGAATAAAATAGTAAGCTATCCTTCGAACAGTAGTTCCATGGATACCCTTTCCATTATGATTAAAGTCGTATTATGAAGGAGCTAATTCAACAATCACTTTAGATGGAAACAACAAGATTTTGTCTATTCTCATGTAGTACAATGATATTCATTGGTCTTTTAAAAGCTTTTTATTATTCCTATAAAAATAATTTAGTTTTTATTGCATATTGAATTCTGTAAATAAAACACATTCAAAGGCTGATAATTTTAAAGTCCTCGATGTACTGACGAAACAACTAACAACGAATTATTTATGAACACATGCAAAAAATTAAGGAAAAGAATGATAGACTGAGGTATATTAATCATGAGATCTTAAGTAATGAGAAGGATAATGTTAACAATAGAAGGTATTAGTGCAATAAAAACGGTAATGTAAGCTTATTAAAATGTTGAAGTGCACTTGATGCAACCTTTCACAAATAAACTAACTTTTTGTTTTATTTTCGTCTTTGTTGAGTTTCATGTTGAAGCTTTTATAGAAATATTTTTGTAACTAATACTGTGTATACTTTTATCCTTCAATATCCAAAGTTTTTGATACTTCATTTAAGATGATTTGAACTTGTTTGTATTTAATGTTCATATTGAGGCATTCAGTTTTCAAAACTAGGCCAATAATATAAATATAAAATATATAACAGGAAAAAAAGTGAAAAAATTGAATTTATGCGGAAGTCTAGAATGAAAAAATGAATTAATTATAAGAAATGCAATTTGAAGTTAGAGATTTATATATATTCATCGTTAATAAAAGTTTTTATGAAACAATACATAAAAATGATTGTCTTAAACTTAAAAGTTTACAAACGCACATGTTCTTTACTCCCCTCAGTTGCCTCCTTGGCTCTACACAAATTAACGTTACCACTACTTTTTTTATTTTCCATATCTATTCTCGATGATTTTGGTTGTGGTATTTTGTTCAAAGTTCAAAACCCAAACAGATTTGTGTAGTTTTGATGCCGAAAAAGGGCTTTTTGTCATGACGGTTACATTTTTGCTAACTTCTTATTTTGAGACTAAGCTAATCGAAAATTGAGATAAAAATTCCAGAATAAACTTTTTCCAATTTTTCTTACATTGAAGTTATTTTATGAAATTCAAAACTTCAGTTTTCTGTTTTTTTTCTTCATCTTCCCCCATTCACATTACCATCCTAGTTTCACTAGCCATCCCAGAAATTATTATAGATGAATTATTGCTTTTCACAACTAAATGATTTTGCATTAAAAGCTCAATGAAATTATTGAAAATCAAATAAAAGGTTGTTTATCATTCTGTATGAAAATAGAAAAACCCAAAAAAGTGATACTTGAATTAAATGCCTATTTACACGTGATATTAGCTTAAACTACTGAGTTATGAGGTTACCTGGGTTGAAGTCTAAAGCATATTGGCTTCAAATTTGGCTTAAATAGAAACGATCGAAAATTTCAATTCTTAAATAATTTGAATGTGCTTACATCTTTGCAAAAACCATCTTCGAGCCTTTAATTTCTCAAAGAATGAACCAAAGATATCGGGTGTGTTCCATTCAAAGCCATGTTGTCTCAGGCTATGCAGGCAACAAAAGTGCAGTCTTTCCTCTACAACTGCTTGGTTTTGAAATAGATTCTATCAACTCCGTCCAGTTTTCCAACCACACCGGGTATGATATTTTAACTGGCAATACACTTAATGACACGGATTTGATGGAGTTGTACAGAGGTCTCTCTAGCAACAAACTTAACAATTACACCCACCTCATCACTGGTTATGTGAGTTCGGAATCTTTTCTCAGGTCTATATCTTACATTGTGACTGATGTCAAAAGGATCAACCCATTCCTGCAGTATGTGTGTGATCCAGTGTTGGGAGACGATGGAGCCCTGTATGTTCCTGAAGCATTGATTGAACTGTACAAGAAAGAAATCATCCCAATAAGTGACATCATCACTCCCAACCAATATGAAGCTCAACTGCTCACAGGCTTGAAGATAGAGAGCATGGGTGATGTTGAGAAAACGTTGGACTTGTTGCACCAGATGGGTCCACAAACTGTGGTGCTCACCAGCTGCTCTCTTCCAAACAACAATAATTGTGTCAAAAATCATGTAAACAAAAGTATAACTTCTTTTGCCAGTAGAATCAAAAATGACAAAAAGATGTGTTACAAGGTGGAGGTGCCGACGTTGGCTGCCAACTTCATAGGCTCTGGAGACTTGTTTGCTGCACTCTTTCTTGCCTGGAGCTGTGTGTATCCTGACAACCTCAAACTGACCTTGGAAACAGTGGTATCAACCGTGCATGTTGTGCTTAAGAAAACACTTGGTCACTATTTGGAAACAACTGATGACAAGAACAGAGCTCCTAAAGTGAGTGAGATTGAATTGAAGATTGTCCAATCGAAAAAAGAAATAGAAAAACCTTCATTGATTTTTGAAGCGCTTTCATTTCCTTGAGGTGACGATTTCTTCTTAGAGTGCTTATTCATTTCAAAACGAAATACAATCCCACATACAATCCCACATACAATCCCAAATACAACCCCACATACAACCCCACATACAACCCCACATACAACCCCACATACAACCACACATACAACCACACATACAACCACACACACAAACACACATACAACCCCACATACAACAACACATACAACCCACATAAACCTCACATACAACCTCACGTCCAACCATAACTACAACCCCACATAAAACCCCACATACAACCTCAAAAACAACCCCACATACAACCCCACATACAACTCACATACAAACCCACATACAAACCCACATAAAACCCCACGTACAACCCCACATACAAACACACGTCCAACTACACATACAACTCCACATACAACCACACACACAAACACAACTACAGCCACACTTACATACACACACAAACACAACTACACATACAGCCACACACACAAACACACATACAACACTGCATACAACCACACATACAACCACACATACAACTCCACATAAAACCCCATATACGACAAAACATACCATCCCACATACAACCACACATACAACAACACATACAACCCCACATACAACTCCACATACAACTCCACATACAACTCCACATACAACCCCACATAAAACCCCACATACAACCCCATATACGACCCACATACCATCCCACATACCATCCCACATACAACCACACATACAACAACACATACAACCCCACCTACAACCACACATACAGCCAAACACACAAACACACATACAGCCACACATACAACCCCACATAAAACCCCACATACGACCAAACATACCTTCCCACATACAACCCCACATACAACCCCACATAAAACCCCACATACAACCCCATATACGACCCACATGCCATCCCACATACAACCACACATAAAACAACACATACAACTACACATACAACTACACATACAACTACACATACAACAACACATACATCCACATGTACAAACCCAAATACGACCAAATGTTTTGGAATTCCTTGGTACGTTCCCAACACATCTTCAGTTCACCATCGATTCTGATGTATCAGTTTGTTTCATAGCTGCTCTTTTTGAGTTAATATTGTTATTAAGGTATTAATTTTTTTATCGTTTCCATTAACTTTTGTATTAGCATTGCTTTTGTTGTTGAGTTTTGTCATTATTCGTATCAAATTATTAGTGATTTCATCATTTTTTAACTTTTCTTATTATATTATTATTTTTATTAAATCTATTTACATTTACAAGTTTCATTTATTTTTTTTTAAATTAAATTTAGTTTTTCCTGCTAGTATCATGAGTTTTATATTTATTAGTTGTTTAATTTTATAATTCTTTTCTAACCTTATAACAAATATTAATAGTATTTATTTTTTTTTTATGAATAATAATTTTAATACATATTCATGAAGTGCCTGCTATGAAAATATAGACAATTTACTCACCACCAAATAATTACTTCGTTACAGACAGACCTGAAGTGGGGTTGACGCCACTTTATCGACATATTCTTCAAATTCTCTTTTGTCTTGCACCTAATTTCTTATTGTTCTCCATTTATTACATGCTAGTTATTCTTATTAATTGCTTGAGACGACGATAATCGCTTTTGTGGTCTTAACCCGGAGAATAAAAACAATAAGCTTAATAAATAATAATAATAAAAATAATAATAAGGGTCGATTCATTATGGACTTGAGTTTTATGTTCAATTTCTATAACTGCACTTGATTATGACTACTTGAATGTGGTGGAATGCAGAGGTGAAATATTGCTTTGGGAAATTATAGAACCGAAGTATTTAGATACAAATAAGTTAAGTTTGCAGTTCCGCAGTGGAAGATGATCCTGTAGTTGAATATATTAAAGTTTAATTTACATTTTACATGGTTATGAGTGTTTAACTGCTGAAACAAGTTTTGTATTGGAAATTTTAATTAATAATCAATGCAGTTCATTCTTAATGCTCAACTGCTTCTGAACAAAATTCAACATTGTTAAAATATTTGAAAAATTGAGGCGTCTAATTTCTTATTAATTTTTTAAATTAGTGTTCTTTATCAAGAATTTGGTACATTGAATCTTGAAATAAATCCATTTGCTTTTGCGTAATTTTATCTTATTTCACATCATATCTTGAAGTCTTTTCAAATATTTTTTTCGTCTGCTTTGGTGTTTGGTACATTCATTTTTTTTTGGCGTCGATTACACAACTCAGTCAGAATGATGTCTTTTAAAACAATCAACTTCAATATAATGGTCGATTGACTTTTGAGCACTGAAGAGTAATTTTTAATTTTTAATATTTTTTGGGAGATTAAAAATCATTTGTTTTTATAGGTCAGAAATTAAGTCTTGCAATTCCGAACTTCAACAAGCTTCAGTCTATTCATGAAAATTCTCAAATAGATAAAGCATACTTGAACTTATTCCAATTAATTATGTAGATCAAAGACCGAAGAAACAATATGGCCTCAAACCTGATGGCACTCCCATTAGGAAGCCATCAAAAGAGTGATAAGATCTGTCCATTGGCACACGCATGCCATGTGGTCTATGCCACCCTACACTAACAGCTTGAGGTTCAATGAGGATAAATAAGGGGTTGGTTTCAAGTTAGATTTGAAGATTATCGAATTTGAAAAGTTGTGGAAATCATTACAAAACATTTGAACTCAAAAATGGAAAAATATAAAGTGAAAAAAACAACAAAATAAGAAAATTTGAGTTTTAAAATTCAGCGTTTTCTTTTCTTATAGCTAAAAGTCTCAAAAGATATTGAACATTTTGAAATAAAACCAAAATTTAACAATTTAAAAATTTCAAAAATAATTTCAAGTTTCTTATGAGTTTTTTCTCGTACCTCCATTATCAAACTGATACTTATGGTGGTAAGTGATATCATACAGATTATATGACATCATACTCTATAAAAACTAGTAGAAAACGTATAAAAACTAGTAGATAAAGTATATAATGAACACCACAAAAAGAAACTACGTTACACTTATAACTATATACATTTACACAATGTTAGAAGTTGAGATTGAAAATCTTAGAACTGGACCAATCTTGAAACAATGATGAAACAACAATCATAACCGGCCAGACTTCCCTGGGGCATTGTACGCCAATTGAAGATCAGATTGGCTTTGAATCAGTGTGGGATGCACTGATGCGTCCTCTAGTGCGTGAAACTTCTAAACAACTTTGGTGGGCTGTCTAATGAATGGTGTGGGAATGTGATGAATGTGGTAACTAGAATATTTTTTTGGCGTTTTGGGATTTTTTTGTTGAACTGTCGAGTGCAAAGGTTTCGACTCAAGACAATCTTAAAATAATTAAAGATTTATTTAAAGAACAAACCCAGTTTATAATATGCATGAAAAATGTTTTAAAGTTGAACTCCTCGTCAGAAAGTAATTATAGCGGGTACAATGCATGGTGCAAAAATGAGGCGTGAAATGGTTGTGGTAGACGACATTTGCGCAGAGGTTAAGTACACTTATTAACTCAAGATTACCGTATGATCATTCCAAAGCAATCACATGAGGAATTCTTTCTTGTAAATTTAATGTTTAACTAAATTTTATATATTATAGATTTAAATAAATTTGTTCACTGAAACCTATAATATGGATTTAAACTACGCAAATTAATGAAGTAGCTTTTTACTAATGTTTTGATTATTTTATTATCACTTAAATAATTCCATTTTGTCATTGAATTTTGTTTTGATTTTCAGCTTTACTAATTGGTTTTGGGCTCCAGCAAAGACATTGGCCTTTTTGAGTCCAACAACACAGGCTTCTACTTCATTATTTTTTTATTTTATATACATTATTTTGCATCATATTTACAACTTTAAAACACTCATAAACAAGAGATTATAATAAAAATTAAACTGCGGACCATTTGAGGATACAATAGACTGCACTAATGAGCGTAGGATTGTGAAAACAAAAGGAGAGGTAGACCCATAATTAACTTCAAAGAAGTTGATGTTATCACTGGTTGCAGTTTAAAACAACATTAAAAAGGCTGATTTTAATTATGGTGAACCCTAAGGGTCATTGGCGATTAAAGGTTTCGTGTGATAGGAGCGTTGATACAGTAAAGATACAATGGTGCTGATGAATGAATTGGTTATTACATTTAATGATTTTATCTGGACTTTGAAGAGTTCATAACTGAAAATAGAAGTATGAATGGAACTTTCAACTATGACTTGCTACTTGAAATATAAATCAAAAAAAAAATTTTTATGAATTTATGCTAAAAAAAAAATTTAAGAAGCATTTTTCATTGTTTAGTGAATAACCATTGTTATTGACTACATTATGAGGATGGCCATTGATGGTAAAGAAGAACTTGGCTTCATTCTTAATCCAAAAAGAAGTCGTCGATATCCAGCGGAAGTAATAACTGATCTCGATTATGCTGACGATATCGCCTTCATATGTCACGAAATAGCTCAAACCAAAAAGCTCCTAAACCGAGTTGAATCCGAAGCTGCAAAAAATAGGTTATACTGCAATGCCAAAAAGACCAAAATGATGAGGTTTAACGAGGATAGTATCTATGACATAAAATCTATCAGTGGTGGTTTCATCGAAGAAGTTGACAGTTTCAAGTACTTAGGTGGTTGGATGAAATGTTGTCAACACGATGTGAAAGCTAGGAAGGCGCAGACATGGATGGCTTGTCACAAACTCAAAAAAAAAATTTGGAAGTTATCAATGAGCAGAGAAATAAAAATAAGGTTATTTCTGGTGACAGTCGAGTCAGTGCTGCTCTATAACTCAGAAACGTGGACTCTTACTTCTGCTTTAACTAAATCACTAGATGGAGCTTATACCAGAATGCTTAGAATGACACTAAACATATCTTGGAAACAACACGTGACAAATGAAGAACTGTACGGTGATTTGCCAAAATTAATCTGTAAGATTAGAGAGCGTAGACTGAGACTTGCCGGTCATTGTGTTCGGCACCGAGAAGAGATAGCTTCGAAACTTGTTCTGTGGCAACCTTTGGCAAGAAACCCAAAAAGAGGAAGAAAAGCAATAAATTATGTTGACACTCTGGCGAGAGACACCGACCTAGAAAGTACTTAAAAAATTGAGAACGCAATGCTGGACAGGGAATCATGGAGAAGCTTCATCACTTTGGCTCGACTAAAAAGTCGGCTTAAGTAAGTAAGTAAATAAGTAAGTTAGTGAATAACTAGCCTCGAAATTGTAAATCATAAAAACATGATAAAGCTTGAATTTTTTATTTTGACGAAGCTTTTTGATATAATCTACATCATTCAATATTTGTTGATACAATAAGCCTTAATTTTCTGTGACAGTGATAGTTTCAACGACCTAAATAGGCGTTTGGGCTCTTTGAAGTCTTAATGACATTATACAACCCTATAGGATCCCTGCTTGATTTCAATTCCTGGAATCCATCAGGCTAATCTTTGTAATGACCCCTTATTGATGCAGCAACAATTGTGCTTTGCAGACTATTCTACTTTATTAAGATCTTAATTAATTTCTTTCATTTGTGTAAGAAAATTTCATTATAGGTTAATGAGAATTATGGTGGACAGTTTCGCTTATATGAGATATAATTGGTTTTGAAGGATATCAATTATAAGCGATCCTACCGTTATGATATTACAAGTTGAAAGAGGTCAAGGTTGAACGTGGTGGGTTCTGAACTCTAGTTGTAATCTTGAAAAGATTGAACTGAAACGTATTGCAACAATGGGTACAACATTTGGTAGATTTAGTTTCAGTTATCAAATCATTCAAAAAAGTGAATGAGTGGCTCAACTGTTAATTGAATTAAGTGTTACTAACAGAACTTAAACACTTGGACAATTAAAAGTCTATAATGAAGGTGGAGAAGGGATAATGGTGGATAGATGGGTGATGATCAAAGGATACTGTTGCGTAAGAGAATTTGTGTATACGGCCTTCTGCAAACAATATCATCTGCGTTTAATCTTTTGTGATCCTCATCGTTTTGATTGCACTTATGTAGATTATGTTTATTCCCCTAATTGATTGCTCTTCTGAGTTAATTTTATTCATTTTTTTACTGTTTTATCCATTTACCCATCCACCCATCCATCCACCAATCCATTCATCTATCCATCCATCCATCCATCCATCCATCCATCCATCCATCCATCCATCCATCTATCCATCCATCCATCCATCTATCCATCCATCCACCAATCCATTCATCCATCCATCCATTCATCCATCCATTCATCCATCCATCCATCCATCCATCCATCCATTCATTCATCCGTTCACCCATCAATACATCTATTCATTCACCCTTCTCCCCATCTACCCGTCTTCCCATCCATCCACTCAGTCATGCGTACAGTGACAAATGTACAAATAGAGGTCAAAACAATGAAGCCACATTAGAAAGTTGATGAAGAATGAGTGGTTTAAAAACACAGATACAAAGAAAAAGATACAAAAGAAACAATCTGAGATATTACTTCAATTAAATACACATTTGAGTCTTGGAAACACAAAAAACTCAACAAAACACGAATGTTGCATAGGGCGACACTGTTAGGAGCAGATAAGCGCCAAGGCAGCGGTGCGCATCAACATTTAAAAGCACCCTCCTATCAACACTCCCGCATGCATTCTCTTTCATTCTGTTTTTTATTTTTTTGTTCTAATTAATTGGAGATATTTTTTTGTAATTAGTTCATGAGAAATTTTTATCACAAAGAGTTTCAATTGAATAAAAACAAAACCACATTCATTTGATGGTATCCTGCACACACAACAATCATAGCACTTTTATCAGAACTAATGTCTTGTTTTTAATACAACCTCCCTACTGATTTGAAAGTTTATAAATCACCCTCAAAGCATGCAAAAAAACATCATGCCACATACATACCTCGTTGATGCTGTCAAACTGATTCAGTGTGCAGTGTGCTTTAATATATTTTATGGTGACGTCAGTGCCCTTATGACAATATTAAGATATTCAATGTGGTGACCTACACTTATGCAGAAGTATCATTGGTGCTATGTATTACAAGTTTAACTGCTCATAACTTATACATGGTATGAAGATCATAATGTTAGACTGAAAAACTCGATTTAAAAAACTTAAAGACTTATTTAATATATCAAAAAAAAATATAATTAAACTTTTAGAAACATCTTAAGTTTACTTTTGAATAATATTTGACAATTTTTTACGTCGATTTGTGGAAGGATTTTAGTGAATTTGTTAAGAAAAATAAATAGCTATAGTTTTCGATAAGTTTAGCCTTATCATAAAACATTAGCGAAAAGTATAATTCTTTAATTAATATGAATTAAATCTGACAAAACAATACAATAAAATAAAAGGCCATGTGTTATAACAACTTATTTAGCATATAAAGTGCCTAGGTGCAGAGAGATGATGGTGGATTAATAAATTAGTTTTGCAGTTGTCAGGGTGATATTTTAATTAAGTTTATGGCCCTTTTAATACAAATAATACATAATTTCACAACGTTGTGAGAGTTAAGTTTTTGATGTTAGCCTCAAATGACAGATTCTACTCAGAACCATCAATAGTTTTTTGATTTGTGACAAAAAACGCGAAAAGTGTATCTAACTTATATCATACATGAATTTAAAACTAGGAAAAATTTGGATAAAAATATGATGCAAATAAAATCTTCACTGCATGCGAACAAAATAACTGATGAAGTTGATTGGCAACAACATATAGACAACAATAACAACAAACAACAAGCAACAAAAATCTCAATTAATTTTGACATTTTCATAAACATTTTCGTAATTGTTTCTCTAACAGTTCTTTGATGTGCACCTGATAATGATACTCAACTGAGAGGGCGATGTTAAGTGAATATATCTTTATGAAGTATTTATTTAAAAGTTGTGAAAATTAAAACAAACCAAAAATTTTAATTAATTTTACGAAATAACAAAAAAAAAAGCAGAAATTAAAAAAAATCAAAGAAATAATATAAAATGAAAAAGACTGAATAATTATATAAAGCGATAACATAAAAATAATATAAATATTCTTAAAAAATGAAAAACAAAAAAAATTAAAAAAAATAATTAAAAAATAACAAAACCAATAATAATAATAATAAACACAAAATAAGAAATGCGGCGATGTTTGAAAAACAAAATATTACAAGCTCATCTTACTCTTCTTCTGGGAAAATCTTTTCAATTAATTTTGCATCAAAATTATTCTTTTTATGAACAACACAAATAATAATTTCAAAAAAATCATAATAACCGTTGTCATAACAAAAATAACAATAATAACCATAATAATAATAATAATAATCACAAAAAAAATCCTATGAATAAACATAACAGAATCATCAAATGAATTTAAAGTCTTCAAAGCATGGTAATATTTTTATTTAGGAAACAATATTTGTTATTATATTATTTGTATTTTTATAAAAACCTATCTCCACCATGCTTATCATAGCAATCCTTATAATATTTTGATCATTCTCACACTTGATTTGTACGCCATATTTCAACTTATGTTGTTAATCCACTTTTAAGCGAATCTATGATGTATTACTTTATTATGTCTAGCCTTTTATTATCTGTTTTGATAGATCATTATTGTTACTATTATTTATTTGATGTTATGATTATTTTTGTGATATTGTTAACAAGTCAAAGATGGCTTGGTTTTGCCTCAATTTGTCTGTAGACTGTGAAATTAAAAGGGTTCCTACAAGCTCCGTTTCATTCTTTATCCGTTTTATCGCTCGTTTTGGTTTAGTTATTATTTTTTTTTAATTTTAGATTTTTTATCCATATTTTGTCCAATTGTTTCCATTAAATTTTTACTAAAGATTTTTCTTTAAAAAATAGTGTGCAATAACGTAATTCTTTGTATAAATGAGAGTTATAAAGATGAAGATGCATATAGAAAATGCTGTTATATTAAAAAACATTTGGAGCCGAAACTTGAAATGAGGTGGATACCGAAGGTACAGTAAAAAAATACAAAGACGCCCAACAAATACAAAAGTGTTTTGATTTGAATAAATATGAAAATACCATAAAAACTTAAAAAAATAACTGAGAAAGAGAAAAACTTACACATTATTACAACAATACACATATGAGGAAACATACTAACACATTTATATATTTGAGGATACAAAAAAACAAAAAAAGGTAAATACAAAAGCAGGAACACAGATAAATAGAAGGGTAAACACACAAAAACATACAGAGATATTCAAAGCCACATACAAAAAATTAAAAAGAAGCATACAAAGACACATACAGAAACTACAAAGGCACACAAAAAGACATATACAAAAACATATAATGAAACATAGCTGAAGATCCAAAGAAGCATACAGAGGAAAATACAAGGAGCGGAGTGGTTACATTAGTAAGTTGTTAGATGGAGTGGGTTTTGACGTTTGAGGCGTCCGTTAGTCTGCGTTGATTCTTCTTGTTATTATTATTTGTTATTATTGTTTCGTTGCTGTTTTTGTTTTTGGGGTTGTTTTTTATTCTTCTATTTTAATTGTTTCATTAAGTTTATTGTTTTATTATATTAATTTTACATTAGTTTTATTATTACTATTCTTGATTTATTCTTATTGTTATATCAATTTTGAAAACCGTATTATTGTTATTGTATTATTTTGTTATATTGTTTATTATATTGTTATTTTATTGTTAGCATTGTTACTATAGAATGAATTTATAAAAAAAACAAATTGCATATAAATAATTAATAACACTTATAGAAATTGAAAGTTATTTTATTTCAAAAATTGTGATTAATAACAAAAATAACTTAAATTGAAACAAAAACAATGAGATATCAAAATGAAATAATCAGAGCAATAAAATTAATATTAGGGATCAGATAAAAACATTAAAAAAAAGCAAAAAAATTAACAAGAAAAACTACAGAATCAAAAAATAGAAACAACAACACCCACAAAAACATCAAAACAAAACCAATAAAGCATAAAGAAGCACAAGAGAGCAGGAATGAGTGAGATGGATGGAGCAGCTAATTGACTTAGCAGTTTTCGGAGTGATTGTTCGCCGACAAGCCGTTTGCTGTTTCGTAGTGTTTTGTCTTGGTTTATTGTTATATTGTTAGTTTATTATCTTTATATTGTTCTATAATATATTCTTTTTGTATATTGTTTTATTTTATGTAAAGATATTTTTAGTTATTTGAAATCCTGAATGAAGATGATTGTTGAAATGTTTTGAAGCACTGTTATGACTGGTGTGGTAGATCACTGTTTGATTAGAGTCATGACTTCTTAATTTATTTGAAAGTTTTTTTTGATGTTTTGACAAAACCTTGGCTCAATTACAAATGCCTCCAACCACACATCCACCTACCCACCCATTTATCTTTCTATCCATCCCTTCGGATGTGTCCACTCATCTATTCCTGAGTTGAAAATCCATCTATTCATCTACAAATCCATCCTCACGCTTATCTATCCAAAGTTACATTCCTTTATCGGTCGATCAATTTTTCGATCCGTCTATTACTAAAATTATTCATCTATCCGTTCATTTATCTAGTCATTTTTTCTTAAACCTATTCATCCATCCATCCATCTATCCTTACCTCTATTCCTTCACACAAGCTTTCTTCTTGCTTAATAACTCATAACCTCTCTTTATTGATCTCTAAACTTCCTTAACCCTAAAGTTTTCTTTGAAAACACAATTATACCAAAGAACACAAAATTTCAAGCATCAACAACCCCTTTCAATAGTTTCAAGACTGATTCAAAGGATACCTCAAGTTATATACAGTATCCTGTGTTACTGTGGTATCAGTGCCAATATAAGCGTAGTATTCGATTAATTTTGTATATTAGATTTCATTTTATTTAATTATATTCAGTATTTTCATTTTTTCTAAAGTTTTCAATTTAAATGCTATTTTTCTAATTCTGAGAACTAGCATTTTACCCCTAGAAGTTAGAACACCAGGTGACAACATTTCAAGTGTACAGATATTTTAATAGATTTCATTTTCTTATTCTTCTTAGATTTGGAATGGTTATTTTCAGAAAGATCTATTCACAATATTGAATGAATAACCAATCAATTAATTTCATAAACAACAAAACATGTAAGTAGAATGTTATAATAAATAACTTATTTCTCTCGATAATCTGCTGTGGACATGATATCTTCTCAATAATGAAACTTCCTTGCAATTCTTGCAACTGCTAGATGAAAGGGTGGTGTTCGGATGCAGGGATAAAGATGAATGGATGGATGGATGGATGAATGGATGGGTGGATGGATGAATGGATGGGTGGATGAATAGATGGATGTATGGATGGATGAATTAATTTTGACAAATGAATGCAATAAAAATTGAAAAAAGCAAAAATGAATTTAATTATTACCTAAAAAACAATATGCTATCATAACTAATCAAATGATGGAAACGTATTTAAACCAATTAATTGAGAAGTTTATTCCATTGAAAAGTGAACAAACGGCTGAGAGATGTGTGACAGTAGAAGGCATAAAGTACAGACCTATTTGACGATCTGTGCATTCGTCACTGCGTTCCTATGGCACCCCTTCAAAGTACCATGTAGCATCTGCGCATGTCTCAAGAATATAGAAGTATTGAACTCCAGTTTATATTAGAGATTCTAATATGATGAGAAATACTGAAAATTATTTTTGATGTACCAAAGCAATACCAAAACAAATGAAAAGATAAAAAACAAGGGTGGTAATAATGATAAAAATAGCCAGATCACATCAAAGCCACAGGCCCATCGTTTGGGCCATTAGTGACGTAACGCAGGAATGTGCGCGTAATTTGCAGCGCAACGTTTTGTGAATAAATTAACTCAAACGCAACAATTTAGAAAGTTTAAGAGGAAAACTAAATGCTAGGCTGGTAGGGGGTTGGATGGGTGGATGAGTTGGATGGGTAGGTGAGTTGGATGGGTGAGTGAGTTGGATGGGTAGGTGAGTTGGATGGGTAGGTGAGTTGAATGGGTAGGTGAGTTGGATGGGTAAGTGGGTGAAGGGCTGGATGAGTGAGGGTTTGGATGGGTGGGTGAGTAAATGAATAGTTGAAAAAGTATAAATGGATGGGTGCGTCGGTGAATGGTTGGATAAGTGGGTGAATGAGTGTAAAAAAAGGTATGGATGAATGAACGGATGGATGGGTGTGAATAAAAGGGTGATAAATGTGTGGAGGAATAGATTTGTAGATGGGTTTTTAGATCGAATTGGGGATGGATGGGTGGATGGATGGGTATACCAAATTACATTGATAAGTCAACCGTTTTTTAAAGGTTTCGTCTCAATAAAAATTAGTGCAGCTGCGACAGTTTTTTGTGCTTCTCAATTTTTAATAACCTCAAATGACCAAAGCAACAGAAACAGTGTTGATAACTCCAGAAGATAACCGTTGATTTTAGATTCAGCTAAGTTAATTTTCAAGCAAATTGTTATAATTATTTAAATGAGAATTATCTTTATTTGAAACCCATAGTCATGTGATTCTCATATGTTTGATGAAGTTTGCAGCTTGATCAAAAAAATCGAAAAAATTTAATACTGAGTGGAAAGCACGTTTATATTTTTCAGTTAAGAAGTTTTTTATAAATTTAAATTATTATAGTATAAAAATAAAATAGAAGTATTTACTGTAAGAAGTTTTGTTTTTAACATTATTTGATGCTGTTTTTATTCATTCAATTTAAGTATTTTGAATAAAAACAATTTGTGAAAGAGTGGACCTTCATACCTAAAGTATTGGTCATTTATGGGTCCAACTTATGAGTGCTGGGTCATGTTTCAACTTTTAAAAAAGCATTCAAGTCTCAGTTTATTTACATCATATAATTATAACAACTGAGCACTTTCTATTGGAACTCAAAGATTTTTCGGCGAATCTGAATGCTTCAACTTTACTCAGAAGCCATTGCGTTCAGCTTCAATAAAGTTTATAAAGGTTGTTATATTGTACAAAAACAAAGAAGTTTATAAGGCAGAAAAATGGTGACGTTAATTTACAATATACAACATGTAAGTTTTGATAAGGGTTGGTCTGTTTGAGGAGTAATTAAATTTCATCCATATTCCCGTGTTGCATCGTTATATAATAGCTATTTAATGATTTCAACTCATGTATTAAGTTGTTAGTCTAAGTAATTTATCAATCCACTACTACTACTACTACTACTACTACTACTACTACTACTACTACTACTACTACTACTACTACTACTACTACTACTACTACTACTACTACTACTACTACTACTACTACTACTACTACTACTACTACTACTACTACTACTACTACTACTACTACTACTACTACTACTACTACTACTACTACTACTACTACTACTACTACTACTACTACTAC
Organism: Pterobdella sp. o SKG-2022; assembly: GCA_964035795.1. Classification (NCBI taxonomy): domain Eukaryota; kingdom Metazoa; phylum Annelida; class Clitellata; order Hirudinida; family Piscicolidae; genus Pterobdella; species Pterobdella occidentalis. The sequence goes on from OZ038322.1 coordinate 3,555,636, forward strand.
TACTACTACTACTACTACTACTACTACTACTACTACTACTACTACTACTACTACTACTACTACTACTACTACTACTACTACTACTACTACTACTACTACTACTACTACTACTACTACTACTACTACTACTACTACTACTACTACTACTACTACTACTACTACTACTACTACTACTACTACTACTACTACTACTACTACTACTACTACTACTACTACTACTACTACTACTACTACTACTACTACTACTACTACTACTACTACTACTACTACTACTACTACTACTACTACTACTACTACTACTACTACTACTACTACTACTACTACTACTACTACTACTACTACTACTACTACTACTACTACTACTACTACTACTACTACTACTACTACTACTACTACTACTACTACTACTACTACTACTACTACTACTACTACTACTACTACTACTACTACTACTACTACTACTACTACTACTACTACTACTACTACTACTACTACTACTACTACTACTACTACTACTACTACTACTACTACTACTACTACTACTACTACTACTACTACTACTACTACTACTACTACTACTACTACTACTACTACTACTACTACTACTACTACTACTACTACTACTACTACTACTACTACTACTACTACTACTACTACTACTACTACTACTACTACTACTACTACTACTACTACTACTACTACTACTACTACTACTACTACTACTACTACTACTACTACTACTACTACTACTACTACTACTACTACTACTACTACAACGCTCATATGATAGGGACTCCGTTGAAATGCTCAAAACCTTCCAAGACACAACGCTTTTTAAGGATTATAAATCTATTAATTGATTTATTTTTTGCATATCCCTTAGAATAATTTTTTAAATATATTTTTCATGGAGAGAGAAAACATTCACAATACAGCTTTATTATGTTTTTTAGCATCAAATACAACAATAATAATAGTAATTAAAACAAAAACAACAAAAATAACAAAAATAACATCAAAAATGGTCAATTTTCTTCCAAGCAACAGGCATTGTTCTCAAATCATAATATCAATTGAATGTTATTTTCTAATAAGGCAGCTCGATAAAGATTTTTTATTGAGAAATAATTTATTATGGCATTTAATTTTTAGTTCAACCTTAATTTGGCCCGTCAAACGCACTAAAGACTTGTCAATGGAAGTTCAAGTCTGTATGGTAAGAATATGTATAAAATAAAAAACTTCAAACAAATAAAAATATAAATGATGATGAAGGAAAGCATTTAATGTCACAGATTAAATAAATGTCATTGTTGAATGGTAGTCTAGTATTGTAGAGTTAAAAATTATCTTCGTTTTCATCAAAACAGTTTTATTGAAGTAAACATATTAGCTTTTTTATGGTATTTTAAAATATTTTAGAACTTCCATAATTCAAGATCCTAGGCAATACTTTACTGGTAATCATATTAATTAGCTGTATATACTATAAACATTATTATAACAAAACTAGTACGAAACTTCAAAATTCTCCTAGTTTTAGTAATGCTATTTAAATCTATTCACAAAAAATTTTTTATTTGTAATTATACACCAGACATTGAAACAATTTTAAATCTTGATTAGTTCGAGATTTAGTTCGAGATTCACTCACAAATGCTCATATTCAAATGCCTGTTAGATTGATCGTTTGCTTTGGGAGTTATTATTACCAATATAAACATTGTTACAATCTTTTTACAGCTTAATTTTTCCTGAAATAAGCAAATTTTAGAACAATTATCTGATTGGAAATTAATTTAACAAAAGTGTATTAACATGTAACAATATAGCGTAAAAGTGAAAATAATATTTTATCAAGGCCTATTAAAATTCATATATTTGCAGTAAGTTATTGTTGAAATTGGATGCTAATGGTAGTTGGACGTAAGAGTTTGAAGGAGGGAGCAACTGTGGTCTTATGATGGATTAACGATGCTGAGATGGTGTTATGACGTTGAGTGGTTTGATTACTTACATTTGCTGCATGAACGGATGGTTGGGTAGATGAGGGATGGGTGGATGATTAGATAATAGGATAATGAAAAAAAATTTAATACAAAAATAGATAGATAGATAGATAGATAGATAGATAGATAGATAGATAGATAGATAAATGGATAGATAGATAGATAGATAGATAGATAGATAGATAGATAGATAGATAGATAGATAGATAGATAGATAGATAGATAGATAGATAGATAGATAGATAGATAGATAGATAGATAGATAGATAGATAGATAGATAGATAGATAGATAGATAGATAGATAGATAGATAGATAGATAGATAGATATATAGATAAATAAATAAAAATTGATAAATTGACAAATGAATATAAACAAACTGAAAAGACGATTATGGATCGAGTAGACTAGGTGTATTTTTTATATTGTTTGCACATAAAACAAGCAACATCGATAATGGAATAACGATTCGCACGCCATCTTGAAGACCACTGCGGTGGCGTCTACCCCGCCGAGCTGCAAACCTCATGTTTGCTACATTCACTGTCTACATTAGCTGTTAATTGAGCTAATTTAGCATGCTAATCTACATATGAATCTGCTTTGTTTTGTCTACTCTTAACAGCTCATCTTTCGTTTAGTGTATTAGTTGATTAACTAGACTGTCTCCATAACACAAAATTGGTTTATCTGTGAAGAAATATTCCTCCAATGTAGAGTTATTTAAATTTTAATTAATAACATCAGATGTTTTTTCGACAGTTTATTGAAGTATGTACAATGAACTTCTTAATAACGTTTACCATTTTTAATACTATTTCTTTTACCTTTCAATCAGAGAGACCAAAATGCCTCTTGAAAATATATGAACTAAAATAATTACAACAATGCCTGATGCATAAGTTAATGACAGAGAGTTCCGAAGCCAAAACGTTCAAAAACAACTTTTATGGTCCGAGTCTATAAAAATCATCAGTTTTACCGAGAGTAATTTTTTTTCAAATACATGGGTTGGATGGAAAAGTAGAATTTACAGCACAAAGTTTATGAGGTTTGAACTAATTAAATCTATGAGAATGGGCAAAAAAATGAATCAAAAGGCATTTATTATCATGAGAGAAAAGTATTTGAATCCAAAAAGCTCAATAAAAATCATTTATAAAAAATGCAACATTTTTACTTATAAATTAAAATGAAATCATGTTAAGTGCCGATGATATAGGCGAGTTAGTAGCTAATTGTGTGGGAATGTCCTCAAACTATTATTATTAATGATAATAATAATATTATTATTTTAAATATTAATTTTCCTATTTTAGTTAATATTATTCTTCTTTTATTACATTTAGTAATATCTCAATAATGTTTAACTAGTGTAGTTACTCTTATTATTTTTATTATTATTTTTGTTTTTATTCTCATTATTGTTATTTTAAAATTATAATCATTTTTATTAATTTGGCTAAACGTTTGGCTGTAATTATTTTTAAATCATTATTAAACACAGTGTAGTGAATCTTCGTATTGTTATCATTGAAGCATTGTTTGATTGACCACTACATTATCCTCAACGGTTCTAATTTTACTAAATTCTTATCATTTAACATACAAAAGACATGAAACTTCATTATATGGGATGATATAAATTTTCCTTAATTGTAGCATAGAAACATTACAATCACCATATCACAAATTTATTTCATTAAATTAATTTTGGCTCAATTTATTATTGAAAAAAAACTCAAAATGAACGTAAACTTGAATCACTATATTAAAAGATTCTCCATTATACACCTTTATAATTACACATAACATTGCGTGTTCCCTCATCATTACCTCGAAGAATTCGTGTCTTTAGTTAATCCTTACCCTTAAATAACATTACTAATTATTTAGTTTTTTTTAATTGTTAGAAATGATTGTGTATGGTTGAGTTGAAAACATGATTATAAATTATTTTTGCCTTTCTGGGAAAAAAAGGCGGAGATATTACTGAACAAAAAACAAATTGAACGATAAGACTTAGTGGTAGATGAAAAATTCAATATATTCTCAAAAAATCACATTGTCAAACTAAAATTTCCATACTCAACAAAACAATATACAAAATAAATCATTTGAAAATAACAATTAAAAATAATGAACTATAATAAAAAGAGTGAGACGAAGTGAGGAAGGTTAGTGGTGGAACGGGCTGTTGACAAAGTGGATGTTTTGGAAATGTGGAAGAAGGTGCGACTGTGTGGATGGTACGTTGTTCGATGGAGAGCTTTGTTGGCTGCTGTTGTGGAGGTTGTTGTTGTTGCTGAGGGAAGTGTGAGGAAAACCCCCTACTTGTAAGCCGTACAAAGAGAAGGGCACTGAAAGGGGATTCCCTAGCATTGGTCTCGTCGCCATTTTGATCTTTTCTAGCTCTGCCTCTTGCAGCCGTTTCGATTTGGCTCTTCTATTTTGGAACCAGATTTTTACTTGAGTTTCTGTGAGGTTCAGAGATGCCGAGAATTCTGCTCTCTCTGCGATCGACAAATACTGACGTTCCCTAAATTTCCTTTCTAAAGAGAGTAATTGTTGAGTGGTGAAGGGGGTTCGAGGCTTGCGGTTGGTCTTGTGCTTCCTCAGCAGACACTTGTGGGGACTCAGTCTGGGTGGGCTGCTGATACCTGTGGTGGAGATGGGTCAAGTCTCAGTGCATGGTCAATAAGTCATGGAGTATGTTGTGGCGTTAATCCGAAGTATTTCTATAAACGTGTCTTAGTGATTTCGAATTTTTGTTGGAATTATATTATGATAAATAATAGCATAGTTTTAACTAAAAATTCATAAGGCTTCCAAAAAGTTAATTACCCTTTATTAAAGTATCTAATTGAAAGTATTAAAAATTCTATATTTAAAACTCAAAGTAAAACTATCTACTAGTATAATTAGCATAAGTAGTATTTAATTATAGCCTATGAATAATAAATCGATGGAGGTGACTTTAGGACGACTAATTGACTCGATGAACAAGTGATAATAAATAAAGTCAAGCTGAAGAAATAAATGACAGAATGAAGACGACTGAAACTAATTAATGAAAAGACCCTTCATTGAGCACCAATGAAGAATTGCTTGCGAACAAGACCCAAGGAAAGATCACAAAGCTACAGTTCAGATCCCCATCTTGTATAAATATGTTCTGGAGCATTATGACTTATGTTGTAATATGTTTTAATGCTGTGCAGTATGTATTTAAATCATCTCTTAACAGGGCTAAACGTTTCAAGTGAAATACTGAGCATTTATGACTGTAATTCGTTGAACTTTACTAACTAGTCACTTTTAGAAGTTTGAAGACAGAAAAATGAACCAATATTCAGAAGATACTCAATTAATGAACTCAAGTTATCTTATCTAGAGATAAGTTTATTGATAAACTTAAAATTCACTTATTTACCAATAAAACTGATCAAATAATTATTTTACCATTAAAATATTGACACCCTTTTTGATTATGCAAAGGAAATTTATAATGACAAGATCAATGTATGGATGCCTTCGTCTTGATTGATATTAAAGTTGATTTTAAGCCAATAGATACAATATATCACAAAACTAATTAATTCAAGGCTTTTGTTAAGCCTCATAGGTAAAACCCATAAGAACTTTTGTTAGTCATTTTGAAGTTTTGCTAAAAGGTTTCAATTTTGATTTCAATCTAATGTTTTTATATTTCAAAAATTACTATAAAATGATATAAGCCTATATACTATAATTTTTAATCTGAATTCAAACGACTAGAATAAAGTATATTTAGGACAATTATAAACTTTCTTAAGATACAAAGCTTTTCGTTAAAAAATGAACATTTTCAAATAATAATATCTTAATAAATTAATAGTGTTCTCAAATATGATCATTTGATTGTGGAAATCACTGTCTAGAATTGTTTCAAAATTTCATTTTTCTCATGATTTATAATATTAAATTGATTGTTTTTTTAATTTTTTTAAAAATACACATCAACTCTGAGTGGCATTGAGGGGATCCTATGTTGAGGGCTTAAGGTTTTGATCCGACAATAAATTACTTTTAAAAATTTAGCAACATACCATTGTATTTAAGCATGGTGAAATATAATAAAATATTAATATATAAATATAATATCTTGACTTTGAGCAAGAAAAAAGTACATATAAATAAAAATGAAAATGAAGAAAATTTAATAGATAATAATAAAAAAAGTATTGAATAAATAATAATAATAAAAGCATAAAAAATCATATGTAGCAGGCGAAAAGATAAAAATTTGAATAACGTTGTAGGGTCCATGGGTGACAACAAGGATGGTCATAACAACTAAAGTTTAGCTAGCTCATAACATTACTGTCTTTGCCAGTTAATATTAATGTGATTGTTCCAAAAAAATAATCTACTTGCTCCATAACAAAACTTTTGATTAAGAACAACACATCTGGTCAGGTTTCAAGTATGCTTAATGAAATTCAGGCAATCAAATTAAGAAAAAAGTATAAAATGAGTGAACAAAAATAAGCTTCAAATCAATTATACAAACTTATATTATGAGATATAATAATTTTAAAAGATTTTAGTAATAATATTTGTGCTTATGAGTTAGTCATACGAGAAGCTCAAACAGGTTTGAATAAACTTATATTAGTTTTAAATCATAAGTTTTAGTTTCTTGAAACAACTAAAATTTAACATTATAATATTTTACATAAAAAGTATCTTATGAAGTATATTTTGAAGAATCAGTTACTCATCAAAAATCGAATGATTTAAAGGCAGAAAAAATCTGTTTGAAGTTTAAGTTTCAATTTTAAGTTCTTTATCTATCAACTTGCTTTTTCATCAAAATCAGTTGTATCAACGCCAAAGGACTCCATCTATGGTCCTCATCTTGTGCGTTAACAATTAACCTATTAAGTTACTCTAAAATTTCACATGTTGTAGTAATTTCCAGCTAATAAATAGTTTTGGTTGAATATGGTTTGAAGAAGAAGTTCTTGAAAATTAAAAAACCCTCAATTTATTAAAAATTATATAAAGCTCTTAGTAATATTGACTTGAAGTATCAGTCACTTACTTCACATTTGGGAATCATATTCAAATAATTCTCACATGATTATTCTCAAAATTTCTATTCACAATATATTCTAAAAAAATTCATTTTTTATATAAAATCCTTCAACATTTGAACTAAACCAACTGAAACATCACAAAAAGCCAAAATAATTCAAAAATAAGACAAAGAGTAGACACCAATTAGGCAATAAAACATAATTAGACAAAAACAACAATAAAATCTCAAAGAATATAAATCATGAGAGATGGATGGCGGAGGAGACTGACAAATGTTGGCGCCAATGAGCTTGCAACTGTCACTTATGCTAACTTTACAACTTGAAACCCTAACGGCTCTTGTAGTTAACTTTTGTTTTATCTCATGTTACTTGTTTTTTTATTTCAATGTTTTATCAATGTTTTTTTGAATTGTGTTTTTTAATATTCTAGTTTTTTGGTTTTGATTACTTTGATTTTATACTCATATTTTTTAAAAGTTAATCTTTTTTATATTTTCTGAAGTATTTAAATAATTCTGAAGCCATGAAATGCAATCATTGAAACTCAAATCTTGATACTTGATCACCCGGTTTTGCATCTTCGACAAACAAGGCATACAAGAAAAACAATCTTAATTTCCACAATATACACCCAAAACATATTAAAAACAAAAATTAAAATGCTCATTTATAAATCTTTCAATGCGAAACTAATTATGATACTAAATTGATAGGTTTGAAGTCTTATAAACTATTTGCAGCCACTATCTTCACACAGAGCAGTTGGGAAGCTGAGGTCATAATGGCAGTTCTAATTGCACAAACGTACACTCATTGGCCGTCTGTACGCTGTTGTGCGTGGCATAACGTTGTGTTTGAGATCGTCAATTTGAAATTAAGATCAAAATAGCTGGAATTAAGTGCATATGATGTGTTTGAAGAGTGTGTTGTCAAAAAATGAATCTAGTGAGATTTTATCTTAAATTTCTGTATTATTTGTTTATTTTGAGATTGTTTAATGCGTTTATATTGATTAGACATCATTTTGCAATTATGGTAATCACAATTGCCTTTCAAGATCCTTATTTTTTTGATGATTTTTTCCGTCTTTTGAAAGACTGCGGCACTTTGGCACCTATAAAACCCTTGTGAACATAATTAGGACTGATTCAAAGAGCAGCATCTAATTAGCATAATTGTAAATATTGCCTCAGGCTGTAAAGTTAATAAATGTCAAATATAAATGTAAGCTTGACAAGCGTTTTAAAACAACTTAGCAAATGAGTGTAACCAAGTCTTCAGACAAAATACAATTAGAAAACATTCAAATATCAACGATGCTTGCTGTTGATACGTCAAAAGCCATTTCAATAAACTCATCAGTTTATATCAACATTTGAGTTATACTTACTAATCAGTATCAATTGATGAGAGAAGTTTGAATCTAATATTGGTGATTGGTGGAAAGTTTGAAACTGGAAATTTATTAGAGTAATTACTCTAAATAGCGCTGGTTGTAAAATTTATTACCTCCCTTTTTCAATTAATTTAGCAGTGTAAATTTGAATCTTGTACACAAGCAATTCAACTTAAACATTCTCTATTAATCACATCTTTGACTAGCCGACACTTGCGCTGAAAATCATAATTCAAAAATTTAAAATACCCAGCGGAGCTTTTGAATGGTTAATTAGATGGAATAGAAGTGTAAAGATGGAGATATTGTTTGGGTTTGTCTGAAGTTTGAAGCCCTGTTGTTGCTCTTTATTAGCCTCTGAATTGCTTCGAAAGATGCAAACTTACTTCGCTTAATTTAGGATACACATGAATTCAGAGTATTTAGAGTTCACAACGTTACAAGAGGTCATTCTTCAACAGTATTTAAAATTAACATAGTTATTATGAAAACTTATGAAGAAGTAATTATTTAATAATTTTGAGAATTAATTACGATTGCATGCATTGGTAGTTCCCCTTATCAGCATTTCACGCTTTTCAGTCGCATTATTCAAAGCAGCGGTTAAAATAATATTCTTTAATAATTGCCATTCTAGATCATTCTGACACTTTTGATTGAATTCACTTAAAAAATTTTATTTGAAAAAAAAATTATATTTTCTGTTTAAATTAGTTAAATACATAGTTATAATAGTTCTAATTCTTTTTGAACTTTCGGTAATTAGTAAAAGCCAATCAAATTCAGTATTCCCATAATGGACCTACTGAAGCCTATCATCTGATAAGAAGTACAATTCGGCAACCCCAACAATAATACCAACCCTTATCTAAGACTAATCTCAAATTATTTTCTAATTCATCAGCATTTAACCAAATTAGCTACTTTTCAAGGCTATAATTTTCAAAGAAAAAATTATTTGAATGAATTTAAATTAAAATCAAATTATACGCTTCATAATTATTTTACAAGCGTTTAAAAGTTAGATGTTAATGCAAATTTTGAATTGTTAACTGTTGTTTGATAACTCGTCACACCACTTTCCACACCAAACAAAACCCTAACAAACACAACACTATTTCTTAATTCGCAAGTTATTAGCATATACTTCTATTAATTATTTCTATAGTATTATTTTGGTTGTTTGCAGCAATTGGAAAAACTTCTCAATAAAAATGCAAATGCATAAAATTAACTAAACTAAATATAAAACAAAGGAATTTAAAAAGTGAATCGATAAAAATGTACCAGTATTTAAATTAGCCTCCTACATTTGCTCTCATTCTGAACAGATTTAATAAATTCACTTATTTTTGCAGCAATTCATGTTCGATTTGTTATGGAGCTTATACCATTACACATCATTGAATTTATAAATTGAAAATTCGTAAGAGATTCATAGGCGAAAATTTTATAAATGAAAACCTTATGGAATAATGTTTACTGAATTAAAGGCTTATATAAACAAACAATAATGTAGTTACACCAACCTGTACTGAGCCAGGGGTAGTGCAGGCCTCCCGAGGACCACTTGAACGCTTCGTGCACAGAGAGATAGGGCTTTTTGTGGTTCTGGTGCTGGTGTGGTGAGAAGCGTTTGTTTTTTGTGAATGAATTGTTTCTGGTGTCTTCTCTTGAGTCATCATCTTCTTTTACTTCCTCTTCATCTTCATATTCTTCCTCCTCATCTTTCATGTCTTCATCGGATGCATCGGACTTTGAGGCCATGACATCGACTTCGGGAGATACACTAGGAGGGGTACTCTCATTATGAACACTATCGTTTAGCGGGTACTTTTTGCTTGTATCACATAAACGTTCTTTTATTTCACTTAGTTTTTCCGAAGTGTTTTTATCGTTGTGGTTTAAATATTTATTATCCACGACGTCTTCTGTAGGGTTGGGGCTTTTGGTGATAAGTTTGGGATCTGTTGACTCCTTTGCTTCTTTGCGGTAGTTGCTTTTGGGACTGTTGTAACTGTTGTTGTTGTAGCTACGGGAATATTGGCTTGGAAAATTAGTAGTGGTTGAATATGCGTTGTGTTGGTTGTTGGGATGTAGTCGTTGCTGGTTGCGAAAGGAAGGAAGTAAGCCTTCAATGTTGAAATTGTTGAACTTCTTGAATGCATTGTTGAAATTGAGTAAGTAGGGAAGGAAATGAGAGTTGTTGTTGAAGAACTTAATGTTTGGATGGGGAGGAGGTTTGAAGAGAGGGTACTTGGGAGATATTTGGGGAGTGCTGGAGTGTTCTTTTGAAGAATCTTGGATATGGAGTTTTTCAGAAATTTTGGCATTTTCGTTTGTTTTGTTCAGGGTTTCTGACCCATTAGTTTTACGTTCCTTCGGAGATTTTTCTCCATTCGGTTGTTTGCTGGACTCTTTGGCCATAATAGCATCGACACTGAACGCAAGGCGAGAAATTTTCTTCTTGGGCATTTCTATAGTGGGCTGGGGTAGTTGCATATCTTCAGCTTCGATTTTCATTCTTTCCACTTTTATAAAAATCATGATTTAAATACAAGAGTTATTTACTACTTTCAAACTATGCAAAAAAAACTAGCATATAATTAATATTATGTGTGGTTGCTCAAGTAGACTGATTTACAACTTCGCCATATTTCTACCTTTCAATTCTCCCCATTTAACTTACGCAATCATGCTAAATACCTTTGCTAATTATTTCTCTTACTGCATTTTAAACTATTTTTGAAAAAAGTTTTTAAACGAATCACTCACGTTCTTGTTGTGTCATCAGCAGAATTTTACACCAAACTTCATCAACATTAATGATATGATCCAAATGATTCAGTGTCAGCAGTTGTTCATACAGCAGTCATTCTGTTAATTATCAGCGTCAATCTCAACCTTCGAAAATTTTCCTACTTCACTTATCAAATCGAATTAATTTTAATCAAAACACTTGACATGAAAATAGTTAATTCAATGACAATAATGGAATAACTTCAAAAAGTGAAAACACTGAAACGGCAAACTGATAAGTCTTATATACACTGCTTCTTTCAATTCTAAACACTTTATTAATATAATAAGAAATCTTAACTTTCCAATTATTTAGTTCATAGCAACATGCCAATCATTTTTTATTCCGCCAATCAGAAACAAGCATGGTAAATAAAACCTCTTTGTGATAGGCCGATGGAGAATCAAGAAATTAATCAATAATTACCTTAACAAGGATGAAAATATTAAATCCCGCCCAATAATTATGAAGCTCTCTGCGATTGGCTGACGCTTTAACTCTCTAAACAATTAAACTTTCCGTTTCTGTATTAATCTTTCAATAGACCTTGCGATACCAGTTCTATCAAATGAACAATCATATGTAACTTTCTCCATTCTTAAAAATTTTAAATAATAAATTTATCGTTTAATTTATTTTCATATTTTTTCGAAAAATAATTTTTTTGCAAATTGCTTTTATTTCCACAATAAAACTTTTTCAAAGATTTGAATTCTTGGCTCCTTCATGAAATCTACCATTACAGCCCACATCACCACTATAACACATACATCCACGCATAAACACTCTTTAATAAAGTAGAAAAATAAAAAGCGTATTTTTTAGAGCGGAAAAGGCAAAGGTGAAGAAGAATCATAAATAAGAAGATGACGTAGGAAGGATGATTGGGTCGTAGTGAAGAAGTTGTCTCAAATGGGCAAATTAAAAAATTTCAATGAACAATTGCTATAATCAAAAAGTTGAGTTTGTTCTAATAATTGATAAAATTGATTGCGATTGAAATTTTTCTAAAAACAATACTTTAATGTTTTAAAATTCAAATTGAGATTAAGTTAATTATACGATTTTATGTTTAATTGTTATCGAAGAGTACTTTCAAATCATATAAATAATTTAACAACAAAAATTAAATTTTAAAATTTATATTGATGGGAATGTAATGAGGTTTTAGAATATTTAAATGTGAAACTTAATTGAGAGGCATGTATCATGGAGAAATAAGTGGAATAAAGAGGCGAGTATCGAATGACATGTACTTTCAAAGAAACTTGAGATGTATGAAAACAAAGTTCAGAGTTTATTATTTTGTTATAGTCGAGTAAGTTATTCATATTTCTCGACAATTTATCCAAAGAAAATTGAATTGAATTTGCACAAAAGAATACAAAAAAGAAAAAAAGAACACAAAAGCACGCATAATGGGAAGGTATCGAGTGAGATAATTGCTTGACCCCCGTTAAACACCATAAAAGAATATTCCTTATTTGGGAACTTTGACTCACGAAGGCAGGCAAGCATACACCGTGATAACCGCGCGATCTGCAAGCACATCAATCAAAAGAGTTTTGCAAGAGTCCTTTTTGTCCCTTTCAAGAGCATTCTACATTGAATTTTCATTCATTCAATTGTGCAGCTTATAAAAAGTATTTTAAACATATGGTTAAATAAACTTTTTGAAGGTTTGTTACAAATAAAATTTTTATGAGCTTTGATAATGGGAGGGAAAGCGAGACCACAAACAAATTATCACCTAAAAGCCTTAAATAATTCCCAATTGTTTCAATAAATTATAATGTTTCAAATACTGGTGTGTATTATGATAACTTGCTGAACTCCACACAATTTATGACTTGTCAAACATTTCATATAACACCACTCCAATCTAAACAGTTCTTCTGATTACTTGTAATAACATTTTTGTTTCATTTTTTCAGACATTTATTTCAAGTACAGACTCGATAACAGTCTAGAGAGTATCGAAGATGGTTCTACAGTTGAACATCGTATAGGTATACTAGGACTTATAAAATTTTCACCTCAAAATTTCTTGAAGACAAAGTTTGAAAACACTCCAATAGAACTTTTTTTGTCCCGTTCCAAGCAATGTGAGATAAGTGCCTGGTTGTAGGTAACGGATTAAAGTTGGCTTATGAAAAGTGTGAAAAACTTCTTTATTTGATAAAAGCTGTTCACTTGAGCTTGGAGCGTTGAGAGGGTTGAGTGAGAAAGTTTTGAAGGGCTAAGTAAGTAAAGTTGTGTTTGATAATTCTTTCAATAGATGTATGCTGGTCAGGAGGAGTATAGCAATTGTCACAACATTATGATCATTCATAAAGGAAAAGTTTATAAAGAATTTTGAAGTTAGAACTAGCCACGATGACATGAAACTTTTGGGTTCTTTAGAGGTCATGGCGTAAGATAGATTCCGAAGTCAATAAATTTTCAATATCAATTTTTTTATGCTGTTTTGAAAGATAAAAAAATGAAATTTGCAAGAAATTTTTGTGTCGTGAAATTAGGAAAAAAAGTAATATGGAAAATTACAACAAAAGTTCAAAAAAAATTTGAAAAAATGGTAAATCAATTTAACTCAAAAGTTTACCGCATAAAAAGATTTAAATTTTCTCTTATAAATATATTTTTAATACAACGATAAAGCCTTAAAAATGGCTTATATAATTAACAAGGCAATATGAACAGTGGTTTATATACAACTTAATACAGAAAAATATATTTAAACATCACAAAAAAATAATGATGATATAATTTCGTTACTGATAATTGTATTGATACGAACGAAAACAATGCAGATAATGGTGATGAATGGACATCGTAAGCAAAATAACAGCGCAGCCAAGTGATGATGTGTTAATGACAAAATTTCGATAAGTATTTGAAACGATTTTTATATAATAATAGCGCATTCTGCAGTGATTAATAGCGTTTTGAAGGAAACAATCAAAGGATTACAGAGAATTAAGCGTTTAACTGTTCCTATTATTCCTTGAAGGGAGTAGATCTAGTTATTCGAAAACATTAGTAATACTTTTCAAAAGCAAAAAAAATAATTTATTCATAATAAAATAATTTTATAGTTAGTTGAATAGATAGAGAGATAGATAGATAGATAGATAGATAGATAGATAGATAGATAGATAGATAGATAGATAGATAGATAGATAGATAGATAGATAGATAGATAGATAGATAGATAGATAGATAGATAGATAGATAGATAGATAGATAGATAGATAGATAGATAGATAGATAGATAGATAGATAGATAGATAGATAGATAGATAGATAGATAGATAGATAGATAGATAGATAGATAGATAGATAGATAGATAGATAGATAGATAGATAGATAGATAGATAGATAGATAGATAGATAGATAGATAGATAGATAGATAGATAGATAGATAGATAGATAGATAGATAGATAGATAGATAGATAAATAAATAATTAGAGAGATAGATAATTCACATAACCATCGAAGCAATTAAAACGAAGGCATATTATTTTGAGTTATTAATACATTAAGAAAACCTGATACCCACTCTTATCAGTGATCTCCTTCTATGGTATGCAGAATCCAGCGTGTTGAAATGATAGAAACTATTTTCTATTATAACCTTCAATGCATGTTTATTTTTATAGAATCTTTTGATCTTGAAATCAAGTGATCCTATTGCCATTGATTAAATCAAATTAAAAGTTCCAAGCATTGTATCTGATATGCGGTCATAGGTGTGCCAATGTTTATTCAAATTGAAGTCTATAAAGTGTTTTAGGATGAATACATGTGGAGTTAAAGGTGATTGCTGTTTTGTGGACAATAACGTTAAAAAATAATTCTATAAATATAACATATAAACAATTATAACAGTATAAATAGCTTAGAATATTGAAGTAAATTTTCTATTGTGATTGCCTTAGATGATTATTATTGTTGTGTTTGTGTCGTCAAGCACGTTCTTCCGATCAAGGCTCTTTAACTAAACAGTGCCTCCCTTGTTCCACACATCATCACCCACACATACACACATCATCACCCGTACATACACACATCATCACCCACACATACACACATCATCAAAAAAACATATATACATCATCACACACACAACCCACCACAGTATAAAAAACTATTAAGCATACATATAAAAAGCTTATAAAGAAAGCTTACACTGTCAACCAAAAAAAATGTACATGTGAAAGTAATGAAAAATTTGAAACTAAAAGGGCCATAAACAAATAAAAGGGACATCTACACAAGTGTTTTGAGTCGTTCACAGCATACACACTCAAACACAAATAAATTTCAATAAGCACACATTCCCACATACATACACAAACAAAAAAACATAATTGAAAACATTAAACATGCTCAAATCAAGAAAAAACAAAAAAACAAAAAAACAAACAAACAAACAAAAAAACAAACAAACAAACAGACAAACAGACAAACAGACAAACAGACAAACAAACACACAAACACACACACACACACACACACACACACACACACACACACACACACACACACACATCGATTATAAACATTTGACACAGCTTCAGAGGTATAAAGTAGAAAAAACAATGGAGTGTTGTTTTAGAGGGCCATAAACACTCTCCGTTCCAATCTCTCCTTTCTGAAAACTCAATTTAGATGCAACCATTGAAATTAAATTCAACTTTGAGCTTTTTAGGCTTCATTAACCCAAATGATTTTAAATAATTCAATGGCTTTTGAAAAGGGATAATTAAGAAAAGGCCAGCACGGGGTAGGCAAGCAGGACTTCTGACACCAAATCAAATCTTTTTCTTAATTATCATTTATCCACTTTGAAAGTTTAAGTTTCATAAATATAATTCTCTCCAGTCTTTGAAATCTTTTATAGCTGTTCATTCATTTAAAAACACATCTATTCACTATCCAATCATTTTTCCATTCATCCAACTATCCACACATCCACCACTCCACCATGCATCCATCCATCTACCATTCCACGATCCATCCATCCACCACCACCCTACTCCACTCACCTGTTTATCACCTTCAGCCATCATCACAGTTAACGTCAAAAGCATTTAAGAAATCATATTCAATTTATAAAGTAATTTACGTGTCTGAGTGTTGTAGCGATGGCATTGTAATAGAATTCCGAGGTGCATCTCATTACCTTCTTTCTTCCTTCGTTTGTGCTCTATTTTATTGAAACAGTTTGATAGCTTCTAGAATATTTTTTGAATTTGAATTTTAGCCATTATTTTTTTGATTTCTAATTTATTAACTATTTTAAATGTTAATTTATTTTTTTAAATGTAAATCAATTATATTTTCCATTCTTCAATTTTAACAATTAATTTCATGGAAATTCAATTCACCCTACATCTAACATTATTTCAATACAAATTAACATTTTTTTCATATATTATCCAATCATAATTTGGATCTATTAAAGCTCAACTAGCTTTTAATTAAGAGATAAAAACTGCAGGGATTCCAAAGAGGCACATCTGATAAGGTTCCACGAATTTTCATCTCACATCGCCAGCAGCCTGCATTGCAATTAATTGAGACTGCCAACTGCTGAGTTATCATCGATACTTTGTGGTATATTATCACTCTTAATTTACATCATATTATTTCATTGATGTTGTTTCTATAATGATCAAAACATAGCAGGATATTTTGCTAATGATAACAATGAGTGTTTTTTTAAGATAAACAAACTAGTTTCTATTTAAAATGATAATTTTTTTTTTCATAAAATAATGTTTTGAAAAATCTTTATTGCATCATATAAATTTTTGTAGCGCTCAATAGAAAAAGCAAATTTTATGAGTCATATTTAATGATTCTTCAGGCAGAGACAAATAAATAAAATTTTTGCATTTTAAAATATAATAATGGTTTTTGACAAAGTTGAAATTGTGGAATATTTTAGTTGGATAAAAAGTATCAAAATATCGCCTTTATTGTTTTGTGAAGTCATTTTTAAAAACATTTCAGTGGTTTTCCTTCAAAGATGCTCTTGTTTTTGATTTTTTTAATTTTTCATCAAATGCTCAAACTTTACTTTTTAAAATAGAATACTTCTCAATTTCAAAAACCATTCGTTAACATTTTCATTAACTTACTTTTAAAATTACTCAAATCTACTCAACTCCAGCTCCAAACCATCAACATTTAATAAATCTAAAAGTAACAACAAATCCTGCAATCCCTCCATTAATTATGATTTCATCAATTTTTTCCAGACAACTCGTAGCCTCGGGTAGCAGCCATTTCGAGAGCCGATCTCAGTATATGCACTAGAATATGTTGAAAAAATGATAACAAAGATAAAATAATAATGGAAAAAAATTAAAAGTTAAATCAATAAAAAAATTTCTATCATGCTAAAATTAAAAAATTATAAATTGAAATAAACTCAGTTAAAACCTGTACAGTACAAAAAATGTGTAATTTCAAAAGTTAATATGAGATTCTTGAAGCTCACAAGCAGATACACGAACATGAAATGCATCGAGTCTTCGCTGATAACGTCCATATCACTTAATATCATCATCTCTCTATTATGCTTATTATCATCCATATGTTATTATTATTATTATTATTATTATTATTATTATTATTATTATTATTATTATTATTATTATTATTATTATTATTATTATTATTATTATTATTATTATTATTATTATTATTATTATTATTATTATTATTATTATTATTATTATTATTATTATTATTATTGATATTTTTAATCTTGTTATTATCATTTTCAAAAACTTTCTCAACTTAAAATTTTATTATAAATTAATGAATTCAATCTTTTGAAAAAATCTTGGAAAATTTTCCGTACTCGAACAATTGAAATAAATTTATTCTTGAAAAAATCTTACGTGTGTGCATCTAGATTCAAAAGATCTTTTTGCGGTCACTTTAAAGCAACGCTGAATTAATTAAGAAGCAACGCAAGAGTCTAATAAACACTAGGGCATTTGGACATTTTAAAAGCTTGTTTTTTCAATGAAAGTAAATAATTGAATACCTTGCATTATTCATGATCTTTCATGACCACTTCCGCTAGGCGCCATCTTCAAATTTAATGAAGAATCATGCCGGATCTACGTGTCTTCAGATTGAATAATATCATAAGAACAATATAAAAATATCATCAAAAGAGTAACAACGACAGAGAAAATTGAATAAACTGAAAGATTTAAAAACGCAATGAAGATATACAAGGTATCTAGATACACGAAAAAGTTTTCAAAATTAAATATAGATGAATGAGGCGAAAAACTTTGAAAAAACATGGTTACTAATGCGAAAACAACTATATTGGCGTCAAAAAGAATATTGAAAAACGCGGGAAAAAAAGAATTTTTAGTAATTAAGCGCTAAAGAATTTAAGACCTTCAATTGAGGGTCAGCTTTATTCCATTCCGTCATTACTTTTATTCTTCTTGTTTTTGAATATATTATTGTTGTTTTTTCGATTATTTAAAAAATTTTAGTATTAATTTAATATTATATATATTTATATAGCACGCAAAATTTGTGCCTTCAATTTATTGAAATTTACTTGTTTCTCTTATTCAATTAAAAAAACACTGTACAACTTATAATTAATTCAAAATCAAATTTTACAGCTCAAAACAACACAGTGAAAAACAATATAGTGGCGTCAACTGCAAGTCGTTGAATTAAACACATTAAACTAAAGACCCCAACTAACAAAATTAATCAAGTTTAAAAATGATTTGAGTTCTAAATTTGAAGTCTCAAATTTTAAATGTTAAGAATATTCAACTAATTGCATAATTATTTAAAATGCTTTTTTCCCTTTTTGAACTTTTGAGCATAAACGCATTTATATGAGAAATAGTGTTCAGATACATCTTATTTTGTCATTTTTTTCTAAAGATCTTTAAGTTTATCACATAATAAATGATACTATCTATTCCATGCAAAAACATTTTGTTGTGATAATTTGACATAAGTAGTTTTTAATATTTTGCATTTTTTTTTAATTAAAATTATTTTTTATTTCACCCTCACCATCATTGAATTATAAAAAATTTTTTACTCTCACCCCGCCTGCTCTTTCACCATCTTTCACCAACTTAACATTCAAGTCCTCTCATCAACCTCCTTCTCTCCCCATCCATCCTTCAACCACCCTTCAACCACCTCTCTCCAACTTAATAGAGCTACATTAAAGATTCAGTGGATCTAGAGTCAAACAACTAATTCAAATTTATCTCTACTAGACCCACAAAACTTTGTTTAAACTACTTTAATTTTTAATGCTCCACTTTGAAAACTAAAAGTAAACGTTTATATAATTATTTTCTTATTATTTAAATAAGTGAGTGGTTTTAAAATTATTTGAGCTATTTAAACATCAATATGAACAGAATTTATTGCATTTTTAAATATTTAAAAGGCATATTGAAAAGAATAAGAATGAATGAGATATTATGGGTTGCTTGAATGATGAGGATGGATGGCTTGCAGAAGCTTCAAACTAATATATACACCATGACAAAATATAAATATATTTTATGATATTTTAAACATTTAAAAGTGAATTTAAAATGTACGTTTTTCGTAAATTGGTCATTTATCATGCATTCGTGGCATCGCTCTTAAATAAGAACTATTTGGAGTTCAATTCTTTCGGATACAGGTTGACGGATGAATGAATGGGTGGATGGGTGAATGGTTGGATGGATAAGTGGATGGATGGGTGGATAGATGAGTGTGTCAGTGGATGGATGAGTGACTGAAAAGTGGAATGAATGGACGAGCGGGTGGATTGGTGGTCGGAAGGGTGTATTGGTTGGTTGGTAAATGGATGTTGATAATTGGGGGTGTGGATGGGCTGGTGGCTGAATAAGATGGGGGCGTAGATGGAATGGTGGATGAGTGAGATGGGGTAGTAGCTGAGTGAGGTGGGTAGATGAATGAATAAGTGGGGTGTGAAAAACTATTGGGTGAGTAGTTGATGAGATGGTTAAAAAGTGGAGTGAAGAAATGAGTAATTGAATGCATAAATGGATGGGTAAATAGTTGGATAAGTGAATTGATAGATGGAAGAAAGTGTACAGACGATTAAAAAGGATATATTTAATATTAGAAATAATAAAGACTGGTGAAGGGAATCAAGATAAATGAAAAGGTACTTAAATTGTGATTAAATAATGTTTCTGGAGCAGCATGCAATACAGACGTCTCACATAGCGTAGAGTCGTAATCACATGCCAAGTTGCAAGTTGATTATTAAAAACACTCTTTGTGTTACGCCTTAATATGTATTACAATCGAGAACTTGATGAAGTCTTCAATTAAATTCAGATTTTTTTACTTTGATTATCAAATATTTTCTATGCTGACCAGAGATGGAAATACAAAAAAAATCAATTACGGGACTAAATAGAGTTGAAAAGATAATGAGGTTATGATGACAATTATACATTCTGTACCTTATCTGCATCTTTTATATGAATATCAAATATGTACTTGCCTATAAACTGATATTATGAGAGCTTATTCCTGATAGACTGATGGATGAAAAAGAAGAAAAAAATAAATAAAGAAAAATTTAATATTATTGTGGAGTTGATAAAGGAAGTATGTACAAGTAGATGGGGAATTAAAAAACATTTCAAGATGGCGGGTTGATGGCGGAGGAGTTGTTTTTAGTGCAGTTATTTATGTGTTTACTCTTGCTATTTTGCGCAATCATTCAGGGTCACTTTAAATGACGAGTTATGGAGGGCACACATAATTTAAACGAGGCTGAAACATGTTGTGCATTAAGTGACTATCTTTCTTCATTTAACTTCTAATAAAAAATGCTTTGGAATTTTTTGTTAATGCAAGCATTGAATGTTATCCTACTCTTTCAATTCAATATTCAGAGTTTTGAATACCATCTTGTTTTTTGTGTTGTTACTCATTTTTGAATTTTCTTTTCTCGTTCTCTTCATATTTCTCATCCAATCAAATCTTATATAGGCTGACACGGGCATTTGAAGGCCGATAGAATTTCGTATATAGTGATGAAATCTTAAGACTCCTCTTATCTCACCTGATTCGATCGACGAAGGTGGACACGATGAATACCGATGCGGTGGTGTCTATGTGAGGTTGTGTGTGCTGTCTGTGTGAGGGTTGTGAGTGAGAGTTGTGTGTGAAGGTTGTTGTAAAGTTTGTTTGTGAGGTTGTTGTGTGAGGTTTGTGTTGTGTTGTGTGTGTATGTGTGTGAGTGTTTGAGAGTTCTGTTTGAGGTTTGTTTGGGAGGGTTGTGCATGATGGTTGTGAGGGTTATGTGGGATTATTTATGTATGATAGTTGTGTTTGTATTGTGTGCGAGTCTGATCTCAAATCTGCCTTTTTTCATTGAGTATTCAACTACCAGCTTGAGGAATCGATCAAAAATCAGCTTAGATTCACTTTTAACGATGTTGTTTTAACAGGAGAAAGTTTTATTGTAATAAAAGTGTACTATTTAATTAAAATTTTTAACAATTTTTCATAAATTGTGGAGTATTTTTAAAGTGGGTGTATTTGATGTTAATTGAAACAGTCTTATCTGATTTGGGTTGAGAAGTTCAACTTATAGATCTAATTATTTTTCTAATTATAATTATAAAAATTTGATTCCTTAATTTCATTCCAATGAAGTTTTAAATATTCATTTTAAAAACATAAACTACTTATTTTATTTATAAAATAATCAAATACTTATAAACTACTTCCAATGCAACGAAGCTTAGTTTTGAATTGACATCTCATTCTGCTCAAAACATGAATAAATGATCTTTCATATTAATTTATCACACAGTTATGACAATGGTGGTTCTTAATGATGAATATGAAACTACATATGGTCATCACTCTTTATGAACCTTTGGGTGCTGTTTGTGCACCAGGCCCTGATGTAGGATCATGGTACCAATTTGGAGTTTGACATGTTCACTCACCTTCGTTTGCAGGTGTTTTCAGGTATTAAATAGTGGAGATTTTTATAGAATCTTCCTATTTCTGAAAAGCAAAGTTACATTCTAAACATAATCTACAAATGCTTTTTAAACTCAAAGTTATTTTTTGGAACTTAACTATGAAAACTGACATACAAACAAAAGTGAAGTGGTGATCAGGTAGCACAAAGTGCCTTGCAATCTGGTATGTGGGTGCCTGGTGCTGGGTGGACTTATGGATGAGTCAGACTTGAGAGTTGGAAAGCTGTTTCAAATTCTCAGTTTGAAGCGATAATGAAATATTCAAACAAGTTTGTACAAAAAAATCTTTTGAAAATCACTTAAATTGAAAACTTAAAAATATTTGTAAGAAAATTGATGTATACTTTTGAATTATCTAAATAAGTTTATAATTTATTGAAGCATAAATTATTCAGAACTTTTTTAAAATTTTCAAACATAATATATTGAAATAGAAACTATTCAAGCATAATTTAATTATTTAAATAGAATAATGTTTTGCATCCGTTTGGTTTGGAATAAACTTACCGTATTATAGCCACATACAGACCCTATAGAAGCATCAGATCTGCTCAAAAAGTGGAGGGTTCCCATGGAACAAGAGAAAAAAGAAGTTAACACAAAGTATTCATTAGTTTGAAACGCCAAGCTTATCGTAAGCGCTTATCAAGTGAAGAGGTGATAAGTATGGCCATCCAGAGAAGGAATGCTTGTAGTGTGCTAGGCACTCTCGCAAGTGCAAGGAAATCAGAAAAAATCTTTTATTTGTGATTATTACAAACAATTCAAACATTTTTGATTATTTTTAAATTTGACGGTTGAATAAACATTTGTTTTCATTTAAAATTTCGCGCCATATTTAGAAGTGAAGTAGAGTCTCCAAAATAACTAGACTCTTGGAGTAACAAAACAAACTTTAGAAGCAAAAGAGTTTTACAGTTGGTAGTTTTTTTTTATTCAAATTGGAAGTTCATAATAGTTGCAACTGAAATAAAAAAATTTTTCACATTTGAGTTTTTTAAATCTTAAACTTGACTGCGTTAAGTTTTTAGGCTTTGATTCCATTAAGATTGTACATGATGATTTCCATAACCAACATCCCACCAAAAATAAAGTTTAATTAAAAAATTCTAAAATTAGAAATGGATTCATTTAAGCTTCAGATTCTGAATAAACCTGGTTCTTCACCAAATGCTTGAAAGTGATTCTCTAAGAACTGACATGACATTCTTTATAAAATTTCTCATATAATTTTCATCGTGAATTTTTTGTACTCATTGAAATGTTTCAGTTCATTGATTTGATGAACAAACCTAAAGTATGTTGTGCTTTTCATAATGTTTTTATAGATAACCCCTTAAACCATAAAAAATCTCTTCAATAATTGTCTTTACGACTATTTTCATCTAAAAATTAGAAAACTACTTTTTGAATTGATATTTAAGATATTTCTTTCTAATCAAACAAAAGTTTTGTTGAGTTTCACATAGATGCATTCAAATCTGCTTTGAGAGTTAATGTTTGAAAGCTTATGCCAAAAGCAAAAAAATATGTATTTTGAGTTTCAATAAAAAACCTGTAGCAAAAATGTAATCAAATTCAAACAGAGAAAAACAGTTTGATGAACTTTTTAAATGAAAGTTGTCATGGCAAAAAAAGGGGATTTTTGATTTTCAACAGTCAAAACTACTCGCTAGAGAGCAATATCATTCATGTTAGCTACTGCTTCTTATGAAATTTGAATTGTGTTTAAAGCGAAAATTTCGAGTAAAGTTCTGCTTGAATATATTATTTTGACATTTCTTGCAACGCACGTTATTGGTACAACTGGAGGTGAAAGTGAGTTTTTGGTAACTGGTATAAAAGATAAAAACGGAACGATGTGACTAGTTTGCGCCTCTTGAGCTGACGGTAGAGGACCTAAAAAAACGCTGCAAACTAAGCCACGGAAATCTTTAGTATATTGTAACAGAGCGGTGCAGCTCTTAAGGAATCCCTATCAGCAGAAAGTACAGATGATCGGTTTATGATCTTAGTTGGTAGCCCTATCTGGATGGGTGGATACAAAATTTTGAAAATTTCTGAAGAGGTGTTTTTACAGTATTGAAGGTAACATATCAGGTCTTTTGGTCGTAGGTCAGACATGGCTTGGAACGTTTTCTTTGTAAAAAAAGTTCTTTAAGCCGTTCTAAAGAAAAAATAAAATTCTTAAAATGTTTAAAAAACATTATTTCACCATTTTCTGTTGTTTGTCAAAAGTTTTGGCAAAAGTTGGACATTCTATGGGATGATATACAAAGACACATATTAAAAGCACAAAAGAGGTTGTCCAAAATGAAATCAATATTTTAGA
The DNA here is from genome assembly GCA_964035795.1 of Pterobdella sp. o SKG-2022. Lineage (NCBI taxonomy): Eukaryota > Metazoa > Annelida > Clitellata > Hirudinida > Piscicolidae > Pterobdella > Pterobdella occidentalis. Next base: position 3,580,305 of record OZ038322.1, read on the forward strand.
TTGGTGAACATTTAACTCAAACTTGCATCGGATGAAGAAATGTGGGGAAGTAATTTGTGAGGTATATGTTGGTGGACGTCAGTTCTTCTGGATTTTTGAGCTTCAAGACTACTCGGCTTAGAAATTTATTTCAAAAGAATATTTTTAAAACAACGATTTTGATGCAAAAGACACAATCTCATGATGCAAAGTTATCAAATACGTTTCATCAGTCATTTTTTATTTGGGAAAAATTCTCGAACTAAATACATATTAAAAATAGTTATGGAAATGAAAATTTGACCACCCATTTTTAATTTTATCGTGAAATTATCAAAAGAGTTATACTTCGTTTAATGCAAGTTTTAAAACTCACAATGGGGCTTGAGATTTATTAAAAATCGAAACTTTGAAGAGCTTCGATCTTTAAAAAAATTACAAGCCTTTGGGTGTTTTGAATCTATATTTCAAATTCTTTTATACTTTTAATAAAATTCATTTTTATGGTTTAACTTTTTTTAAAATACAATTTTTTTTACAGTTTTCAACGATGAAAATATTGCTATGAATTGTGATAGTAAAACAATGAGAAAGCTATTAAGACTAAAACATTAAGGACTTGATGGATTTAAAAAATTCCAATACCTCTAACTAACACAGGTTTAAGCTTGGCATTTGTGAATTTCCAACTGCTGTATGTATTTTATTTAAACTTTACACTCGTATAAATACAAAAGAAAAATTGAATTAAAATTCTAACAGTTTTAATTAATTAAATCTAGCCATAACCACTTGAGAAGTGCCAAAATAATAAGGTTCTCATTGAATTGAGTGTCGTGGAATAAATTTAAAATATATCCTTCAACAAGTTTTAATGAATAGAATTTCAAATATGAAAAGATATACTTTTCGAAAACGTCAATTTTTTGCACTCTACCAACAAAAACTCCTAAAGTTGAGATGAGTAGCTTGTTAGAACTCTATAATTTTGGTACTATTTAAAACTCAAAGCATCATCAGAAAATTTGAAAGTTAAAATATAGATATCGATTTCTCGCTGCTAACTTCACCCCAATGAGTCGCTAACATACAAAAATACCTCATACAGATGACACTAACCTAAGAAGACGAAAACAGTTCACTATTACTACGCTACCAAATACTATATGTTCTTAACAATATTAGAGCATATATACATAACTTTGGGATTAATAGAGATAGAATGAAAATTATTTGACGCTCAAGATGGGAAGTGTGAAGGTGCCAAAATAGAACTTTAGTATAACATAAATTTAATTATATATGTTATTAATTATAAATGTTTTATCAATTTAATCAATGGAGTCAAACAGCAAACACAAAAGGGTTGTGATTCAAGTAGGTTTATGAGAAATGTGAAATGGCTGAGTTCTACAGAGAGATGGTAAGTGGCATCTCTGAAGGTGTCGTTAAATAGTGGTTCATTCCACCAATGTCATGATGGCTCATAAATTCATGGTTTAAAGGATTTCAAAAAGCATTAAATGTGATTTCAACAGAGTCAAACGTATGTCTAAATACCACTAAACGAAAGCAACATAAAATGAGTGTAGTCTACATTGAATATAAGATAGTGAGTCTTTTTTTTAAAAAAAAAGTAATTTCTTAATGTTTTCAGTTTCTATAGTACTAATAGATTGAAATATGAATAAAATATTTCAAGATAAATATATCTGAAAAACTTGGTATAGAAAATCTCAGATTAAAAGACTTATTGCAAAGTAAGGTAAAAAATATTGAAATTCACAGTTTAATACATAATTATAACAAGAATCTGGTTCGAATACTTTGTTTAAGTATAATCAAAAACTAACAAACCTCAAATCAAGCGTAATATATAGTTTCAACGTGAGAGTTTGTAAAATGATGATGGTACATTACACAAGTTATGTGGTAAAAGTCAAACAGAATGACATGATCTGAATAGAAAAACGTGGCTGTTCATTTGGTGAGCTCAACAACTTTTGGAAAACAATTTACGTTTCATTTAAACTTTAGTTTCGATAAATGAATAATGACCTGTACGAATATGGAAAATATTGATGGTATTAATATGGAGTGTCATATCTTGAAAGACAAACACATCTGAAAATTAAAGGAAGGAAAAATCTGATAAAATGATGAATTGTTTAAAATAGCTTCAATAAGAAACTCAAACTCCAAATAAACTTAGTAAAATTATACTATTTTGTCCAATTCTATCTTAATCAGCATACAATGAATTTTTCTATTACCACTTGAAATTCAAACGTTGAAATTACTAGATAAACAACTAATGAGCTTTTCAAATGGTTCAGAGTTGAATGAATATAAATAATGAAAGTTTCAAAGCGAATCACCGATAAAATGACTTAAGAAACCCTTCGAAAGCCTCTCTTGTCAACGAATTGCTGAACCGAGAAGATGAGAGGATTAAATCCCTTGAAAGTTGATAACATTAGTTATGAAATAAATGTATGTTCAATAACGCATCCAACAGAAAAAAATGTTTCTACAACGATAATCGTTGCGATACAAGAATATATGGAAAGATAAAAAAGTTAGCAATTTATGAGCGTTCAAAAACTCTGGTCAACCACAACTTAGTGTATCAAACAATTAATCCATTCATAATTAATGAATATCTACTAAATTTACGACTTTGTAACGAAAGCACGTTACGCATAATGTAGTTTATGTGGCTTGTGAGAGGCCTAGCTCTTTTCGGGCACTTCCTGCAGAGTGTGCCATTGTGCGATGGGCCTTCTGGGGTTGGCCAGCATGTCACTCCAATGTCGCAGCTCTGTGCCTGATTATGAAATTAAGAGTTTGTTTTATTTTTATTGAAGGCCATGCATTAAAATTGAAGAAAATTTACCTGTAGCATTGCAGCCGAGAAGGACGTGGCCTATAGGGTCTGAAGTTCCTATGCGGTCATAATCGACCACAGTGACGTCCAAAGAGATTTTCTGTGACACGTGGTTGTTAATGTTAATATGACCAATCAATTTTTTAAAATTAATTTTAAATTTTATTTGGTTATGAGTTATAATACAAAGTAAATTGATTTAAGCTGTTTAAAATATAGCTTATATAAATAGCACTGAAGCATGCCTGTATTTGTTCGAATGCCACTTCGAATGAGAAAGACTCGTTCCAATAGGGGTTCAACGTGCATTTCTTAATGGTCGATTTCTTCTTCTTTATTCTCTTGCCATTCATCAACAGTGCAAGCTTCACGTACGGATCTGATGTTGTGGGGCAAGTTTGAAGACAATTTAAAAAAAAACAATCCGTTATCTATTATTGAATTAAGATAAAAGTCTTATAAATTGACATAAAGATAATAAATAATTAACCACGAACTCCCAACAGAACTCACCTGACAAGCCTCCGACGTCCATCTTTTTGAGGTTCTTAGCCTCCAGAATCACGATGGTCAGCTTGCCGGCTGTGGGCACGTACCTTAGCGAGAAACATATGTCTCCCAGCTTGTTTTCCTGTTCATGGTTTATATCATTGTTTTAGTAAAGTTGGAGAAGTTTTTAATTTGGTAAAAGTTTTATAGTTTGCTTTATTGTTTAATTTTCAATTTGTTTTTGATTATTGGTTTTTTTTTGAAAATATGGCTTTCAAGTATTTTTCTTATGAAACCTCACACGCTTGTACTATATAATGCATAAATAATTGTTCATTTGTTTTCAGATTATCTATAGAAATATGCACTTTTATATAAGGGGTCTAAAATCAAATAGAGTTTGTGAATTCATCACACCACCGACTCAAACAAATCAGGCAGTAGCGCTAACTGAGTTAAAGACTATTTCATCTCACCAATCTTTTTGAAAATTTTTACACTTTTTAGAATGTTTTTTTTTTACCAAAAAAACAATTTGTTTAAGAAAGGTGAAATATGATTGCGTAATAATTTTTTGACAGTGATCGATAAATAGTATTCAAAGTTTTCTTTTGGAAGATCCTATTTTTGAAACATCGTATGTTTTTTTAAAAATTAATTTTTGTATAATAACTTTGAATTCACGAGAAAAAACATTGAGAAAACGTGCTATAGTTTTAAGTAAGACGTTAGAAAAAAATATAACTACTATTATTGCTCAATTCTTGCAAAAACCTGTTTTAAATAAAAAATATTTCCATTAGTATAAAATGTTTGGGGTCCTGTTTTCATTATCAGCTTCTGTGATGCCTAAATAACATACAGACATACAAAGAAACACCCTATGTTTGTATCGCTGATCAAACAGCTATTCCCGTTCTCTGTGCTGCATGGCTAGAGACCTACCTCCATTGCTTGACTCCTCAAATCAAGTTCACTGCAAAAAGTGTGAAAGTAATCACATGATCAATCCATCTTATCTAGGCAAGTTGATTGTTGATAGCTAATCCATTTTCCAAAGGAAAAGAAGACTCATTTTGAGACTGTGTTTAAAATCTATTATTTTTATGCATTTGCTCTAAGACTTTTCAAGTGAGGATTGGCCTTATTAAACATATGTGCATACATCGGTAAGTGATTGGTGCTGATCATATCAGTGAACAAAAATGGGTCAAATAAACAACTTTTAGAATCTTTTCAAAGTCTGTTGTAGAAAACTAGTTTTTTGTGGCCCTTTTTGTATTTTATCCACCCTCAAAAACATAAAAAAGTAGAAAGACCAAACATTGATGTTAAAGCTTTTTAGAGATGTTTTATGCATGTTTTAAATAATATTTTTCAACAAAAAATCAACTTTGAGTAAATTTTTAATACATTATAAAAAGGAAGAAGTTAGAATTTTCTAAAATTTTAGCTTTTATCTATAATAAATAAATTTAGAAATTTTTCACATTAGATGTTCTGTTGAAAAATTGATAAGTTTTGTCTTTGTACTAGATTACGATGATTTACACTCATCCTTCACGAGTTGAGAGACATTTCTCCATACTCTTTCTTTTTTATGTGATGATCCGTTCCACCTCACAGTGCTGCTCAAATGTTTGAAACCTTCTTCAGTTTACAGATTTTCACCACAAACTGGTTTCAGTTTATTGGCATTCAACCTTTCATTTTGTCTTCTCATGAATGTGTTTGAGGTATGAGTAATCAATCTTACATCATCTCCATTGTTATTTGGTTACTCACGAATCCCAAATGACTGAACTATCTTGGAAGAAAGAAAGCTAGAAAAGTTATTTCAAGAATCGAAAGTTTTCGAAAACAGTCTTTTCATTACCAAGCATTGAAGTGAAATTTTCCTATCAAAACTGTTTTAATGTCTCACTATCAAATAGAGAGAGAAATACGACAAAAAAATGCAAGGTTGATCCATTCAAAGAATTATTCGTCTATATTTAAAATTGCATGCAATTTCGAAAATTTTATTACGAGCTTTTTGGAAAAAAAAATAATTTCACATAAATTGAAACATAAAATTTTATAAAATTTCCTTGAAACAAGAACGGTAACGAATCTAAATAAAGCAATAGCAACTGGAAGTTACTAATAATAGACAATTTTATTATTTCAATCTACATTCACATATCTGTCACCTTTTCTTCAGACTCTGGGCTGGTAAGATCCCGCCACTCCTCCACCACCCTGCCGAGATCAACAGAGTTCAAGGGGACTAGCACTTGACCTATCTGATCGTGCTTCGAAAACCTGGGAGATTCACAAGTTTTCATCATTTGAATATGAAGACGTTTCCCTAAAAATGAATATTAAAATAAGAAAAAAAAATTTGATGGCATTTGATTGGTCAATTGATTCGAAATTTTTGTTGAAAAATATACGAAAGAGATTCATAGAAAGTTGAAACACTGTACAAATGAAGTTTGAGAAATATAGATACATTTAGAATGATGTTATGACGCATGGAGTTGAAAGAAAATGATTTATGCTACCTACTTAGTTGCTTCTCAATCAATTCAAGTAAGTTTCGTGTTTAAAAAAAATAAATAATAGGAGCTTAAAGCAGCATGGTTTCAATGTTGGTTGGATTCACTTTTATGTTTTCATCAGCCACATGAAGGTTCACAGAGATTGTAAATCAAAATTAAAACATTTCCAGATTTTAAGTTCTTAAACTTGTAGTAATACAAAGCCACCTGTCAAAGTCATAAACAGCAAACGTCAGTGTTTTGGAGCCCATTTCAGCGTAAGGGACCCCCTGTGAGTTATTATTATTATTGTTATTATTATTATCATTTATTTTTTCAGTTTATTTGAAAACTAGCATATTTTTAAAAATTAAAATTTTGAAAAAAACTTGTTCAATAGTTTGAGCTGTCATTTTTAGCGTGAAAAAAATTCTTAAAATTAGATTTATGTCCCCTTCAAAAGTTTTTAAACATTCACTTAGAGCCATCATCATTACGTTCAAAATCCCTTGAAACATCTATATGAGAGCCCCCATCATCATGGCACCTTGAAGACGAAGGTTTCATTGAACACCGGGTTGAGGGTCTTTCTGTGCACTTTTGTCTCGTACTTTTTCTTTTTGTCTGGTAAAATATACACCTAGAAATGTTTTAATAGATTTTAGAATTCATGGAATTATCATGAAATAATAGAACTCTCAAACGCCAAATACAAGAGAACTATTTGAAGTTGCAATGATTTTTATTTTTTGACCAAAAAACTGTCTGAATAAAATGAACCATTTTTTGGTTCGAAGTAAAAATATTTCACAAAGGATTCGATAAAAAACATTAAGATTATCAAAATGAAACATTTTCAAAATAAAAAACAAAAAATTTGAATTACTGCAAGCAAACTCTACCTTTTAAAAGTTTCATGTATTATAAAAAATGACGCTGAAACATAAAAATGGAAGGTAGACACAAACAAACAGCAGCAAACCTTGACATATGGATCCGAAGTTCCACTCATGTCCATCCCTGGCAGGTCTACGGCCTGGATCACTCCAACCGACAACTAAGGGTTGGTGTTGGTTGGTAATGGTGGTAGTTTTTCATGGTTGGCTTGTAGTAGCTTGAGAAGTTGATAAGAGTTTAAATTGAAAAGGTGGAGTATAATACCCTGTATCAACAAACAATTTTAGTTGACCTTTCAATTCGAATGAATGGGTTTCATTATGTTAGTTTATCTTGTATAAACGGAAGGAAAAAACTGGTGTTTTTATAAAAAATCGTTTCCAAAAAGTACGGAAATCTTCTGTCTAATTATAAGTTTTTTTAAGTTTATTTTCGCAAAGAAATTATTTTTGTCATCGATATTTGACTCAAGGAAGTTTTGAACCATGAAAAATTTGATCGTATTTCCTTTATTGAAAGTTTTTTCCATACATTATGATGGACGGGGATTGATAGGGCCTAATCATTTAACATCTTTTTACAATGCATCTACGCATATGTTGCATACCAGTTTGTTCCAGTTAATGCAAAAATACTGGTAAGATTCCAATCAGGAAATATTCGCAAGAAAAACTTAAAAAAGTAAAAAACTTCATGAAAAATTCTATAGTATTTGGAGTGCACTGAGTATTCAATCATTCAAGCCACTTAGTAATATTTGAAATTTTTTTAGATATACTGTCTCCGTTACAATTTGATTAGAATATTTGTGAAGAAAAGTATTATTTATTAATTGAATTTTTAAATGTTAATTATAAAACTACAAAATCATTTTTAAAATTGAATGAGAACAAATTAATTTTGGCGTTTGAAAGCCACTAAAAATTACTATAAAAATAACTCATAACACCAAAATGTTACTAGCCAAAGCTAATTTATTCAAGAAGTGAGATGAAAATGCGGCATGAGATGCGGTGGATGTCAACGATGAAAGAAGGCATGTTTCGAAAAAAAAACAGCGAAAAATGAAAATTTCGAACTTAACAATAAACATTTTTTTCAGTTAATAAATTATAATTTACAATTAATCAGTATACCAGGTTGTATAGAAACAGAATACAAAGTTGAGCATGAGCAAACCCCCAAGCACACGAACCTCAGATTTCTGAAAGTCATAGTCGAGTGAGAATTGAAGCTTGCCTAGTTGCACTTCCTCTTTGGCATTCTCCACCCCCTCGTTATCCTCCATGTTGCCCTCTAAGGACTCCATGTCCGGCTGCACCTTGCCAAGAGAACTCGTGAAAGTTATTGCTGCAACGTCTGATAGTCGCTTGCAATCAATTGATACTTAGGCTAAGATTGCTTCAAGTTCATGTATGCTTGTTTTGATAAAGTGCTCTGAAACGCAAAAATTATAAGTTTTACTGTCCTACACAAATTAAAATGCCCAGTTGAGGTATTTCCTTGTTATTCTTCACAACAATAATCAAAATAAGTAAACTCTAATTTTAGTGCAATTTAAATTAAAGTTATAAATCATTTTTTAAGCTAATTTAATCTCATAAAGTGAAAAAGCACTTTAACTTAATTACTTTAAATAAATCACAACCAAAGTGGCCACCTTTTCTTTCATCGAGGACCCCAACAACTGCACACTCTTCAGATCTACTGCTCCTTTCAAGCCCTTCTTTCCATCCTTGCCCTTTCTCCTCTTCCAACACAACCGGATCAAACAGCCACAACACAGCACCAGGATGAGAAGAGCGGTGATTCCGATGAGAACAGTTCCCCATGGTGGTACTGGAGGGGTTTGTATGGGTGCATTCTTTGCTGTTATGTTTTTTGGTTTCATTACTCGCGTCGTGATTTTTTCTATTTTGATAAAATAATTTAGAAATTGAGAATTGAGTTGAATGATTCCATCTGCAAAGAATATTTTTTTTTATTCACCAAAGTTGCAACTAAAAAATCTGACATCACATGCATGCCAATAAAATCATACATGCTTGAAATTGCTGGAAACTTATCATTCGCTGCAGTTTGGGACTTTTGATCAAAACATCACTTTCAAACTAACTCTTATGTAAACATCTTCGAAAAGAAAAGTTTTTTGAAAAACATCAATCAGGTCTCTACTTTTGTTGCAAGCGATTGAAGACCTCGAAAAAAGCATTTGAATAAGTAATTTTAAAAAATTTTGTCAAGTACTTTGAAAAAGACAAAAAAATATTCTAAAAGAAAATGTAATTTGCTAAGAGAAAGAGTTTGAACGAGAATTATCAATTCATGCTTGCAAATTTTTCCATTGTTTCGTGGGCGAAAACGAAATATTTGATAAAGCATAAAGTTTGGGAAAAATTCTAATGAAAAAAAAACAAGTAATGAAATCTTTAAAGAAGCACCAATGGAAGAATTTCAAAAGTTGAACCATCAACGAATGAGTGTCGAGTCACGAACCTTTTGGATCTATTTTTAATGTCAAGGTTTTGTCGATTAGTTTTTCGTTGAAGAAATTAGCTTGTACAAAAAGTTGTTGAAAACCATTAAAATCAGATTCAAACAGTGAAAAGTAATTCTGCTGTTTAAAATATTATTTTTTTTTGAGAAAATAAAAAAATTAGATTTTAAGAGTTGTTTAAGACATTTCTTCGAATTTGAAAACCACAGTTTGGGAAAAGTTTCATAACAAAACCAACTTTATTGATCGAAACAAACAATTCGAAGAAAATACATAAAACAGCTCTAACATAACATTAAAAGCTACTGGTCTCGTTTTTCACCTCCCGAAGCACTTGCTGGAAATAAAAAGAAAAATATCTGTAAAACAGATCAATTAAACACGGGATCGAACCTGCAACCTCAGAAAATTGGCCTAATGCTCTACCAATTGACCTTTAAAGGACAATTAAAAGGCATTCACGGCTTGAAGAAGCATGGCTGTTTAACGATATAATGCAAGATGGTTATGAGGAGTGATGATTTATCAAAAACACTTAAAAACCAGTAGAATAAAACAAATAATTAGAAACTATTATCAATTTAAGAAATATGATAATTTTAACTAACGTACATAAAATATGTGGATTTTTATGAAGTAATAACCATTATAAACATTTTTCGTAAACTCTCAACGGAACTTTTAATATGCAAAACATTTAAAATCAACTGAACAAATTCAGTGCAAGAGGTGGTAACTTATAAAATAAGATTCAAGGAAAAATAAAAAGAAAATAATTACTTTTATTTAATTATATAAAAATCAACTAAAAGAATATCTTGAAAAACTATCTGCAAATTATGATGGAATTTATAAGATATATTTTTGCACTAAAATATAATATGGTTAAATATTAGATTGAATTTTATTAAATATTGTATATCTTCAACTCCAAACCTCCAGCCCATGCAAACTGGTTTGCAAAGCGTTTCAAATTATTGATTGATGCATGGAACTTGGTTGCCACAAATCATTTTTATTTTAAATTTAATCAGCTTCAAATGATAAAGCATACTTCCAAATCTTTTTTGGATTCTGCGTTCAATCTGTTCCAAGGGGTTCTTGTCTGTGGTGTCTGTTTCTGCAGTGGTCGTCATTATAGAGTCATCCGAATATTCATCTTCTTCCTCTTCGTACTCCTCTTCCTCCTCTTCCAAACCATCATTCACCGTTGTTGAAAACATAGCTGACAAGTTCTTTCTGTGTTTCGGACTCATTTTGGGGGAACTTTGTACACTTCTTCAAAGATTTATTCAAAAGCTAAGAACTATATCCTTCAATACGAGAGTAGTGTTCAAAGTTTCAACGAATTTTGATTATTCAACTAAAATGGTGAGGTTTGTGTGCACTTGAATTATGACATAGTAGAAAACGAAGTTGAGAATGACAAAATGGCGCCTCTGCTTATGAACATAATGTCTCTCCAGCAGCGATCAATATTCCAGCTAGCTCATACATGCCCTGATACATTTTCAAGAAATATTTATCAAATTTTAAAAACTAATGAGTTTTATTAATTTCATGTTATTATTAAAAAATATTTTTTAATTATTTTTGGAAATTGGATTTTCTTGGAAACTGATAAATATGATGACAGAAGTAATAAAAAAACAAAACTAACAAGGATTAAAAAATTTGATACCTCGATAACTAAAAACAAAAAATGAAACATTAAAAAAGGGAAAGACTTCAATAATTTTGATTCATGTTTAGATCTCACTTAACATAAAAAATTAAAGTTGTTTTGAGCTCCAAAAAATTATTTTTCTTTATGAACTCAATCTTGAATATAGTATTTGGACTTTTGCTCGAACATGAAGCAAATAATTCAAGCCATTTCATCATATTAACATAAGGATACGAGTAGAAGGCTAATAGAAAATAACGAGCTTTGAAAAAGGTTTTGGAAAAACAAAACTGTGCCTAAAAACTTATCAACGAAACTCAATTAGTGATATGACTAATATTATTAGTTTTATGATTTCATTTATACGAGTTTTTATAGATTGTTTTGTAATCTTTATATACAATAAGACTGATCAGGCAAAAGGTTATGAATGAAACTAAAATAAGGTTAATGTTTATAAATGATTTTCATTCACTCTTTCCATGCGGATTTTCATGAATTTATTTGAAAATCTTTTTTAAGGTTCAAGTATAAAAATAAGCCTGTGAATAATAATGGTGAAGTCTGATTTTCTCGTCAAGAGAATATTACATTGAAAAACTCAAATTAAATTTTAATTAATAATAAATAAGCAATGGGATACATAGTTATGAAACATATAGAAATGATAAAAAATTCTATAAAAAGTTCTTTTGTGTGGCCGATGAAAACGTCAATGACTTCTTTTAAGAGGTCATGATTCAACTTCAGGTACAAAGACGACCCAAGTCTGGACATGAGCTGCTCAATATCAATTTTTTTTCTTCCTTCTTGTTTGCTTGAGCTCTTTTTAAGGTAGTTTTTAAAAAGCATGAAAAAACGCAAATTTTCAAGTAACGAAAGTTATACCATTTCTTAATGTTACACCACTCACTTTGGCTCAAGAGACAGCCTCTGGCGAAAGTTGATTCATTACTGCCATTTGTTCAAAATTATCGTTGAAGAAAAAGCCGTTGCTACTGAAATCAGGCTGCTGGTTAACTCTTGAAAATATCGTTCATTTAATGCTGCAAGTGCGCAGGTGTTATGAGCGTTCAAAGCAATTTAATTCTAACTTTCAGACGCTTTAGGTCAAAAGGATGGCCTTATATTTTTATAGCAGATAGAAGTCCATTTTGTTTGGAGAAAGCAGCTAAAAGCATCGTGGCCAAGATTACGTTGAACACAGTTGATATCATAACATACCATTGCTTCACTCGATTTGACCCAAAAATATTCGGACACCACCATTTAGACGTGATATATGTATGTTGAAAATCCAGTTTGATTTTCAAAATTTCACCACGTCTAACCGTAACAAGTTTTTATAAGGTTTGTTGGAGAGTTAAATAAAAACTGTTATAAGAGATATTAGTTTTCGAATTGTTGATGATAACGAGCTTTAGCGATTTCAGAAGTTAGACGTATCCAACCTGGACGATTCACTACCAGTGAGCTGAAAATGTCGATGTTTTTTCTAGTAGTTAGGTTTTGTGGTATGATGGGTTTGGTGTAGTTGTGCACATTTAGTACGCGATACAGTGTGTTGTATTTTTTCAGATTGTTACTAAGAGTGAATACTATTGTGGTTTTGAGTCTTCCTCGCAAAAGTGCTATAATACCATTAAATTGAACATTTTGTGTTGACTGAAAAAAAATTTTTAACTACCGCAAGAACTAGTAGGGTTAGGATTAAAAAAATTGCAAGCCTGGGGTAAAAAGAAAATTTTGAAAAATTAAGTAGTATATCTCGAGAACAAGGCATGAAAAAAAAAGTACATTGAAATAAAATAGAAATAAAAAAAACTAAAACTGAATAAACTAAGAAAAAAAAAGCTCATGAAAATGCTTTTAAAATAGAAAAAGCAGTTTGTAGCAGAAATAGACCGAAAAACTTTTTCTATTTAGTTTCTATACTTTTCATCGTTCTCGTACCAGTCAGTTGTTTGCTTATGATACCCACATCATGGTTCATTTCCTTCTCTCTTTTTTTTCAATACTTGAAAAACTAATCTTTTTTCTAAATTTTATTTTTAAGTGACTCAAAACATCTTGAAAAAAATTTTCTTGAATTCAATTTTATCTCTCTCTGCGTATAGAATTTTTTTTTCTCCCTTTTACAACAACCTCTCTCGGCCTATTTCTCCTACGTACTCAATTCTTATTAATCTTCATTGGCTTCTTCACTGTCGCTCTACATATAAAACTGGCTCTTTTATGTTTAAAATCTATTCATTTTATTCTTCTCTTTATTTTAGCAACTAATTAATACCTTCTTTAGCGTGCTAGCCTACGGTCCCCTTCAGGCTTTCCACTTTCTGTTATCTTTTAATCTCATTTCTATCTGCGTTCTCTTTCTCTGTTGCTTTTCTTTGAAACATTCTACCTCTTTGAATAAAATATTTATCTAGCTATTTTATCTTCACAAAGAAATTATTAAATTTTATTTTTAAGCCGTCGTAGTGTTTTTGAAATATATAAGGCGCTGCATAAAAACTATTACTTTAGGATTTAAATTACAATTACGCGTGTGTTATAAATAACTTTTCGAATAATTATTTTATTAAATTTTTACTATCTTTATTTTTTATCTTGTTTGTTGTAAAAATTGTTGTTAATATTGTGAAACTGAAAATGAATACGGTGCCAGATCGGTAATTAGAAACTTAATTTAATCAAATTTTGATCAAAATTGATTTTTGAAAAATTACATAGCTGGTTCGGATACACTAAAATTGGAAAAGTTATAAGAAATACACGGTTCATCGCTTTCAAAGTTCCCTTGAAACATGTGATTAAATTAAGTTTCTAAAAGCACGATTATCACTTAAATTTTTTATTTGTTTCAAACAAGTGTAATTTCCGGTGCTTATCTACTTCAATACTTAAAATATTTTATATTTCTTTTATTGCATTCAAATACAAATTCAGGAAATATTGCAAAGAATCACAGATGAAAAAGAAATTTTCAATTTAGATTGTTTATTCAAAGCATTGAGCAAATCAAATCACAATCTGGGATTAGTGATAGATCTCACTAATACAACTCGATATTATGACAAGAAACATGTGCTAGCAAAGGGTTGTGACTACAAGAAGATCTACACCAAAGGACACGAAGTGCCTAATAACTTTGTCGTTCGCAGGTACACTTATTTTTTGTTTATATGCTTCAAATTATAAAAAATATTTTTAGTTGTTTTGATGTTTTTTCATATTGTTACATGGCTCTAGATGTTGATTGCTTTTCGAGTATGAACTTGAAGATTTTTCAAATTTTAAATTAAGAAAACTATAAATTATTGTTTGCAAATAAACTTTTTTTATTCAATAATTAATATTTCTGAAGTATTTGTTTTTAATGTTAGTTAACATGTATGAACTAAGTTTCACTCAATACGAAACACTAATAAAAATAAATGTCTGGCAGGAGCACAGTGAACATTATTTTTATTAAGAAAATGCATGAAAGCTACTTTGAAAAAAGTAGAAAGCTTTTTATCTATTTTGTTGATTTGAAAAAGGCTTTCGATTGGGTGCCAAATGAGGTGATTGAATGGGGACTGAGAAAGAAGTTGGTCCGGAAAAGGTTGGTTCAAGCAGTAATCTTGATGTACAAAGGAGCAAAAACGTGGGTTCAGCTTGTAGGTTGATACTTGGAAAAAGTTGATGTTGATGAAGGTGTCCATCAAGGATTAGTTCTCTTGCCGATTTTGTTTTCAATAGTGCTAGACTGAAGACAAAAGAAAAGTGCATTATGTGAACTGCTTTATGCAGATGACTTGGTCTTGATGGCAGAGACTGGAAGAACTGGAAGTATAATTCTTTCATTGGAAGGCAGCTTTTGAAGGGAAAGGATTGAAGTTTAGTTTTGGTAAGACAAAGGTCATAGAGTGTGGTGGTGGTGGTGGTAGTGGGGTTCTTGTTTTAGTTAAAATTGATTTTTGTAGTTTTTATGGTAAGAGGGCTAGAGTAAATTGTATGAGGTCCAAGACATGTTCCTCCCGATGGACTGCCACTTTGTAGTAATCAGAAGGCTTGAGCATCTCAGTAACTCTGAGAGCTATGCTGGCGGGAGCGTAAGCTTTTGGCAGGGCCACCCAAGCTGTACAGGTCAAAGGGTAGAGGTCGGACTAAGTGCAGTCTACTGGCCCTCCATGTTGGGGGTTTGAACTAGGCTAACAACCTGGCTCTGTAAAAAAATGTGTTACAGAAACTACAACAAACTCTGCAAACTGCTTGGTCCAGAGCCTATGATGCAAGCTTTTGAAAGCCTCCAGGAACCCGTTGCGCTGACAACTCTTGACGACCAAGGACAAAACCAGGATAGGAACCTGGAGCGTCAGAACCCTACACGAGACAGGCAACACAGCTCAAGTTTGTTGAGAAATGAAAACACAACTTGAAGATTCTATGCCTAAGTGAGACAAGGTGGACAGGAGCAGGAAGAACGCAACTATTGAGCGTAGACACCATCATCCACTCTGGACAGAATGGAGACCAACCCTTCACCAAAGAAGTAGTCTTTTCTTGATGGTGATTGATTCGGTCATGAAGCAGCCCACAGCAGACTAGAAGACAGGCATCTAGCAGACTTTCAAAAAACAGCTGGAAGACCTAGACTTTGCAGATGACATGAGCCTTCTCTCCCACAAGCAGCAAGATGTGCAAAAGAAACTATGTGGTGTGGTAGAAGAAGCTGAAAAACTGGACTTCAAATCAATACTGGGAAGGCAAAGGTCATGAAAGTCAACAACAAAAACAAGATTCAGTGAAACTACATCACGAAGAAATTAAGGAGGTTGACAAGTTTGTCTACTTGGGCAGTGTTGTCAGCAAAGATGGGGAAACAGACGAAGACATCAAGAGCCGTATCAACAAAGCTAGATACGTTTTCAGCACCCTTCGAAAAATCTGGAAATCGAAAGCTCTCTCAGTCTGCAATAAAATCAGGATTTTCAACACAGATGTGAAATTGCTTCTATTCTATGGCTCAGAGACAAATACCATCACCGACAAGCTGCAGGCATTCACAAACCGATGTCTAAGAAACATCCTGAACATCAGGTGGCCAGAAGTTGTCTTCAACGAAGAACTTTTGAACAAGAAAAAACAAGTCACACTGAAGACAGAAAAAAGAAGCGGAAATGGGGAGGGATAGGTCATACGTTGCGCAAGCCTGAAGCAAATATCACAAGTCTTGAACTGAAACCCACAGGGCAAAAGAAAAGCTAGTCGATCTAAGCAGACCTGGCGGACAAACATCAAGACAGAAGCAAAGGTTACCGGAATGACGTGGGCCCAGCTGAAAAGGACCAGCCAGAACCACGTACGTTGGAAGAGTGTTGTAGCAGCCCTATGCTCCCAAGGATGC
Source organism: Pterobdella sp. o SKG-2022 (assembly GCA_964035795.1). Taxonomy (NCBI): domain Eukaryota; kingdom Metazoa; phylum Annelida; class Clitellata; order Hirudinida; family Piscicolidae; genus Pterobdella; species Pterobdella occidentalis. The sequence goes on from OZ038322.1 coordinate 3,596,634, forward strand.
AAGAGAAAAAGCTAAGCCAAGACATATAAGAAGTGGGCTCATAAGCTCTGTGCTAGGGTAGAGAATTTCTTGGAAGATGAATGGAAATTTTGAATGCAGGGTTTTTATGAATGGTTCAAATGAGGAATTTAATAATATTTCAAAAGGTTGTTTAATTGATTTTGAGTCAATAATTATTGTTATCTAGGGAAAATAAGGATAAATTTGACGCCAATCGGTGGCCTGTAGAAGTTACGATGGCGGCTTGAAAAGTCGATTTTTATTTTTAAAAACTATATAATTCGATTAAAAATGTCGAAATATTATTTAAAAGATTTCGCAATTTTTTTTGAAATTGGATAACAGTACAATAACATATAAGAACTACTTTTGGGTTGAATTTGGATTTTTTGCTTTCCATAGAAAGAAGATGAATTGAAAATATAAAAAATTTTATCCTATAAAACAACAAACAATAAAAAGATAAAAACATCATGGTTTTTGAGGTAATAAAAGCTGAAATTACTTGGATAACAATTATATAAAAGATGAAAAGAATTTTATCATTGAATTAATATTAAAAAATTTGATGATAAAATAAAGACACAACCACTTTCTGGTTTTAATTATGATAATATGGAAGTTCCATTGAAAAAAAGATGAAGTTGTTCAAATATTGTTTAAAATTAACATTTAATTGCTTTAAATTTTTCAATTTAAAGTTTATCTATATATATTTTTTAATCAACTTAAATTCAATTAGGAATAATACATTCATAAAATCAACTCAGTTTTCCAAATGTCATTTATGTAAGTATTAATATTGTTGCTTTTGTTTCAAACAACTGACCTTTCTTTCATACACTTTTAGTTTTCTATTTCATTTTATTTAGTTATACTTGCCTAATCCATCTTACAATTGTCATATTTATAAAAAATTCCATTACATTACATAGCATTTAGTTGTTTTGCATTCATAGTTCATAATACTCAGTGGTCTAGAAACTTCTGAAGTTAATGCCACTATAATCATACTCGTATTTGATTTGGTGGAGGAGGAAGTAAGCTAGCTGTTACACGAAGGATAGGGCTGGAATGGAAGGCATTCGACAGTATGTCTTCTATGTTATGTGGTAAAAGACACACATGGAATATCAAAGGATATATTTTTATGACATGTGTGAAGCTCGGAAACTTGGGTGGTAAGATCCGTTGAAGGAAGTATTTTGAGAAAAGCAGGAAAACGGATGCTTCGAATGATTGTGGTGTGCATCTAGCTGATAGTGTGGATGCAAAAAAATATGTTTAGATTGAGCTTCGATAGTACGGTTGTTGAAGTGGTGAGACAAGGGATTTTGAGATGGCTGGGTTATGTGGTGAGAAAAAGTGATGATGATTTTGTTAGGCGGCGTGGAGGTTTGACGTTGAAGGTAGTAGAGGAAGAGGAAGGCCAAGGGAAGCTTGGAAAAATTTGATGGAAAACCTTTGTCATGGCTTGGATTAGGTCTTGAAGATGTCTACAACAGGGTAAAATGGAGAAAGATTTAGATCGTGGAAAATAATCAATGACCCCTTTGAAAAGGGAAAAATACTGGCTATTATCAAATGATGCTGATACTGAAAAGTGGAATAAATTATGAATTGCGAGGTCAACAAACAAAAAGTATATATTCAAAACAGACACGAAGTTTTCCATGAGTCTAACTTACATTATTACAATTAGGAAGGCCACTTGTTTCAGGGGGCTATTCTATCAATTCACTGGGTAACCATGCTAGCAACGCTCAAAGCTTGTGAAAAAAATGTTATATTTGAAAAAAAAATAAATGGTGCTTAGGAGAACATAAAAATTGAAAAAATATGAAATTTTAATTGTTTAGCTTAAATCTTATTTCAAAATTTTTTTCAGTTTTTTTGATGCGGTAGACAACTTTCTTGATAAAAACCAACATAATAAAAGTTAGTATCATTATTATTTATCTAAAACAATAAAAAATTTTTATCATGCTAGTTTTGCTGTACATGTCCTAGTAACTGAGCCTAGCTTATTGATACTACCTTAAAGCGTATTGTATAAAATTGTTTGGAACAAATATTTAAAATACCAGTCCGAGCTGACGTACAACTGAGTTTATTGAATTCTAGTTTCATATTATTTTTATTTTTTTGAGATATTGCGTTGAGAGATGGCATCACCCTTTTTGCAATAAAATTTAAAATAGATTGTTTGGTTGTTCAATGCTTACGTAACCCCAATCTTGCTATACAACTATTGAACCTGGGCTCTTACGATGATTGATGATACTAGTTTAAACTCTTTTCATCGTAGTTAGTCAAAAATATTGAAATCAAATAATATATAAAATAACAAAAAGGCAAAAACTGAGCCAAAAGACGATAAAACTGCAAAAAGAGGCTAGATTAAGCTTTGTGGAAAAAAAATTTCATTGATTTTTTTAATTTTTATTTTTTAACTATTTTTTGATTAAAAACGAAAGTTTATAAATATAAGATTCACCGCTCACACTTGAATGGTTCGTTTTGCCATTGTCAAAAGAAGTATTTGCCAAGCCAATGATACCAGAATATCTGTTTGTCTATAATTACCTCCGGAGTCTAATGTTATTTAGGTTATAATAGAAAGGAAGCCTTAAATTGTAGGCGCTGAGTTAGGTGAAGTTAAATGTCAGATGCCTTTAAAAGCTTGTTCAATATGCAATATTTTGACTTGCTAGCACAAGCCTCCACATATCAACATAATACTATCCTATTCTCCTAATGACTTATTTTTATTAGTCAATGTGTCAAATATTTCTTAATATATGTAATGATAGACCTGATTGGAGTGCACTGTACACATGGAGTCAATAGAACTGGGTACCTTATCTGCAGGTTGGCATTGGTACATCATATTGATACATACCATCTTCTGTTGTAAAACTGATGCATACATTTCTTCATAACATTGCAATATCTTAAATTACTCGTCATGAATTCCTTAACTTCTTCACATGAAATAACAAGTATAAACTAAAACTAATAATGATGCATAAACAATTAAACTGAAACTAATATCAAAAAAGTAAGGGCAACAAACACAAAGTATTTATTAAATGACACGAAGCTTTTCGTAAGGCTAGCTTACCTCAAATGATAATCGAAGTTAAAATATTTCAACCTATATGCTAGAAATTCTAGCAATTAATTCATACTCTTTTATCAAGGAATACATTAATAATAGCAAATAGTATAAATAGGTTGAAATATTTTACTTTGATTATCACTTGATAATGTAAGCTAGCTTTATGAAAAGCTTCGTGTCATTTAATAAATACTTTGTTTTTGTTGTCCTTACTTTTAGATTCAGGTTTTTGTACTTCATTAAACTAATATTGATTCCCAGGTACATGAGAGACAAGCTGGCTTTGAGTGCAGATGAAGCCATTGCAGGTAGGTTTTTGCGATGCTTTATACACGTCTAATGTGAATGTTTAAAACACATATGAGCTGTATTTTATGTATATTAATAATATTTTTTGTTTTTGGACTCGTAGCATTCAATGAGGCCCGAGGACATCCCCTTGAAAGACACAACTACCTTCAGCATCTCAAGTTTGTTGCTTCTATTTAGTCTTTATTTAGGTAACTGTTTGTAACAAAGGAATTCCGAGATATTTGCTAAAAAATTTTATGTAATACTTCTAATATTTATTATAATATTTAGGAGTTTTACTTCCTTTTGAATTGTGTTCATTCTTTCACTACTGTTTTAGGCTATTCTGAGTCATCAAAATAAAAATGGCTTTTTTAAGATTAAATTCTCAATAACATGTTTATAGAATGTTCAAATCACTTTCAATCCAGAAGTGGTGAAAACTTTTTGGGTTCCACAAAGGAAATTGACGAAGAACATAGAAATAACTCTTATTATGCCAACACTCGTCACCAGAACAAAATCACCAGACGAATCCGTGAGAGGCAGGAGATATACAAACATGGTGACAGAATGAATAAAAATTCTTCCAATAAATATACTGACAAGTTTGACAACAGTTTTAATAATTACAATACAAACTACAACAATTATAAGAATAATTTCCCCAATAATAGAAATTATAACAATCATATTAATAACAACAACAATAACCTTTATAATAGCTATAATAACAATAATAGCTATAATAACAATAATAGCTATAATAAAAATAATAGCTATAATAACAATAATAGCTATAATAATAATAATAATTATAATAGCTATAATAAAAATTATAACAACTATGCTAATCTTCATCATGACAACTTTAATAATGTTTATGATAGAAATGATAAAGATTAAAATAGTCAATATTATAACCATTATAATAACTTTGATCATCATTATAACAACCATAATACAAATTATGCTCATAATTTTACTAAGTATATTAAACATTATGATGAGCGCCCAAAAAGTTCAAACTATTGCAACTTTGGTGAACGTACAAAAGGGCAATGGCAAGATAAAAAATAACTTTAGGAATGTAATTATGAAGGAATTAAAATTTACAACAAATAATTTTTCAAAAAAAATTTTCTTTTGTGATTTTTAACAATAAAAAAATTTGGTTTAGTTATTTCATTTACTGTTCAACTGAATTGTGACGTTATAGAAAATCATTTCAATTAAACTCTGGCATGAGTGTTTCTAAATGTTAAAAAAAAATGAATTATGATAAAGTTGTATTTATAGAAAAATTTAGTTTCTGTTTTTGAAAAATAAATGTATCTAAATTTTTTTTCATTTTATAGAAAAAAATCAAATCTTTCTAAATGTTACAGAGACTTGGTCAACACATTCAAAATATATAATGAACTCATCGATTTGTATTTCACGCTACTTTTTCGGAATCGTTTCATGAAGATGTGCTGTATTTGAATAAGTTACCCTATAACTGTAGTTCCATTCCAACTTTTAAAGAGTTTTATCAATGGCTAAACAAGTTTTCGAAATAATAGAAATCAAGTGAAAATTCCTTCATACCACTGTCACTGCATCTTTAGATGTTCAAAGAAGTGTCGGTTGAATGATATTGAAGTGTAATTAGTTTACAAGAATGTTTATTAGGAGGACTCGCTTCAAATGTTACGTTTTACTAGGTTGTCAATAAAGTTATTTGATCCAATAAGAGAATAAAAAATTCACAATTCTTTGATCATGTCTCAATATTTCATCTTCATTACTTTTATGTTTCATTTGTATTTACAATGCTTTTAAGCTGTGAAAATAATAAAGTGATAAATAGCATTGATATCACAAAATATTTATTAATCGATATCACGAAGTTTTTCCTAAGACGAACTTTCATAACTAGTGAATCATCAGTTCGTTTTACTTGACGCTTCGTAATTTAAGTTACTTTGCGTTTGTTTTTTCACTATGCAAAAATAATCTAACAGCTTAAACCTAAAAGTCTATGAGTGTGATTGAGAAGTGGTTTAAAATAATGAAGAAAGAAGGAATCAGTCTTCATTGTCACTAGGAACACTGGGGTTTAAAAAAACAGTAAACTAGACGACATATGAATGATTGTTTAGTTTTTTGGTCGCCATGTTGAAGCTGTGTGCTTATATGACATCTGTCGTTGATCTTCTTTTCCTGTATACTGATCTTGTGTCTTATAACTTCATGAGCTGCCTCATAAATTCTATTGAGGGTAGTTATAGGCAGGTTTTTCCGCTTCGGCCCGTATAGTTCAGCTGGTAGGACTAATTATCCAAAGTTACTGGGTTCGATCCCACGTGGACCGACAGTTAGAATCTATTCCACAGTGTGTTTTCGCTACATTACATTTTTAGCAGACACTTTGAACTAAAATGAAAAGCGCTTTATATATACCGCATTACATTACATTCATAGCACAACACATATGAGTAATACAGTAATAAGTAATTTATCCTTACGGTTTTTGGTAGAAAAATTATTATTTCTGTGTTCATACCATTATTTTAACCGTTTCAAATATCATTGATTGGATAAGATTGTTACCATGTTGTAACGAGATCAAAGCGAGTTCATCATGATTATGAAAGACTGATCATGCATACAATATAATGGCGATCTGTCGGAAGTACTTCTCTCTTGAAAGAGCACCTGAGCCAGAGGTGCTATGCCGATTTTTTTTTCATACTGCAGAAATGACACTGTTCGTTTTCATCCCGCCTTACCACAAGTCGGTCCACATGGAGTAGCGTCCTATGAAACCAATCAATTGCGCAACCGAAACCCCAGATAGGGGCGATCAAATGGTCGACTTACTTATCACAAGCTTCCATCTTTGTAAGGCAAGATGATGACCGGATCTGAAGATCAGTTACAACAGTTGTAAGTTTTTCAGAAAATTTTTTGAATGGTCAATGAGGAAACTGAGCCAAAAATATATCAAAAGTAAAGGCTAACACTTTTCCCTAACCATGGCATGTTTTTGATGATCTGCTGAAATATAACAGTGATGTTTATTTTTGGGCGAAGCTTTTGGCACTTTTAGAAGAAACATGCCAAATTTACATCTAAAATGCATAAAAATGGGTAATTTTTATCAATCGATGCTCCTTCAAACAGCTTAAATGGAAGGACGCTTTTGCACTTAACAGCCAGAAACATTTAACTAAAGCTTTTCAACAGTAAACATCAACTGATTGCAAATTGATGGATGAATAAGCTTTTATTGATCTGAGAAATTTTTGCCAAAAAAAAATTTTATTTTCTTTAATAAATAGTTTATCTTTTCTTCCAAGTTTTTTGAGAGCTTTCTTTGAAAAATGTAAATTTTTCATGATAAGCTTCAAACTTTCACGAAGGAAATTTATATAGTGATAATCGATGGAAGCCTAAAAAATATGTTCATATGAATTTGAAGTTTGCTGAGAATTTTGGAGGAATTGAGCAGTTCTAGATGTGAGAAAAAATGAAGATAAAATAAAACCCTTTAATATGCCTTAAATGTTCACACGATGCACCTCAAAACAATTCTGAAGACAAGCTTGATTCAAATGTTTTTGACTGTACAATATATTAAAAAACAATTGCAAATAAGATTATAATGACATCAACTTTAGAAGTTTCTAGATCACAAAAAAACTTGGAAATGCTTAAACAAACTATTATATTTGTTTATCGAAAGATCTAGGAAATACAAAAATTTTAAGAAATGTGTTTTTCAGAGGTTATTGCCTAAGGCAAGTTTTTCAAGTATCTTATTCCAAACAGATAAACTTGAAATAGGCCTTTTGGATGATACATAAGGAGTCGAGAGGGGGGTTTTTCAACAAAGAAGATATGCGCTGACTCAAAGGTCTGATGCAATGCCTAAATAAAAAGAACTTCAATATTGAGAATATTGAAAAGGAAATTTTTAAGCTACTTCTTAATGACAATGTCAGTGGGTAACGTTTGTTGTTGAATTGGAAACACTGAAGCGAAATACGATTTTTTGTGGTTCCTACTACCTCGAATAAAAGGTAAAATCATTATTGTGCTGACGTTTATGGTAATGAAAGGCTATTCAGTTTTTTCCATAAAATTCGTGGGCTTTTAGAATTCTCTTACTTATCGTGGATTCAGCCCTGGCCTGCATAATGAAAGATCATACTTTGTTTTTAGTCTCATCATAGGCAGATTTAACATCAAAATGACTGAATGACACGAGACTGACTGCTAATGATTTACGTACTGGTATGGCTTATAGGAGGCAACTATGGAGAAGAAATTACGTCATTTCACCGAGCTGAAGATCGGAAGCACAATTTTATGTATTTATGAAATACCTTTGGTTTTGCTGCCTTGAAGCTTTTAATCAACAAGGCGCTTAGTGTTAGTGGATCTTATTTTTCGTACTTCTTAGTTTGAGTTGAATCAGAGCAACTACAAGATGATGGTCACTGCTGACGTCTGCACCTCTCCTCACTTTGACATCCATAAGTGATCGCTTTCATGTTCCATTGAATAGTAGATGGTCGATGTGCGAACATCAAGAAAACTTTTGAATGGCTAAATAAGGAAAGAGTGTAGAGATGTGCCAATTTACTTGCTTTAAACATCGTCTTCACATTCTAAAACCAATTTTGGTTTTCACTTTAGTGCTCAAAAGTTCTTTTTTCATGCCAGTGGCTTTCAGTAATGCCAGTCAAAAAAGTCGACAAAAGAGTCTAATGCACAGATGGGTGGAAAACTTTCTTGTTGCTGTAGCTGCAAATTCATTTTTTCTTGAGACTAAGTTGTTAGCTCTTTGTCAAACTTCCAACCTGCGAAATCAAGTATTACATTCAGTCTGGCTTTTATCTTTCGTCCTTCCCGGCAAAGCTTCCGCCTTTAGCTCTTAGGGCCATCGAGACACACAAGCACACTAACCACGACAAGTTTGCAGTTCACTGGGTGAGCTTCAAAAATTTTGGAGACAGAAAATATGAAAAAATAGAAATTCGCACAAAAATGATATAAAATCATTATCTCGATATTTTTTCAAGTCAAAACGAAAAAAAAATCTGATAGCATCTGGTTTTGCATGAAAATGTTTCAGCTTAGTATTCATTATAAATTTGAAAAGCAAAGAGAAAAAACAATTGATGCATAAAACATCGCATGCCAGGATGGTAAACCTGGAGATTGTGAGAAAGAGACGAACAACAACTTTTTAATCAGCTCACAAAAGTAAAAATTTTTAAAGAATCAAAAAAAAATTGAAAAAAATTTGAAAGTAAAAAAGGTGAACTTGAAGAAAAAAATTTAGGAGTAGATAAATTGGAAGTTTAGAGGCAAAAAATTTAAAACAAACAATTTAAGTGAACAGATAAAAACAAAAATTTTAAAAGGGAACAGGTAAAAACAAAAAAATTCGAAAGTGAAAAAGTAGAAAGAAAAAGTTTAAAAAAGAACAGGTGAAAACAAACTATTTAAAAGTTAAAAATTAAAATTGAACAACTTAAAAAGGAACAGATGAAAATAAACAATTGAAAAGTGAACTTGTGAAAACAAGATTGAGAAGTGAAACGATAAAAATAAAAAATTCAAAAATTAACAAGTAAAAACGAACAATTTTGAAGTGAACAAGTAAAACAAACAATTAAAACGTGAATAAGTAAAACAAACATTTTAAAAGTGAACTGGTAAAAACAATTTAAAATTGAACAAGTAAAAATAAATAACTTAAGAAAAGAACAGGTAAAAATAAATAACTTGAGAAAAGAACAAGTAAAAATAAATAACTTGAGAAAAGAACAGGTAAAAATAAACAATATAGAAGCGAACAGTTAAAAACAAATAATTAAAACGTGAACAAGTAAAAATAAACATTTCAAAAGTGAATTGGTAGAAACAAACAATTTAAAAGTTAACGGGTGAAAATAAACTATTCAAAAGTGAACAGGTAAAAATAAAAAATTTAAAAGTGAATAGGTGAAAATAAACAATTTGAGAGTGAACAAGTAAAAACAAACAATTTGAAAATGAACTGGTGAGAACAAACAATTCAAAAGTGAACTGGTAAAAACAAGATTTAAGAGTGGACAGATAAAAATAAACGATTTAAGAGAAACGATAAAAATAAAAAATTCAAAAATTAACAAGTAAAAACGAACTATTTAAAAGTGAACAAGAAAACTAAACAATTTGAAAATGAAGAGGTAAAAACAAAAAATTTGAGTGAAAAACTGAAAGTAAACAATTTAAAAGTGAACTGGTAAACAAACAATATAAAAGTGAACTGGTAAGAACAAACAATTTAAAAGTGAAAAAGAAGAGGTAAAAATAAACAATATAGAAGTGAACAGTTAAAAACAAACATTTTAAAAGTGAACTGGTAAAAACAAACAATTTAAAAGTGAACAAGTAAAAGTAAACAACTTGAAAATGAACAGGTAAAAATAAACAATTCAAAAGTTAACAGGTAAAAAACAATTTAAAAGTGAACTGGTAAAAAACAAACAATTTGAAAGTGAACAAGTGAAAACAAACAATTTGAAAGTGAACAAGTGAAAACAAACAATTTGAAAGTGAACAAGTGAAAACAAACAATTTGAAAGTGAACAAGTGAAATTAAAGAATTCAAAAAAGAACAGGCGAAAATAAAAAATTTGAGTGAAAAAGTAAAAATAAGCAATTTAAAAAATTTTAAATGAATAACCTTTAAAATAGCACAGCACAAACAAGTTAAAAATGAAGGTATAGAACAAAATATTTCAGAATATAAAGTATTAAAAGATAAGAAACTAAACTAATGACTTCAACTTTGAAAAAGTAGATCAAAAAAGCAAATAAATAATAAAGAAAAATAGCAATGTTCAAACAAACATGTTCAACATGAATCATTTAAAAACGAATTTTTCAAAAAAAAAACTTAAAATAAACAAGATCAAAAAAAGTTAATTTCTATTATTTTAAATTAAAAATTGTTCTTTATACGCTACACTGAAAAGTATAAAATCACTTTTATAAGCAATGACGTAGAAGACAAACAAATAATGCAAACAACAAATCTATTAATAAAAATGTATTTAGCCATTAAGTTTAATTTAATAAACTATTACTAATTAAACTACATTAAAATAAAAATTTACACAGCAAATAGTATATCAAAACTACAAACCTTTGTTGATCTCACTCTTTTTGCAGAATAAAATCACTTCTATTACTAAGTTTCCGTGATGAAACTTTTTCAAAATTGAATAATTTTTCCACAATTTATACATTTTTTGGAATTTATTTGTATCGATATTTTTTCAATTAATCGCTCTCAATCAAAAAATACGAATGAATGTTTCAATGACGTATGACACAAGAAATGAATATTCTCCAAAACCAACTTTAGAATTGAATTAGTTTTGAATTTTTTCAAAATAATTCATATAAATTAATTTTTGAAAAGATATGTCAAACATAAAAACTTAGATATTCATTACGAATTAAATTAACTTTTAGCCATCTTCTATTTTTATATGAAAACAACTTGAAAGTGGTGAACAGTTAAAATGTCTAGGTGCAATAATCAGTGATGAGAGTTTGCATGTTGAAACCATTTCAAGATCTGCAAAAAAGCAACCAGACTCAGGCCGATGTGGAGAGACCAAAACATCAAACTGGAATGCAAACTAATGCACATACTCTTGCTTTCAATCCCTTCGTATGCTTGCGAAACATGGACATTCACTGCTAGACTTCGAAAAAATAAAAACAATTGAAATAAGATGCTACTGAAGAATTTTGGGCATATCTTACAAGAAACATATGGACTAGAAAAGATTAATTTATAAACCATCTAACGTTGAAGATCGTTGAAGGGCTGAATTGGCTCAAACTTCTCCATTTTCTCCACCATGAGCACCCGGGCCACTGCTGGTGGTCTCCCATTAATTATGCTTTGTTATCAATCCATTGTTTTATCTGTTTTATTTTCTTCTATCTTCGACATAGCATTTTAGTTTTTATTTGTTTCATCACAGGAAAGAGATCTTTGTATATAACATTAATTTGATTAAATGTTTTGAGAAAACTTATTACCGAAAAAAAGGTGGACGTATCAGTTAAACAATTCAAATTATTTTCCAACTATATTTTTATCATGGGGTCGAAATATGACATTAGAATAAAAGTTTCCAAACTATTGAAAATAGATATACAGTATTCTTTAATGAAAATCTTTGAATATTAAATTTGAAACTGAAAAAATAAATGAACGATGGTGGTAAAATGACTTGTATCGACAAGATTAAAAAGAAAAACTATCAAAAAAAGCTAAAAGACAATTTTGAATCATAAAAACACAACAATATTTGAATTTTCTATTTTGACGAAGCTTTTCGACATATCCTATATCATCATCAGGTAACCGATCAGGTCATGTTTTTATGATTCACAATTTTTAGGCTAATTTATTTGTTTGAGTTCAGATTTTATTATTTTGGGGTTGATATCATTTGAGTCAAACTGTGTATTTTTGTATAACTGTTGTTGTTATTGTTTTGTTGTATATCTAGGATGTCTAGGAGGTTTCTTTATAGAGTGTAAAGGATGAAGGGAAAGAGGCTTGTTGGTTATTTTGCGAAGCATTAATGAAAAGCGAAGAGATTTGCGATGGTAGTATTTTGGTTTTTTTGTGTAATTGCTTGTGTTTTTGGTGCACCCAGTTATTGTCCGGTGCTGTTTTTTGTATGATTTGAAGTTTTTGGAGTCCAAAAACAGCATCAACACCAAACGTTTACTCTACTGGAGTACCACAAGGTTCTGTTCTTGGACTGCTTTTGTTCACTATACACAGATGATTTGGAAAAGATTGCAGCTTCTTACAATTTGAAAACTCATCATTATTCCGAAGACACTCAATTATATGGACATTGATCATTTGATGCATATGCCGACGACACTCAATTATATGGGCACTGCTCATTTGATGCATCAATGGACTTGCAAGAAAGAATGTCAAAGTGTATTGATGAAATTGCAGCTTGGATGAAAGCCAACCAAATGAAACTCAACAGTTCAAAAACTGAAGTCATTTGGTTCTCGACATGTAGAAGCATATGCAAACTGCCAACTCAATCAGTTCGCGTTTAAATGATCATATAGTTCCTTCTGATTCAGTTAAAAATTTTGGTGTCTATTTTGACAAAGATCTAAGCATGAAGACTCACATAAAAAAATTATTGCAAATGTCATTTGCATCATTGAAGAAGATAAGAAGCATTAAAAGCTACCTAAACCAAGAGTCACTCAAAAAAATTGTATCAGCCTTGATATTGAGTCGAATTGAATATGGAAATATTGCACTAATGAGATTGCCCAAGTTACAAACCAAGAAAATCCGAAAGCCAAATCAATACCAGGAGGTAGGAAGTTTGATGACAACTTCTGCAATAAAATATCTACAGTGGCTACAAATTGAAGAATGAAATACAAGAGGATATAAAAAGTGCATAAACGTCCCAAAATGAAAAGAACTTTTGTTTTGGAGCCCAAAAACTACCAGAGATCCCATTTTTTGGTTTTGGTGATGACGCTTCCGGCATTTCCTTTTTTTTCTCGGCCTGTTAATAGTGAATCCGCCTTTTCATATTTTTGATACGGTCACGAAAAAATTTGAATTGGACGTTTGAAAAAATAATAAAGCAGTTATCAAATAAAAATAAGGACTGAAAAACTGTTCAAGTTTTCAACTAAATTCTTTGAAATTAAAAAAATTTATTAAACAAATCATTGCTGACACAAGTGCGAATTATGATGGGAACAACACCTTACCAAACCAAGACTAAAAAATTTGTTTTTCTGAATGTCACTAATCATTGAAATAAAATAAGATTGCAGCCTTGAAAACTTTGGAGGTAGGATTTGTTAATGAAAGAAAACCTCTTTTTATGCAATTGCTTAGAATTTAAATTTGAAAGTTTATTGAAAACAAAAATCTTTACATTAAAATAACTCTGAAACAGTTATTAGAGAGTAAAATCATAAGTTTAGAAGACTTTTGATGGAAATATGAGAACCGTTGAAAATAGAGTGATTCACTAAATCAAATGTATCTTTAAACTCCTTGGAAATGTAATTGATAGTAAAAACGGAAAAATGATGAAATTTTAAAAATATTTATTAAACCTGGACATGCCAATTAAATTGATCCACTAGATCCGAATTGTGAAATAATTTGTTACAAACATTAGTTCAAAATTACATAGTAAAAAAATACAGTAACAAATAGAAAAGTAATAATTTGTAAGGATTTCAGACGGCTCTTGAACGTCACAATCATACATTCCAGCATAAAATATAAATCCATCGCCATTATTATCCATGGAAAAACATAAGGAACACCAGAGAGGTTTGAAATGTTATATTTTTGAAAAATAATGATAGCTTATGAAATATTGCTCTAATGAGATTACAAAAAAATGCGCTAAATAAATAAGGAGAAAGATAATTTCAAGGTTTATGATGAATAAAATTGAGTTTATATACTAAAAATTATTATATACAATCATAGATTTGAGAACTATGAAAAAAGATACGAAAATTTCCAATAATTTAGATTAGATAATAATAAATTCGACCACAGATGCAGCACTGTGGAAGTAGGGGTATGGGACTCCTCATAACTCGTCCTTGAGGATGGTGTACCTACTTCTAGAAGGGGCGAGGTTTTTGAACTGCGACTTGGGGGGCGAGGTGGCTTTGGTGGTCGGTTTCTGTGTGATTTCGTCCTCTTCCTACGGTGGTGTTACATAATATTATGATTTCAAATAAAATAATGGTTTTAAATGTTGGTATTTGGAAATCGAAATGGAGTGTAATGAAAATGAAAATTGTTTAAAATGAAACTAATTCATTATTTATATTTTGAAAGTGATTTAATGAAATGGAATTTTAAAAAATGCTGGTCACCAAAGCCAAAGCTCTTTTAAACGTGATTTAACAAAAAAAAATAAATGAAACAAAAAAAAATGAGTGAACAGGAAAATAGCAAAAGTCCATTAATTTCGAAGGATACGCTGAGCAAAAAGTGACAACTTTGTTACATACGGTAATACAAGATAATATATGCAGCAATACCAATTATCAACATACGCTTTCAATGGTGGTGCTTTGGTGAGAAGGAATGAGTGTCTATGATGTAGTAATAAATTTTAGAAATAACAGCAGCACAAATATTCATTATTCAATACAATACCATAACTAATCACATTCCAACAAAGTCTCAAAAGACCACCACGAAACCACTCATAAAGAACGTGGCATTTTAAATTTCCATATACACATCAGAGTCACTTACTTATATATAGATAAAAATAAAAAATAAAAAGGCAATCTAGATATAAAGACTGGATATAAAGTGAGATGGATACAAACATGCTTCCGGTCTCTATGTACAAAGGGTGTGCACCATGATTCGAGTGACCAAATGCTAAATTATATATTGCAAACTAATGTTATAACATATGTGAGAAAGCTGAAGCAAAAGAAAAGCAATAAATAGCGGGTATTAACGGAAATATATTGAAATTTTAGTTAATATTTATATTGAAAATGGTACTTTGAAAACGATAAACGATGAAGATGGCATTTAATATTGATTTTTTATTGTTATATACAGTATGAAGTGTAGACTAAATACTGCAGCAATAGAGATAGAAATAATTGAAAAAACATGATTGTTTGATAAGCACAAGTTTAAAACAACTGAATATTTAACGAATCTAGCTAATGATAAGCTTTCAAAACCCATACAAGGACTGATTGTGACATTAGCAAGTTATTGAAGGGCCCTTGCAATAGTTAGCATCCTACCGATGCGCCGTTGATCATAATAGATAGTGAAATAAAAGCCGAAATATAATTTTAAAAGCAGTGAAATAGTGTTACAAGCACGTGGATACAATGAAACATGGTGAACATACATTATCGCGTGGAATGTGTTTGGTGTCTTTAGACGGGTCCTTCATGTTTATATGCATCAAATCAAACCATTAGACTAATTTCAAACGAAAATAATAGAGTACACTCAATTAAACATACATCTCTGATAGGAGCATTTTGAGTCGATGCCTATGAAATGTATTGAAAATTATCAAAAAAAAATCCATATAAACAATGAAAACTCGTGAGCGCCTTTAAATCAAAGGTTCTGATTCATGCACAATAACTAACATTCTACGTCATAACTCACATTTTACGTCATGACTTCCTAAACATTCTACGTCATTGGCACCATACGTTACGCCATAACTCAATAAACATTCTACATCATAACCCACGTGACTCACGTCATCAAAGGGCACGTGTGTGGGTGCCTCAGTAGATACAGGGTCCTCCTTCACAGGCTGCGTGAGTTGATCATTTCACCATCAAGGTGGGTGAACGAACAAACATACGAAAATAATGTTACAATAATAATAATAATAATGATGATAATGGAACAACTTATTTGTTATTATTGTGATGATTATTAAGGTTATTCATGACAACCCCCCTGCAAACCTCGATGGCCACTGGATCAGGTCCATTGTGAAACTCTCTATGCAGCTTGCCTGACCTTCACATTACATAGAAATGGTTTTATTGATCCTTTCAATAATATCATGTGGTGTTGAAGCAATAGATTTATTATAAAAAAAGAAAAATTTTGCTTTTTGTTTTTATCGTAGGTAACATAAAATAAACTATTTAATCTATTGATTGTTGAAAATATTGGACTTCAACACTAAAATAATCAGCGTCATGGCAGCCTAATTTGGCTTGATAGAAGGTGGAGTGGTGAGGAATTATGGACAGTCATATTGCAACGATGGCCCACCTGAGGTCTTGTATGAACTGCAGCAGAGCTCCTGGTTTCCTGTGATGATGGAGGTTGTGTTTAGGAGTAGTCGTTTAACAATATTAATAAGACTCTACTGCATCACATTGTAATGCAGGAATGATTTATATGCATTCAAATAATATAGAATATAATATTCATGATGCAAAAACAACTGAGATGAAATTGAAAAATATAAAAGCATGAATAAATGAGTGAAAGTTAATATGGAAAAATGATTGTTCACAAAACTGGTTAACTACTACTTAAATTTAAATAATAAAACGAACTTTATATGAAAAAGAGAAAAATGCTAAAAAATCTGAAAAAATGCACCAAGATACTTGACCAAATACATAAAAACATAGAAACGCAGATTACTGCAGAGATACATGAAGACACTCAACAAAAATTTATACACAGATCAACGCAGAAACACTCAAGGAGACACAGAAAAACAAAAGGACTGACTCGAGGTGTGTCTTGAAGTCGTGGGGCCACACATACATATGCTTAAAAGAGTCAATGGCGATCAAAGGGAGGTCGCTGGCGCTCTTGCCTTGATGAGGGTTTATGGTTTGTGTGAAGTCAACTTTTTGTACGTGGGTTTGGTGATGAGGTTTAGATGTTTACTTAGTAATATTGTATTGTTTGGAAGATTACATGAATATATTTAACTGTATTTCAAATTTCAAAAACTTTCTGGGTAATGAAATATTGGGAATGCAACATACTCCAATGATTTATAAGAAAGAAATTAAGCGAAAATTAAAATCAATAATAATTTAACAACAGACAAAATCGACATTTTTGAAGATTAAATTTTGAAAGTGCATCAGGAAGTGAAATAAGAGAGGTGATACCAAGGTGGTGAAGAGGGTGAGCAAACTTTATGCCATCAGCAACCAGGAAGTTTATATTGTCTGTGTTCGTGAGCAATCATCAAGTTAGCGATTCAGTCAATATTACCATCAAAATTAAGTGATTTTAAAAAAATGAATAAACCAGATATCTGAAAAAGATTAGTCATATGCCTCTAACTAACTAACTAACTAACTAACTAACTAACTAACTAACTAACTAACTAACTAACTGACTAACTAACTAATTAACAGAATAACTAACAACAAACAAACAAACAAACAAACAAAAAACTTTAATTACTCATTTAATAAATAACTAAGTAAATGACTGACTAGCTATACAGTCAAACGCTTGAAACCATCCACTAACTCCTCTCAGAGAGCAGCTCAGCACTGACAAACTTGCGGAACCTCTCAGGACTCTCAGTGTCATCAGGGTGGTGGAACAACAACAGGAAAGGCAGGTTCTCCTCCGTCAACTCCTGCTCATTGTGGTGATTCAGTAGAGTTTAGAATTTATAATTGCCATATACATGCATGAAAATCAGTCTTTCAATTATGAAGATTAATTTCAATATTGTTCACATAATTATGATTCTTATTTGAGATTCAAAAAATAAACGCTCAAAATATTTGCAGTCTCAATAAATGATCCTGACTCTACCAACAACCCTCATCATCATCTAGCTAAACCACATCAGAAAAACAGACCTCAGCGTTCTCGAAGGTGATCGACCTGACAATAGGGATGCACTTGTCAGTGGCCCATTTGAGCACCATGGCCTCGTCGCTCGCCAGACCTGCATACACCATCTCATTGGCGTCCTCCTACGGTTTGTGAGCGGTGGTGTTTGAGAGTGGAAGGTTTAATTGATGGTATATGCTATTGAAATATGATAGCTGTGTGGTATGAGCGAGGTAACAGACGTGGTGAAATCGATAGATTTCATATTAAAAGAACATTTATGATGGATTTGATCACAAATAATTTTTATCCTTATTGATGTAAACAAACATTAGCTTGTACCTTCAGATCAATAATCACTTTTGAGATTTGAAATCGCAATTGTTAACATGGTTCAGATATCAAACACGAAAAAAACTAAGTCAACAACAATAAAAAATAACAACTTTTACAAAAATTAAAAAAAAAAAAATATTTCGGTTATTTTTATTTTGGCATCATCCCATAAGATAATGTTCATAAGCTTCATATGAGTTAGATGTATACCTCTAAAACAATCACATCATGCAACTTGGCCTCTTTATTCATTATATCATCATTATCGTCACCATCATCAAAATAATCATTTTTCGTGTTATTTCACACTTTCATAGGGAAAACTAAAACGCTACCATACATATTAACTAAATGTTTATATTTTATGTATGTATCCTAACAATCTAGTACTTTAAAAATTGATGAACCAATTAATTTGATGGTAGGAGATATAATGCGGTTGAAAAAATGCTTGCACACTGTATATGTTTCAATGGCGTTGGTTTCCTTAAAAGTTAGCTGGTCTTTGTGATGATGATCAAGTATTATTATATCAGGCATGCTTATGTCATAAATAAAAAATTATTGATTTGGAATGATAAATTATTGTAAAATAAATGAATATTGAATGGAAAAAACTGAAGAAAAAATCAAGATGCTTAAATGCAAGGGATTATGAGCGAACAATAAAGAAATATCAAACAAAGCTCACTACACTAACTGAACATTAATGAACAAATCACCACAAGATGACAAGGTAAGCACAATAATACAAGATGAGTACAATACATCAAATGATACAAGATGAGTACAGCATATCAAATGATACAAGATGAGCACAGCATATCAAATGATACACATACCGAGGCAGGTCTGTAGACAATCTTGTTGCCAGCCACCCTGTCTCTCTCACTCTGAGGCCTGTCAGTGTATCATTACGCCATATTATGTCACTTTTATCGAATCTATTTAATATTTCTTAGTATTTGACTATGTTATTGAATCTATTAAATATGCACTTGCATGTCAACTTGTTATGACCATCAGTTATGCATTTGTTCATTCACTGTTTATTACATCTCTTTATCATGCTTTTTATGTTACTGTTTCATCAAATTACTTCATTATTTAATTTATAATCATGTATTGCTTATGATTGATGCCAATGAATGTGATTTATAAGGGCTAGTAGCATTATTTTATGTGAGATTATATTTAATTTTTTCAAGATAAAATAGAGTAACCTAACAGCCAAGAGTGAAAAGAACTTTATGCAAAAAAAACCTTATTTGAGCAGTCTATTTGATGCATATAACTGATTCAGCAAACGTTAAAGAAAAACATTAAGTGAATACACTCCACGTGAACTGCACTTGATTTTAACCTCAGTTAATATTGAGTAGCATAATTATCACAAGTGTATTTATCCTTGTATATTTTTATAATAGTCATCATCAACATGAAAAGGTGACTAATTACCGGTATGAAGACAATGAAAAACATTGAAAACAATGAACAAAATGCATAATGTTATGAGAGCAATAAGAACTCACAAGATAATAGATAAGAATTATAAGTGTTTGAGTCAAACATGAATATTCATAATGAAAACATTTTTTTAGTTTATAAAAGTCCACGAATTTCGTACGTTGAACTCTCATTATCAAGTGGAGATACAAATAATAATACATATGAAACAATACTACATAAATGACGTCCAACAAAGAAATCAAATAAATTAAATAATGATGCAAATGATAAAGAAACAATAAACAACACAATAATGAAACTATAAGATGAAGTCACAATATTGAATACATACTCGTAAAAACGTATTTTTTATTATAAAACGATAATAACAACATTTATATAAAAAAACAATAAGCAATAAACATAACAATGAAACAGCCAAACTACCCGCTAAGTGTGTAGAAGCTACAGTCATTCTTAAGCACAGCTGCAGCCTTTCTAAAAATAGCATAATCACCACTGTCTTCACTGTCGTAGTAGCCAATGATGTATCTGTGATGGTACTGTTGAGAAAGTTAAATTACATTTTATCTCAAATTAATAATGAGAATGATTTATATAGCACTGAATACAGCAACTGAGGTGCAAATGATAGAATAATCTATATCATTCAGCTTAAAGCTTTTTAATTCTTTGAAACAAATGTAAATATTAAAATGAAGCACTTTATTTTATTTTAGAAGTTTATTTTATTCCACGAAGCTTTTCGTAAGATGAAGTTACATTATCAAGTGGAGGTACAAATATGGAGGTTGCCTTTTGTACCTCCATTGGATAATGTAAGTTCATCTCACAAAAAGCTTCGTGGAATAAAATAAGCTCCTTAAAGTATTTTCATTTGAATATATATATCATCTTAACGCATAATTGAAAGTTGCCACAAGTTATTCCAAGTCAGCAATAACACTTTATATAGCATCATTGAAAACAATTGAGACACAAATGATAAAAAAACGCCCATAAACCATCTTGACACATAACAAATAATGAGCACACTACCTCTAGGTTGTCAAGGTCCTCATGACTCTGTGCCTTGGTGATGGGGTCTTGTAGCTGGTCTGCTATGTAGCTCACAAAGGCATCCACTGACCTTTTAAGGTGTTTTGATAGCATGGTGGACATTGTGTCATGGTATGTTATTTAAAGTGGAAGCTTTAACAAATCAATGAAATTCTTTGAATCTGAAGTTGAAGCCTACCCTACAATGTTGTTATATGCATATATATTGCTTTAATATATATATATATATATATATATATATATATATATATATATATATATATATATATATATATATATATTACTTCAAATGCTTAGAATCAGATTGATTGGCATAATCTTTTCATTAAAAGTCTCTAAAAAATTACAGGAAAACCAAAATTTAAAATTAAAAATCAATGTTGGTAAAATATTTGATAAAATAAAAAAATGAGTTGAAAGAGCAGAACAAGAAAATAGAAAAAAGGAGATAAACACAAAAGTGACAAAAATCATTTCAATAAATTTTTAATGCTAAATTACTCATAACTCGAGTTGAATTCAACATGGATCAACAAAATGCAATGCCGACAAAACAATTGCATTTCAATCATCCAAATCATTGAGACAAAAAACTCATGATGACCTTATTTTTGCATCACAGATAATTCACTATTGTATTTGGTACACACAGTGACAATTGCACACCATGATACTTACACATCACTAATCAGTTCAACACACCCCAATATAACCAACCTCTGTCCCCTGTACTCCTTCTTCATCATCTGACTCATCCTGAACACTTTCAATGTGGGATACTTGCTGACCTGGTAACCTTGTGCTATATTCACTGTTGTGTCAGAAATCATTGTGAAAGTAGTGACAAATTAGTGGTGAGTATGGTGAAGATTTTTAAATGCAATTGGATGATTCAAAATAAAATGTGACACCCACCTTCCCTATCACAATCCACTTTTGCAAATGCTACTTTACCAGCTTCCTGGAAATTAAAATTTTCTGATTATTCAAAAAAAATCAAATGTGATTATTCAACTACGAAAGCTTCTATGACTGCATTGAAATTCCATATTTTTGACTGATTTATCTTATTGAAAGGTAACTGACTTGAAATTTCTTCAAAAACTTCAAACTTAAATAAAACAACTTTATGAAACACTCATTAAAAACTAAATTTTCCATTAGCTTTATAATAAAAACAAACAGACCAAAAATTAAAGCTCTTAAAAGACATATAGTTTAAGATTGTTTGACTAAAAAGGATTGTGAAACAATTAAAAATGATTCTAACTGGAAATTTATTTTTAACAGCTTTTGCAGCTTCTTCGAAGATTGGTGACAACATTTGACTGAATCTACACCTGTTAATGTTAAAATCAAAAACCTGCAACTTTATAAAAAAATAATTTTATAGCCAATTATTATAACTCAAAAAAAATGAAAAATTCCACTTGAAAATGTGTCTAACCAGTCAGCATAAAAGTTTACTAAAACCAGTTCATGATCTCCTGTGATAATTTTTGAACAATTAAAACCAAAAACAAAAAGATTATTCAAAATTTATCAAATTTTTTGAGCATTTTTCATAAAGCACATTTACTTAGAACAGAATCGAGGTTTGAGCCATTAAGATCAATAACTTCAGCACTACCAAAACCTATCTGCTCCAAAAAATATGACCTAACTTGAAAACTTTTTCTATAATAATTTAATAATTAGTTTGCATCCATCTGTCCACTAGTTAAATGTCTTAGAAATGAAACGAACTACTAACCAGAAAAAAGCAAAAATGAGAAAAAATAAAATAATTTATGAATGTCATATCACAGATTTTATCGTATTTCGGCCGGCAAATTGAAAAGCTTGTTGAAAACAAGGTTTTAAGGCTTTTCAAAACAACTAAGCCGACGTGTGATAACGCAGAATCTGTCTTTTTAAAAGTTACATTTGGTATTTTTTTCACCTTTAAATTTTTTTTGTTTGTTCAAAAATTATATTGGAATTTTTTTCCATTGTTAAAAAAAATAAAATTTATTTTCATTATTAATTAAGCGTTTTGAACATTCGTAATGTAAATATAATGGAAAAAGTTTATTTGTTCTTCATTTTTGACTAGTTGTAATCGTTTTCTATTTTAAATTATAAAATGATAAATGAGTTTCATGATAGTCAAGATGGGGATTTAAGTCCTTGGGAAAGGAGATGTTTGGAAGATTTAGAAAAAGATATTTTAGTAGAAGAACGAAACCAGGCGGAAAATGACCGTGTTAACGGCAATCTCTACCCAACCTTTCAAAATTTGGCTAACTCAATTTCACATTTATATAAAAGTATGTTAAGTTTTTGAGTTAAATTATTCTCCTAGAAACGCATATTCTTTTAGTCGTAATTGACTTTTTATAAATATTTAATAACCTTCAATAATTAATTTAGGCACACAACCAACTGTCATATCTCTTTGGATTCCTTTCCAACAAGCTGCAGAAAATGCTACTTTATTATATAAAGGTTATTGTTGAAACCTTTGTTTTATATATCAGCTATAATACATACATTTTCTGAGTTTTGAATTTCGAAAAAATAAAATTTTTTATTTTTCAAATTTGCTCACAGAAGGAACCGAGGGTTTGAAGCGCAGTTATGAGTTAGGTCAACACTCAGGGTCATTGAGGAAGACTAAAGAGTTGGTTGCATGGGCAAAAAAGCGTCGAAGAACAATTCCTAGAGAAGAGCTTATCTCATTTCTCTCAGGGAAACCATTAAGACATAGACATTCAAACAATCGCACAACCCGATTAGAACCCCGATACAACAATGAGAGCAACCTGCAGTTTTTCAGAGATGCCATGGCCCTCCAAACACAAAGTCAGTCATCTTTAAAAATTTTTATTGTTTTACTCATAGTATATGTTACCATTTCAAAATTGTATTTGTATGAATCAATAAATTTAAGTATAAAAAACTTAATTAATTTGTTAAAGAAACTTCATCTCTGTAATGTATTAGCTATTGTAACTAAGCCTAGTATTAGTGAAAAAATCTTTTATAATTGTTATGAAGTATGTGATCGAATCTGAACAAGTAATAATCTGGAATATGTATGAAAATTCTTAGTTACAATTACCATAAGTATTCAAATGTTGAAATTATAAAAACAAAGATTAGCTTTAGTTATTAAAAAAAGAAATCAATCATATATGAAAGAATAATTATGTAAAAATACTGTTGACTCTTATTAATATATTCACTATTACTTAGTTTATATGGTTGGCATGTATAGCTTAATTGGTAGAACATTAGATAAACTATCTAAAGTTACTGAGTTCAACCTCATGTAGGGCCAACAGATAGTCCCTGTTTAACAGTGTGTTTACACTACACTAAAGCACTTTGAACTATACTGAAAAGTTCTATATCACATCATTCACCTTTGAATATCAATTTATCATTAAAGTTTCTACCTTTAGGGGCAGTTTTAGTTCATTTTTTATAATCACTTGTTGAATATTTTGTGAAAAGCTACAACCTTCCATTCATGTCAACTGCCAGTGCCAGAATTTTTAATAGCATTTTCGTTTGATTCAACTTTAGAGATTTTTTGTCTCAAGAAAGCTGATTAAATGGTTGCTAAAAAAAATGGTCACATGAATTGAGAGATAGGTTGGGTGGGGAAGATGTGGTTGCGGAGTCTGTGAGGCAAAGAAGCTTGAGATGGCTAGGCCAAGTTATGAAAAAATAAATGTGCGTAAGAGGCATATAGTTTTGAGATTGGAGAGAAGAGAGGAAGGTGAGTTTCTAGGGGCAGAATCATTATGGAGCAGGGATGCTTATGATGAGGTCAAGTGAGGGAAAGAAAAAGGTCACAAGCGGAAGTCGGTGACCTTGAAAAAGGGAAAGAGGCTGACTATAGTGAAGTGATATCGATGATGAGATAAGGATAACCTGTAGATCATTTCAATTTTTCATCATAAAGGTCTTTTTCCCTAATGCATGTAAGCATCTAAAACTTTGCGTTCCAACGTAACCTGGCGAAGTTTTTTTGCTTTTAAAAATGTCTACTTCGTTTTCTGTTTCAAGACAATTCTCCACACATCATTCGATTCCACCACCATTTTAGTGAAAAAAATTTCGTTTTTTTTTTGGCGCCATGTCTGTAATACTACTATTCATCTGGATCATCCAAATTAAATATTTCTTCATCAGAAAACATCACTTTCATTCATATGCGTTTGATCCACTTTACCTGTGTCAATTTTAATCGGAATTTTTATAAGTTTTTTCTGATTGAGAGTTTCATTCTTTGTCATACTTTGAAGTTTTTGAATTATGAAAAATCTTTCAAAACTTCAAAATCGAATTTCTGTTCAGTCTCCGACGTTTTGCATCTTCGTCTGAACACACAAGTTTTTTCACAACTTCCGTTTCCAATTTCCATCTCCTTCCTTTGGAAAATTGTTACCATATCTCTGGCTTTTCAAAAACCTGTTTCACTCGTTGTCGTTTCATGTACATTCATACACGTTTTGAGACCATTGAGAGCTTTTTAAGAATACCTTTCCCGTAATTTCAACATATTACAATATTTTAAACTATTTATATATAGTTGGAAGTTTAGCAAGTTAATGATTTCACCTCTTGAGAATATTTAAATGCTATTAACATACTTTTGAACTTATCAAACTCTTTTGGTTATTGGTCTCAAGGAGGGGAATTAGCAAAACATCAAATCAGTTTTATGGCATTTTTCATTATAATTCAAAGCTTTTCGTGAAATCAAATTATCAAGTATTTTCATCAATATATGATTATTAATATACTTGATAATGCAAGTTCACTTCACGAAAAGCTTTGGTGTTTTAGTAATTCACTTATCATAATTGTATTAATTTTTTAAACGGCGCCAAAGCCAGCGATGAACAGAAATGACACTTTTTTATGGAGTTTTGCATCAATGTTTTATATATTATGTTCTAATTTCAGTGCATTTTTCAACGAAATAACTTTAAAGCTTTTCTCACAATTCATTATATCTAGAAGTAAGGCAGCTTCTTATATAAACTAAATATAACCATTCTATTAACATTAAAAAAGTTAAATAAATTTCAAAAAATGATTATGTTGATACTGATTGTGATGATAATGATACAAAACATAATTTTATATAATGCTACAAACTGCTTTCTAGTATTTAGTGTGAAATTAGACAAAAAGTAGTTATGGAAATTTTCTGTGTCACCCTGGTTTCTGCTTTGATGATTTGTCTGAATGTTACAGAAATTTATAATAGAAAATTTTTATTAACCACATGATAATGGTGTCTTAAAACTGTGCATTCCAGCACACTTGTATTTTCATCTTGTGCGTTCGTCCGTATAGCTCAACTGGTAGAGCATTAGAATAATTGTCTAAAGTTACCGGGTTCCATTCCGTGTGTTTTAACTACATTTAATTTTTAGAAAATTGCTTTAAAAATAGTACATTAAATTTTTGTAATCTTTTAAAGACATCGTTTGTATCTTTTTTTTCAAAAATTTTCAGTTTTATTCGTCAAGAATAAGGGTTTTACAGATAAAATTCATTTCAAAAAACTATAATTATGGGTAAGACTGCCATAAAACTTTAGCATGAAGTTTTTGTGAAAATTATTGTTTTTATATAGTGTTAGAAATAATCATAGCAATTGAATTGCTTCACATTACCATATGGCATTTCAACACATTCACCTTGCTTATGAGGTCTTGATACTTTTTTAAATTAAAAATGCTCTTATTAGCAAGCAATGTAACGAAGTTTAATGCTACGTGCTCTCGGTTGACAAGGTGAGGCTAACATGGATCATCACTTAATAGATCGACCATCAAGAGATCGGTTGTGCAGTTGTATGATTTTAATTGGAATGTCAATCTTTTTTAAATGGCTTCTATAAAATACCAAAACCATAAACGTATAATCTTATATAATGCGCTTCATTTGAGAACAAATAACTTGAGTTAAAAATAGTTGTGAGCATAACAGGTATAATTATAAATACATCAATATTTAAAATTTTTAAGCCATAATTATCACACTTGAATAAAAAATATTTTAAAATAACTAAAGTCTACAACATAATAAAATGACTATTTATTTTTATGTTCGTTCTGTTCTTTTACTTGTTTTGTCTAAAATCCATAATTTACAAAGTACTTACATATATCACCACTTATTTTTCAAGCTACAGTATTTAAACTTTAATCTAGTTAGTTTACTGCTGTACATGCCTCAGTAGCTGGGGTCGACAACAGTCGGCCTAGACTATTGGTATTATTATAGATTATTTACAGTATTGATATATTAAACCCCAATATGACCATCCAATGGCAGACAACACACGTCGATCTCCCTCGAGGGTTGATGACCGCTTTTGCGAGCCAACCTCACGCAAGAGACACACGTCAGACCGGGTGGATAGTCCCAACAACAAGAAAGCTAAAATCTGTTGTATGGATACTGATGAACTATAATAACTGTATCATTATCTGCTCCATCTTATTATCGATTTGCTTGTACCATTGTCTTTTTTATTGTCGTTTTCGTGTGTTTTCTGGTTGCTCTACATTCATTTTTGAAATAAAATTATCTTATGTAAGATTATATTTTTCGCGTAGTCCAAATATATTTAAATTTAATAATTGATTATATAATCTTCAATTAAATTGTCATGATTCTTATTTGTTACAGATAGTTACTAATGTTCAAATAAATAATATTCTTCAATATTCTGCGAGTAATCATAATTATAATTATTGATCACATATTTCGCTAAGTAGGAGTTTCGCTTGCCTAAAACTTTATCAATTCGAGCACTTATAAGATTGCGAAGGAATGATATTTTGTTTTGTTTCTTACGAAGGTTGCATTGAAGCAGCAACGAGCCAGTTGGCATTCATTATTTAGTCTATCATTATAGGTACCCTTCGAAGACTTACAGGAATGTATTAGGAGAAATTATCAGTTAGATTCTATGATTTTCCAATTTATAAAAATTTTTTCAATTTTTAGTTTGTTTAGCATATTGAGCACATTGTAGGTTGAATGTTTGGTACGTGTCACCGATTGTCAACAGTCAAAGCTGATTGTGTGTTTGTGAATGCTAATTGCTTTTATTTTGCATTTTTGTTTGTGATAAATTTTTAATATAATAATATTAGTCTTAAAATTATTTTAGTAAAAATTACAGAATACTTACCGTTTGAACATCGTTTTTGTAAAATTAAATAAACCCAAAGATGCTTTTATTGGTTCATAATGACTTCCAAATGTTTCTTTAAAACAAAAAGCTTTCTAAAAATAAATACCCCAATAAAAAGTAGCTTCAAAATTAGCAGCAACTATTAATCTTTTGCGAGGTTGACAATATATATTAAACAATGGTTAGTTAACAAGTGAAGATCAAAGAATAAAACTGGAGAAAATCATTTTGACATCTTGCCTAGAAATCCTTTCTCCCTCATCCGACTTTTTGAGATGTCGTTGGGAGGAATGGTGATGGTGGAAGGGATTTTGTGGTAATGAGGTATGTGACCTAAAAGAGTGACGAGGCTGGAGGTTCTGTTGAGACAGAGATCTGGGAGATTTAAAGTGGGGTCGAGGCAAGTCTTTTTGTTCGTGGCGGTTTTGCTTCTGTTCTTTGTATAGAAACTTTTGTTTTTGTTGGAAATTTTCGTTGAAAGTGATTTCTGTGAATTCAAACTTTTTCAATTATTTTTCGTGAAATGTTAAGATTAAAGACAACTGTGATCATCAATGAAACTTGCTTTATTGAGCGCTTCTGAAGCGAATTGCAAATTACTCGCTATAAAAATCCTTATAATATAACTAATACTAATATAAGTAACTAGTTGATTTAGCTCACTCCAAATTTACTCGAAGCAAAACTTTTAAAAAATCTTTGAAAAACGCTTTGCTCGAGCTGAAGTGAAGAAGCTCAAATCTGCTTAACACTAAATAAAACGAGAAAAAACTTTTTTTATTCCATACCATGAACTTCTTTGTTTCATTAAGTTTAATCAAGCTATATACACACTGAAAACTTGAAATTTATATTCAAAAGTACCAAGCTTTCTATTAGTGTAAATTTTTTCTTGAAAATGTTACACTATTAGCGAGAAGCATCGACTTTTACAGTTAGTGAAATCACATTGGAAGCACCATATTTTTTATACTTTTTTTCACTTCTAAGATTTTTATAAAAACCGAAAATACTTTTAATGAATCTTAATAAAAATAAATAACTAAAGTATTTTTCAAAAAAACCGACGTCAACTTTTTAGATAGGTCCATTACAATTTACAAAAAGTCGCCGCGAAATTTATTCTACCCACCAAGAGAAAAATCTTGTGTTCGTCTATAAAACTTAATTATACATTCGAATTAATATTAAATATTAAATATAAAAATCATTTTCACATATTCCTCTACTTCAAATCATCTAATATTGTTATTTTTACTACGAAATATGGGTTCAAGAAAGGATTTATCAGAAGAAAAAAAAATTACTATTTTAACTCACCATAAAAGTAGAATGAATAAAAATAAGATAGCTTCAGAGATAGAAAAAAGTTCTAGAGCTATCCATGACTTTTTAAAACATCCAAAATCAAAAAGAAGCAAAGGACATTCAAAAATGACACCTAGAGATAAGAGAAATTTGAAACGCATCGCTTCAAATAGTAGTTTATCAGCAAAAGAAATAAAAAATACTCTGAATTTACCTATTTGCGAGCGAAGAGTGCAACAAATTTTAGCTTCCGACCCCAATTTGCTATATAAGAAAACGAAGGCGTCTCCAGTTTTGAAGAAACAATGTCAAGAAAAAAGATTGAAATGGTGCAAAAAAAGGATATATTGGGATGATGAATAGAATTTAGATGAACCAGATGGTTATAAATTTTTTTTGGCATGACTCAAAAATGGAGGAATTAACATTTTCGAAACATCAATCTAGTGGTATGAAAAAAATTTTTCAGAGCTCAGCAGTTTTTCTACTTATGAAGTTTAATTCATTTTTTTAAAGAACATTTTAGATAATTTTTCGAAAACACACTTGTTATATGAACGTGGGCAGTAAAATAACAATAAGAATATAGCAGATAACGATAAATTAACTTAATGCATACAAATTGCATCTTTTCAAGCTTTTGTATGCCGTATTTATTTCTTTCAATTTTTCCTAAATAAAGACTTTAAACTTTTTGGTTGAAAAAAATATTTTTTTTGAAATCTTAATCACGAAACTTAATAAAAAGCTACGCTCAGCTTATTAATTAAAAAAAAAGTAAACTTAATTTGAAATAATACTTTTCAAATAAATGAATAATTGTACTAATTCAAGGGATTTTCTTTTTAATTTAGTGTTCAAAACCTTTTATGCGTTAAAAAAAATCCTTGAAAAGAGCTTAAGCCACCCACCTTGCTGCATCGGAGGGAGGTTACCAGCGTTGAACCTCCTCGTGTACACTGAGATGTTGCACACTGCCGCCACCAATGAGAAGGAAAAACTAGCTGCTCCAAACATGAACGCCCAGCCGTAGCTGATCAATTGAGTTCATTATTTGAGTGAATGAATTTCATCGCTTACCATCTCAAGTTGAAGATTTGATAAATTATAAAAATTCGTGAGATATCTGTATGAATAATTTATTTTAAAAAATTTGCTCATCGTAAAAGACACATGTTGATACACATCTTATTTCATCTGTACTCTTAATGCGCATCTTTGCAAGCCCTTGATACATTACGCTCTGTATCTATCACACATTTAGTCTATTTCATCTAACTCAATTTTATCATTGCTTCTTAATAAATATTGACTCAAATTGTCTTGAATAAATTGCATGAATATGAGATAATTTTATGAAAAAATTCAATTTTCTTCATTTTTATTGATTTTCAAGGTACATAAACTTTTATGACCAAATGTAATTAAAAACTCAGTGATTTAAAATGATTTCAAATACAGAAGTTTATGAGTTCCAATATAGCAAATTGTAAATATTTCTTTGGAAACCTCACAAAAATTTTTTTCAGTTTTTATAAATGAGTTTATTTGAATCAGGAAACCTTACAACTCTTCAAAATTTTATAAGCTAAAAAGCACGTTATTTCCTCCCAGTTTTGCTATTTTAAAAAACAAAATAATACGAAAAATTCAACAAACTTTCAAAACATTCTCACTGTTAATTTTTTTACGCTCGCCAAAAACGCACCCAAAAAAAAAATTTCAGGGGTATTATGATTAAATACATTCAAAATTCTCTTTTTGAAAAACCTCACAAATCCTAGCTTGAAGGTTGGAAAGGGTGGATAAAAGCAACAAGGAGTTTAAAAATACTCAAATATTGCACGTTTTTGAGATTCGAAAATTCTTTTTATATGATCATGAAATTCATTGCGATTATTTCTTTAAAGAGCTCTTTTCATCTGAGATTCTTACGAAATTCTCTTCAATCACGCTATTTTAAATTGGCGTACATTTAAGAAATTCAATTCAACCTCCAGTGATTATAGATATCATTTATTTTTGATCATTCTTTCCGTTAGTTTTCTTATACATTCTTCAATTTCAATACATATTTTAGTAACCTGGTGATGGTACAGAAAATATATCGGAAAGCTTCTCAATAAAAGATTCAAATATTATCGTGTTTTCATGATTCAAATTTTGGAAGCAATTTATTTACATTAAACTTTTATTAATCTCTGTTAATTTCTCCAGCTATTCTTGAACTTCAGCATACATTTGTACGATGCTGCGACACTCTTGCATCGATTCTCAT
Source organism: Pterobdella sp. o SKG-2022 (assembly GCA_964035795.1). Taxonomy (NCBI): domain Eukaryota; kingdom Metazoa; phylum Annelida; class Clitellata; order Hirudinida; family Piscicolidae; genus Pterobdella; species Pterobdella occidentalis. Next base: position 3,628,135 of record OZ038322.1, read on the forward strand.
CAAGATAACAATCCCCCATCAACTTCACAAGTCTTTATATTCAATGATAAACCAAAACTAAAATTTTCCACTTCTTTTTTCGAATGAAATAACAAATGAGAAATAGCTAATGTTGATCAAAGTGACATAACTAAAAACGATTTTAATTCTTCGTTCTGGCATTACTTGGATTAAAAAAAATATTATCATTTAATTAATATCAAAGAATGTAACAATAAAGAAAAAGATAAGCACTTTCTGGTTTCAATTGTGATGATGTGGAAGTCCCATTGAAGAAAAAAGATGAAGACAATGAAGTTGTTCAATTTTTGTCTAAAATTAACATTTGATTGCTCACAATATTTTATTTGAAGTTTTATCTATATATATTTTTTTGTTTATTATCACAGACTTAATTATTTTATACATTCATAAAATCAACTCAGTTTTCTAAATTTCATTTATATAAGTATTATTATGGTTGCTTTTGTTTCAATTAACAGACCTATTTTTTCATATAATCTTAGTTAACTGTTTTGTTTATTTAGTTATACTTGCATAATTTTTTTTTAAATTGTCATATTTAAGGAAACTTACATTACATTAAATTGCATTCAAAGTTCATAATACTCAGTGGTCTAGAAACTCCTGAAGTTGATGCCACTATAATCATACTCAACATTGATTTGATTTGATTTAATATCGAAAATTTTTTGAAGTTATTTCAAGCATTTTAAGTTGATTTATGTTAATATAATTTTTCAAAACAACGTTAAAATTTAGAAATGTATCTGTTCGAAATTATTTTCAGCTGACTACTAAATAAAACACAACGGTAGGCAAGCGCTCTCAGGCCTTCTACTTTGTTCTCGAAAGGCGATAAAAGTTACATCTCTATAAAGCTTTTCTACCCTGTCTTACCGTACTTTGAACAAATGATGGTGAAAAAATTTTTTTTCCACAACGAGCTTTTAGTACATAAATTTGTGAAACTTTTTATCGGCATTAGCATTATCTTGAACTAAATGAGTTTTATATAAAATAAAACTTGAGGTAATAGAGAAATGACGTTTTTTCTATATTAAGCTCTTTCAGCTGATGGTAACAATTATAGAAAATTCAATTCTGGAAGACATTATTTAAAAAAAAACTTAAATTATGTGAAAGACTTAAAAAATTTAAAATTTCGAGCAAAAAAAGCTGAAAATAATGTTTCACAAAGAAAACAAATGGAAATAGATACTTAAATGACACTGAATGCACTTTGCTATATAAAAACTACATTAAATGTATCCTTTTTAATAAATATGCATTCAGATGGTATTATCAAAATTTAATTATATAAAAATGTTTCTTAATTTAAATTATTATGTAAATTAAAGCGAAAAACTCGAACGTGAGCCCTTTCGATAATCAAAACAGCATTACCAAAAGCTTATTACAAATAGCCAGCAATAAAAAACAAATTACAATGGAAGGCGAACAAAAAGTGTAATGAACCTGTATTTAAAGTCGTTATTAGATCCTGTTTCTGTTTTCTTCCTGTGTGATACCTCGTCATTCACTGACGAAATGTACAAGACAACACCAATGGCTAGGATGAGGGCTGTGTCAAGTGATATACATGTAATCATGGAACCATAGTTTTAATTGAACCTATTCAATGAAAATGGGTTTCAAAATCTCATAAGTTTAAAACAAGTAAATAAGCTTATTAAGAAAAAAAATTCAAATTAAAGACTTTTGTTAACTTAGAAACACGAAGCACTTGGTAAAAATTAAAATGGAGGAAAGTGAAGAATTTTTAAAGTTACTTCAGTTGCAACTGTTTAAAACTTCAAAATGATTTTAACAGGGCTTAGTGCTTTGCGTCATGATGTGTTTTGCATTTGTGGCAGTTCCAAGAGAGGTGAAATGTTGTCACCATCATCACTAAGCAGTTTTACCAAAAAATTTTGACTTTTGAGTAGAGGTCAAATTTTTTAAAAATGTTTTAAAAAACATACAAATGATTTTTAAAAATTAAAATAGAATTCACAATTTTTTTTTAATTAAAAAAAATAAAATTCAAATGAAATTTAAAATCATTTCTGAAATGAGCAAATACAAAAACAAATTTGAAAGGGAGATACCTGAGTAGCGGCTAGTTGAAATTGATTGCTGAAAATTTAAAGATTTGAAATTCTGGGAATTTGAAAGCATTTAAATTGTTGTGTGGTTCACTCTTTCCAAGTTTTTTTTTCAATTTTGCAAAAAAAAAATATTGGAAAACTGCGTAACGAAGTCACCTTTTGAAGGAAAGTTTTTAAATGAAATCTTGGCATGAAATTTATGAAAAAACATTGTAACTTTTGTTAAAAACTCAAATATTCCATGATTGGCACTATACATCTTCACTGACTCCATCAAAAATAGCAATTGTCATTTGTGAAAATTTTTCAAAAAAATACCTCTCAAAAAAAAAACAATCAAATAATATTTTTTTCTGAAGCGAAACCAGTTGTATGTAGATGAATTAAATATAAAATTAATTTGGTGAATTTTAATCTGAAGCATGCTCAAATATAAAACGTGTCCCAGTAAGCCGAGATTGGTCGTTGTTTTTCTTCTCATTAATTTTTGAGTGGCACTTGATTTTGAAATACACTTTTGTTTGCTTTTTTGAACTTTCCAAAGTTTTTAATGCCTTAAAACTTCATGACGTCACACCCAAGTGACAAACTTTCGAGGTATTTTGGAAGTGAAAAACTGTGAAAACGGTAAGTTTTACTCGATTCGACGTTAATGTTATCCTACTTCGAAAGCATGCACAGACACGAAATGGTTTAATGAGGTTGTTGGTGGAGTGCAGGGCCCATAGTGGTGGAATGCGTTTGGTGCAGTGTTGAGTGTTGTGTAAATTAAGCCATGGAAATAAGCTTTGAACTCGGAAAAAGTAATCCAATGTTTCACAAGCTTAAAAAATAATTCGAGATTTTTGTGTAAGTTATTTTGATGAATTTTTTGATGAAAATTTTCAAATTCAATGGAATAAAACCTTTTAGTACTCAGATTTCAAGTTACAAATTTCTCGTTTATAAAAATAAAAATGTTTTTCTTTAATTATTTTTCGAAAATAGATAAAAACAAGTAAAAATAAATTTTTTAAGTCATTTCACTTTTAAGCTTTAGCCAGCTAAAACTGAAGATTGGAAAAAAATTATTTCAAAGACAGAATTTTGAAGTTTTGAAAGTTTGAAAAAACTAAAATAAAATTAATGACATTGGAAATTTATAAAAACAAAGTTCTCTGTGAATAAATTTTGAAAATGTTAATTCAACTGTGTAGCAAAGAAATTTCAATAAATTTATGTAATCTGTCACCAAGAAGACTGTGAATTATGCTGGAGTGTATTTATGTTTGCAGATGAATAGCGAGAAGGTCAGCAAAGTAGAGAATCAAAAATTGTTTGCAAGGATTCTCTCTTTCAACTCTTTCGTAGTTTTTTTTTTAATTTTTAAGCAGCATTTGCTAAGGTTAGTTTATATTTATTTTTAATTAAATTTTTTACAAAACAAAACTATAAAGAATAGTTGCAAAACTTCCTGGTATTTGCTTATTAGTTGAAAACCAGCATATAGGATTATTGAATTAGGTATTAAAAAACAAAGTTGATTCTATGAATAAAAGTAAAACTTATCAAATTTGAATAAAAACAAAATCCAGCTTTAAAATCTAATTAAAGCATCAAAATCACAAGATGGAATTTAAATTGGTTTAGTGGAAATGTCTCGATGAGAAGAAGCTACGAAGCAGCATTATAAAACAACAATTTTGAAGGTTGAAAAAATATAAAATTTCTAACGCTGTTGTATTTCGTGTAAAACGATCAGACATATGCGTGAAACAAAAATGAATTTAAAAATATCCACTTTTAGGAGTATATTTTCAAAAATAAAGTGCTCATTTCAGTTTTGAGGGCAGTTTTACGGAGTTAAAAACGGCTTTATTTGTATACACGATTAATTTGAGCTTGATATAGGCCGTGCTTCTATTGGTTAAAAAATGCAAAGCATAAAGTTGCTTCCATTAATTCACTAGATTTATTTTTTACTCTAAAAACAAAGCTTTTAAATACTTGTTTTTTTCGTCTATTGAAAGGGATGTGAGCATCTAAAGATGAACAAATCCATTTAAACTTCATTATCTCAATTTATTTAAAATTTTAGAAACTGATCAAAATTTTTGAAAATAATTTTCAAAAGCATTTTAAAAAAACAAATTTTTGTTTGAACGGATGTGCGCACTCGAAGGCAGTGGTCAATTTGTCAAATCCCCTTAGTATCCCGACACAAATGAGGAAAAAGGGCTTTGGTTGGAAGTCTGCCTTATAATTGATTATCGTATATTACTTTCAAGGTTTAAATATTAAATTAGTTTTTTATTAAAATATTTTCATATTTTTTATATTAATATTTGCAAAGTTGTCAAATTTAATACGATAAACATCAATTTCTATAAACTCTGAATGCAAAATTAGTCTGGAGTTATGAAAAAATTTTGTGAGAAATTTTTATTTATTTTACTTCTCAGTAATGGAATAATTTTTCAAACGTAATTCTTATTTTTTTATTTTCTAGTGCACTTCTTTTTTCAAACATGGCTTAAAATAGATGGTGTACTTCCAAATTTAATACATCCACTAAACCAGTGTTAAAAGAAGCATGAGTTGAGGATTGAAAATGGTGTCTTGTGGCTTCTTTATGTGAATCTAATATGAAACAAGCTATCATAAAGCTTTTTAGAGATATGATCGAAAAGTTTTATTCCGGCATAAAGAACAGCAATTAGTACTGGGAATTGGGGGATAATAAAAGTTTGCAGGGAGCATAACTGAGGCAAAAGTGTTTTTTGTGGAATAAACACTGCATCGCTTCGTGTCTCGAGTTTCATTCAATCTTTTAAAGTAGTCATAATTTATGAAAATTTAATAACATTTGTAAGAAATAATTTTGGAAAAGTTTTTTTTTATAATGAGACCTTTTTGGTTATGCAAAGTTTGTTGAAAGTTTTGACACCTTCAAAAACTTTTTATTTAGATTCTTTTTGCCCAAAACATTTTTAATTTGCAACAAAATAGTTTTTATTATTTTCTTACACATCAATTCACCAAAGGTGTTTCAATAAAAGCGGCCATGGGGTAGTTTACTATGATTATGACCACCTTATACAGTCTTTTTTGCCCCAAAGCTATTCGAAAGTTGTTATAATCTAATGCAATTTTTCCTTTTTCAATGCCCTTTCTCGTGCTATTTATTCTTTGATAAGATTTTATTAGTTTGCTTTTTCCACATACTTTTGTTTCGGTGGGATATAGCTTTTTTTATATTAGTGTTTCAATAACAATTGCAAACGGAAACATGACTAATGACTTTAAATAAAAATGGGAATAATGCTTTGGGCAACAATTTCGTAACCTTTTCACATTTCTTTAATACCATTCATATGTAAAGAAACATTAATTTGATAAATTTACAGACTTTTCCTAATTGTCCTTTTCACCATTTTGATCATTATTTTTCTATTTCTCATCATCATCACCATCAGTTTTCCTTACTCTGTGTTTTTTTCTTAGTAACATATTTTATCTTGAAGCTGTTGAGGTTTTATCCTTCCATGCTTTTTTAAAGAGCTTTTTTTAAACCCTAGCTGTAAGATTCTTTTAAAAGTCATTTTTTAAAAATAATATGTTTAAACTTTAAAATTATTGTAAAAAATGGTTTTTCAGTCTGGTGCTTTGATAGGCTAGCAGTCCTAAGTACTAAGCCATTGCCTTTTAATGCCACGTTTATGAAGTTTTTCTTTATCTTTTTTAGTTTTTATTATCATCTCCATCATTTTTTTCTCTCATTTTGATGATCGCATGAAACGTATGAAACATCATCAACAAAGTTCTATCAAAGTGCCCAGTAAACTGTGGAATTCTACGAAAGTTTGACTTCAGAGTCCCATAACACATTGGGTTAGTGATTTCCATTCATATAGAGTATTATATGAAAGTATACCAAAAAATAGCGCTTTGTGAAATGTAACTATCACACTGCAATTAAGCAATTTGTAGCAACTAATGTTCGACTAGCATATACATACATTATATGAAGTTATAAATAAAGAAAAAATAAGACTATTATTATAATTTCTAATATTTGTAAATACCTAACTGGAGTTGATAAAAAAATTAATAATCTTTTGAAATTCTAAGTTTTATGATTAGCTCAGAAAACCATCGAAAAGTCTGAGACACTTTCCACAACATACAGCAACATCTGTGAATTCTTTTTTATCTTATCCTTCATCATTATTCCATCGGAGTCTACTGTTAGAAGCCTTATTTATAAAAATTCCAGTTGCTAGAAATTCATGCATACAAACCTTTTTGCGAAATTTTACGGCTCAAAAAAACATACTCAGTAGTGTTCACAAAATCGAACCTCCGATTGAATCTTTAATTGAAAGCTTTAATTAAAAGTGTAAATTAAACAAAATTTGGCACCTGAGAGAATGAAGAGACAGGCTGCTAAAATAGTTTTAAGATCATCTTTGTTTTGACCAATGAGGCTCAGACTAAGGGAGATAAAGAGAAGAAGAAGGGCTATCATCACAAATATTGAAGACTTCCTTATGGCTCCTGGATGAGTTGGTGATTTTTGCAGGATTCATTGGAGTTGTGTATGATGTCATGAGGTTAAAATGGGCAAATTGAAGATTGAGTTTGTTGTACTAACCTTCTTAATGAAGTACATTGACTATTAATTGAAGGTGCTAAGAATTTTTAAATATTGTTGCTTTATAGTTGAAAAGCCTCACATGTACATCTATATAGTACCACAAAAGTCTTAAATTTCCAATTTCTTGTTGTGATTGGCTTAAGAAAGCTTGTAATGCTGACAAAACTTCATTTATTTTTTATAACCTTGAAGCCAATACATTCTAATGCTTTGTAATTGAATAATCGACTTTAATTAGGAAATATTTATGATTATTAATATTGAATTGCTTCAAATTTGAAAAAACGATATAAAAACACTGATAAATTCCAACTACAATGTGTGAAGACTCTTTATTGCTAATACATTATCGTTACAAGACTTTAATTGTCAAAAACTGTGGCCTATTTCACAAAATAATCTGAAACATCTTGACACATGGAAGTTAAATTTAACAGGTCAAAAATAATGTATCTAAAAAGCTTCAAATCTGTCATAGTTTGACTATTTATTTTGTGATTCAAAGCTTAGTCAATATAATATTTCTTTAATAAAACTGAATACTTCAAATAAAAAGCACCAAGCTTTTCTAATAGTTACGAATTATCATCAGGTTGAATAACCTCAAAAACTCATGTTTAATTTTATCTCTTTTTTGCAGGCTTATACTCAAAAAAAAATTATTTAAAAAAAACTTTTCAAAAACTCAAACTTTACAAAGAAGTTGAAACATTCAAAATTTTTTTCTGTGCAAACTGTTAAAACATAAAGTCATTGAGCATTGATAAAACTGCCTGAAAACACCATAGAATATTTTCAATGCATTAGTAAATTCTCTAATCTCCATATCTATTTTCTAGTGTTTTATGCAGCTCTTGAAGTATGTCGTCATATATATTCAACCTATTTGAGTCTTCTGGTCTTCGGTTGAGACTTCAATTGAGACAAAACAATTGAGAAAAATTGTTAAAATATTTACATCTAAAAAAATGTAATGTTTTGCATAATATCTTACAAGTTATTCATCAATTTCAATAGGGCTCCTATACCTCAATGGTTGAGCATTGACTAATTATCTAAATTTACCAGGTTCAATCCCGCATGGGCCGACAATTAGCACCTGTTCCACAGTGTGTTTTCGCTACATTGAACTTGTAGCAAGCGCTTTGATCTATAAGAAAAAGCGCTTTATAAATACCGCATTAAATTACATTACAGACTGCTCAAAACCATACATTCATCGCAGATTTCAAGTTCGAAGCCAGCTTAAAATCAGCTCAATCTTTGTTTAACGAAAAACATTTTTAAAATGTTTTTATTTTGAGAAATGAACTTCAGTTTATTCAGTTTAATTTTTCTTTTATCCAATTAAAAAATGATTCAAACACATTTCTTTGAGATTTCCTTTTGTGGAGTTTTAAAACGGAGCTGTTTTAGAAAAAAATTTAAGCTCTACTTTCAAATAAGCTCAATTTAGTGGTGAAAATTACTGTGAAAATATGCATTGAACCTAGTATTTATATATAAAGTTATTGAGGGTGAAGGGAAGATAAATGATAGACTACAAAGTTGAGTGAGTTTAAAAATAAATTTTTTGGTCGTTTTGTCAAAAAGCCTCATATTCTTCATACCACTTTTTTTATAATGAAGGTTTCTTTTGGTTTTATTGGCAGTCCAATCATTTTTATTGAGTCTTGATTGTTGTTCTCTAAGATGTCCATAACAAATGTCTATTTTGAATGTATTTTTTTTCTCGAGTATTTCCTCTATTGGTGAGTTGTTCCAATTTATATCTCCCACTACACAAAGTCGATTGAATGCATGAATGTAACTTATTTTTTGTTTTTTTTTGTATTTGTGTTGCATCTTTTTTGATAGTAATGATATTCCTTTGTTTTTTGAATATTTTATGCATGTCCTACAGCTGCAATGGAGTTTGTTTATCTACAATTAAATCGACAACAAAGTTTTATAAAAAAATTTAACACAGCTGAAATCCTAGTTTTTTTTTAAGTTTTGATATTAAACTTGAAAATAGGTGTTTTTTAGGAATACTTATTTGAAAAACTACACTTATCGATAAGTTGAAACTTTTTATAACACATAAGTTCGTATGATGGCATTCTTCTATTGTTTTTTTAAGCTAAAAATATAAACCATTCTCCAAAAATCTGACAGTCAGGGAAAGTTTGATAATGAAACGAGGGATTTACCGAAGAGGTTACAACGACTCCCATCTCAAGGAAATTGAAAACTGTAATTACCAATGAGAGAGAGGAAAAGATTATTTTTTTATCAAAGATAATTATAGGCAATTAATATAAAGCTTCCATGTCAAAAAATTTTAAAGTTTTATATATATATATATAAATACATGTAATTTTGATTTTCATTTCACACTTTATACATATATGTAAGAAGAAACTATGATAATTTCATATTAACTTAGGTTTCATGATTGTAATGTAACGTAATGTAATGAAATGTGGTATTTGTAAAGCGCTTTTTCTTATAAGTCAAAGCACTTGTTAAAAATTTAATGAGACAAAAACACACTAGGGAACAGGTAGTAATTGTCGGCCCACGCGGGATCGAACCCGGTAACTACAGATAATTAATCTAATGCTCTATCTCTGAGCCATACGGGCCGATTGGGTTAAAATCATCAAAAAATTTAGTTTGTTATTAAATTAAGCATCTACTTAAATTTCAGTTTTTATCTTTAAAATCATTCACTATTGAAAAAAGAATTGAGAATAGTTATTTATAAGCTGTTTCATTTTTTATTTTTATACAAAAACTTATAAGAACTTTTTCACAAAAATAATTTTTAAAATGTTTTCGTAACACCATAACGTTGTTCTGCTTCGTTAGCTTTCTGAGGCAGTTGAAGAAACCACTAAGACAACACCTAAGTTCCATCTCAACACCGCTCCCTGTCACAATCTGCTTCAACTTTCCTACTCATTTAACCAAGGTTACTTTTCAAGGTTACTTGTCTAATAAATGATTTTATTTTCGAATCAATCTTCAGGCTATTTTCATCAAAACTTCTCATTATAAGTAACTTTATGTAAATTTCACTCGATTCTCCAGCCTTCGCAATGGAATTCTGAATTATTCCGATGTTACCAAACAAATGGAATCAACAAAGTTTTGCTTATAAAGTGGCAATCCGATCCAGAAATATCTACCTTTTATTCAAATAGTGTTTTTCAGCCCATAGATCACTTTAAATATTTTTTTCGCGGATAAAAAATCTTGATGCTTTCATATTTTCAAAAAGCATTCGCTGTTTGTATAGCGCAAACGATGGCAATTTTGAAGTAAAACCTATGAGAGTGTTATCACACACGATCACCTCAATGCATTTGAATAGTAATCTTCATAGAATTCAAGCTATCACAAACATAATTACAATAATTGCCTTTCATTTCATCATATTCTTCATAAACTAATATTTTATCCAAAACATAAATGTTATCGAACTCATGATAGAAATAGTGGTTTCAGTAGTTTCAGATTTTTCCCACAAGTCGTCCAAGTAGCCAATGGTGAAGCAGATTTCTGGCGGCACTTCAGGATCTGTCGAATATTTGTATTAAAAGCTCTACATACTGTAGAAAACAATGGTATTGACCTTAGGAGTTTCTGGACCGTATATTTTTGAAGAGTTGCATAAAATAATATAAAAAAAAGAAAATTTAAAAATTCATCTAGTGACTGCATAAAATATATTTCTTGATCCAATCATTAACAAATAGAACATTAATTCAACTTTTGATCTTAGACCGAAGATTGTTTCGAAAGAAGGGAGAGTGCTTTTATTGCTTGGAGATGAAAGTCATTGGTCCCCTTCATGAATGAATCAATTGAAAAAAGGTATCGCAGCAATATAACATGTAAAAATAAAAATTTAATTCGATCAACTAAATGTATATATTTACAATAAATTAAAAATCAAAAATGTGTGGTTTCTGCGGGAATGTACATGCCTTAATTCTTTTTGAAACTTTTCAGAAACCAAAACCCTTGTTTGTACGCTAGATCATCTGCCTGAATCTTAAAGAACTGATAATTAGGTTATTCACATGTAGTTAACAAAACAGCGGTGCACCCAGCACACTGCAATCAAGTCAAAGCTTTGATCTAGACCTCTCGACATGAAGAAAAACGAAAGAACTTATGTAAATAGATTTCTGCTCTTAATGTTATCGTTATTATCATTATTATTATTGTTCTAAATGGTATTTCAGGTGAAAAAACGAAGAGAAATATTAAACTGAAATGTCACTTAAATTTTAAAAAGAGATTTCAAATGTTTAAGGACTAATATTTCATGAAGACTTTAAACCTGCTATGAAAATTAAACCTTACAAGTTCTTCACGTCACCATTTTAAATAAATAAATAAACACACACACACACACACACACACACACACACACACACACACACACACACACACACACAAACACACACACACACACACACACACACACACACACACACACAAACACACACACAAACACACACACACACACAACACACACACACACACACACACACACACACACACACACACACACACACACACACACACACACACACACACACACACAAACACAAACACACACACACACACATACACAAACACACACACACAAACACACACACACAAACACACACCTTAGTCCTTAGTGCGTTTGTCCACCCAGAGGCAGGTGCGTAGAAGAGTTGGTAAAAAATTTTTTTCTAATGGTTGCCACAATGTTCGCATTGTACACTTGTTTGTGTTCTGTCTTTTTATCGTATGTGGTTTTCCAGGCCAGTTTTGTTGGCAGCGACTTTGTTGCATCCAGGAAAAACAAACTAATGATGCATTAGAGGAAGCAATGTTGCAAGTTTGAAATTTGGCAATGTTTTTTTGAATCTTGACAAAATCTTTTCTCGCCTTCTCATCTATATCACACACACACACGCACGCACGCACACACGCACGCACACACACACATACACGCACGCACACACAAACACACACACACACACACATACACGCACGCACGCACACACACACATACACGCACGCACGCACGCACACACACCTTTCCTTTCCTTTTCTTTTGTGCATTCATCCAGCATAAGGCGGGTGCACTAAACTGCAGAGGAGTTTATCTATGGATCTGGTATGGTGTTCTTCTTTTGACTTGCCAGTGATCAGCTAGGCGAAGTTTCTTGAAATCTTTATGTAGGCTTTTTGTTGATGGCTTTCGTTGAAATTTTGAAGTCTTCTCTCCGCAGCCAATTAAAATTAATACTTTTCACTTTTAACCGCTCGACTGCCAATTTTGTTTATACCTAAATTTTGCATTTAAAGACTTGATTTCTCCAAATTTCGAATACTTTTTTTTTGTTTTATTTATGCATTAAATAATTATATCACTAATTAAAATTTTTTAAGTTATTTCGGTGTGATACGAGACTATTTTAAACTTTTGTACTTATCCAACATGAGATTTTTCGAAATAAATTATTATCAACTTGTTACATTAATTATTTTAAACATTTTAAATCATTTTTCAATTACAAAATTCAACTTTAAACTTGTGAAAACTTACAAATTTAACGGAGGCCATTTACCTCATGCCTACACACACAAAGTTCTGTAAAACTTTTCTTAATGTTTTATATACATAAAATTTGCCTGAAAGCCTTTGACTTTAATGAATACGGCGTAAAAAATTTTTTTTCGAAACGTTTCGAATAGATCTATTAAAGTTGCCGTTTATCACTACCTGGACACCCGTATCAATCACTATTAACTTGAAGAACTTTCAAATTCAGCATTAACTTCCAATACGTCATTATTGAATATTCAAGAGATCAAAAACTTCATGTTTTCAAGCTATACAGTTTTTTTGTATATTTAAAAAATACAATCAAAAACCAGGCGTTTTGTGAAGTTATTATGGCTGATGGATAATTAAAAGAAATGTAGGTTTTATTAATTATTTTTCAATAGTTCGAATATAATTAAAATAAATGATATTCACAGCTTTATGAGATTTAACTGAAATATCAAACAAATATAAAAATATTGTTTGCAATCGGTCAGTATGACTGTGGTTTAAATATGGTTCAATGTGTAAAGGTATTTATGTAGCGCTGTTCGTTATAGTTCAAAGCCTTCGCTACAAATTTAATGTAGCAAAACACACTTTAGAAGGCATCTATTGGCCAAACATGGGATCGAATCCGGCAACTTTCATTAACTAGTCTAATGCTCTACCAACTGAGCTTCTTGGGCCAACGAAAAAGCCGTGTTTTTTTTTACTTTTATTGCAATTGGTCGGAATGATATCTATTTCTTTTGAAGTGATCTGAAAAAAATTGATTTTTTTTTTGTTTGAAAAGTTTTTACATCAATATTCAGTGCCAACTTCAAAGTGGGGCGGTTTGAAAGGGCGAGGGTGTGGAGCAATGCAGATGGTATCATCACTTTCTTGAGTTGACCTTTTGTTTCAATTTATTTTCAAAAGCTAATTTTTTTATAACTTATATGCAGTTATTTACTGTTATCAAAAATTTTTACGTTGATTTATGAGGGTTTCAAGCCAGCAAATATAGCTATAATTTTAGAATAGTTTTGCCTTACCATAGGAAGTTAGAAAAAAGTTGTTTTAAGATAGAGTTTAACTTATCAAAAATTATAGTTTTTTTGCCCTTTTGATGAATGTGTTAAACATCTCATAAATCGGCATGAAAAGTTTTGGAAAAATTGATTACAAAAGTAAACTGAGATGTCTGAAAGTTGGGTGGGTGGATCATTTGTTGAATATATTTCATGCAACGTATCTAACACATAAAGTGTCTTCAGTTTACTAAATCTGTTAGACTCAGTGCCATCATGTTTCTTATGATTCCGAACGAGTCTAAAGTGAACTAATCACACATCTATTCTGAGCAATTAATTTTTTACTATGTTTACTTTGTCTTTATGTCAACCGCCGCATCTTCACTATTTACATAAGGTATCCATCCAATCTGCCAAACATCATCTCTTCATTTAATTATGATTCCAGCTTATTTTAACATGCGAATTCTTTTATCAAACGGAGTGACGCAAGGTTGTTTTTTCAAAAAATCTAAAAGTTTTAAAAGTTGATATGAATTTTTTGAACAAAACGTCAGTTGTAGGTAATTTCAAGTTGGGAGTTCTGTGAAATAATTCAAACTTTTTCATTTATATCGACATGAATATTGAAACTTCATAATACAAAATGTACTTTTAAAAAAAAAACTATTTCAATGTTATCAGAATTATTTAAAAAACAGTTTTCCTCTATTTATATATTCTCACACCATAAAACAATCAATTAGTTATTGACTCAGCCCCTCACAAGCCTCTATGAAATACATTTGCATACCATAAATAATTCCCAAAAAAATTACATTCGCTGGAATAAAAATCATTTCCTAAAAATAACCCATCATTATACTGCATGAGTATAAACACGAAGTATTGGGGGAAGTTGCGTGTATGAAGCAATGGAGGCTAAATTAGTCAAATTAGGAAGTTTTCTGGATTTAAAAATATTCTTAAAATAAGTTGATGACGGGGTTTCAACAAAGAATATTTAAAATTTAAGTTTGTGTTTTTTTTTGAATAATTTAAAAGGTATGTATTATTTTGATGGATCACCTTCGAAAGTGTAAATTCAAAATTCATTCAAGATAAGTTTCAAGTCCAACCTTATCAGAATGCAAGATTATATGACACTTATAAATTCAATAAAAAACTTTCTTCAATATCTTTAATATGGAAACATGGAAAAATTTAATTTTATTTTATAGTTTTAAAGTTAAATTGTAAATTTAGAAAAAATATCAAGCACTTTTAGCTTCAAAACTACACAAAACAGCTACAAAATATAATCAGTCATAATTCCCGTTCATTAGTACTAGCATTAACGACTATCCGTTTATGACGTTGTTATTCGAAACTTTTTGTCATAGAATCTTCCTATCAAAAAGCTTCATTAGTTTTAGAGCAAAAATTTGGTGGAAAGGTCTTAACCGTGTTTTACGTGATAAAGATCTCATTTCTCCAATAGACAATTTGAAACACATCGTGCCTAGCTAAACAATAGAAATTGGATACTTAATGGAAATTTGAATAGAAAGTAATCATTGGAATTAACAATAGATGTTTCAAAACTCCATATAAGAATGATTGGAATAAAACTTTGTAGCTGTTTGAAATTTTGAAGTTTGTGAAACGACTAGAATTAGGTTTTGGTAGCGTAGAGGTATGTTTCACAAGTCTCCACTCCTTTGTGTCGAAATATTAAGAAATAATAGCTAATTCAAAGCTTTCAAGTGAAATCCTTGTTATTTTAGATAAATATCAAACATTTTCTCGGCATTGTTACAACCATTAAAGCTATTGTCAACATTATTATTTAATGCGAACGTGTCAAAACAAGACGTTACAAATCTAACTGGTTCACTTTATGGGGCAAAAATTCTTTATCACAGTGGTGCTTTGAATTTGTTGTGAATATTTGAGTTTTTCAGCTTCTTTGTTACACAAGGAATTAGTAACGAAATAACGTGAAAATTAACATCAAATTTGAAATTCAGAATAATAAATATTTAAAAAATTTCAAATTTTTAAAATTGCTTTTCAACTTTCAACAAAACAGTTGGTGTTATGGAAGCTTTCACAAACTTCCTAAAGGACTTATGTAATTTTTTCAATGAATTTCATCTCAGTCAAATTCGTATCCATTTTCATCGTTCCATTACTTTTATTACCTCTTTGCTTTTTCATAAATATATTATTTATACAACTAGAAAAACGAATATAAACATTAGAAAATGAATAATTGTGTTGAACGATTGAAGGAGCTTTATTTCATTTTGAACAAGTCCATGTTTTCCAAACCCATTTGAAGAAAAATTAAAGGTATATTATTCACTTATAAACAATTTTTTTTACTTTTTTATTATTATTTTTAAAATCTTTTTTTATTTGTATGATCAAAAATTTTTTTTCTTTGGTGTCAATTTTGATCAAACTGTTCAAAACGAAAGTGCCAAAATTAAATTTTGAAAGTTCACAAGTAGTGAGACAATCGGGATCATTTTGAAATTTATGATTTATTGTTGTGAAAGAACTTTTCATAGTAAATCATTTATCTAAATTTAAATTAATTCAAATAAATTATCATTTCACGTGACAATAAACATTGGACTGGTGGAAGCTGAATGGACTGAAAAACACACTCGTACGCAAACAAACACCAAGTTTATTGAACCAAATGATTAACGGACTTGTTGAAATGGCCTGATTGAATGGTTTTTTTGCAATCTTAAATTAACTGAAGCTTTTGTTCACTGTTTTTGAAATCATTCTTATGAATATCAACTGAAAAACTTTTCAGTAAGACCTAGAGTCCATCCCTTGTTTTATGTTCTGACTCCTTCAATAAATTTAAACTAAAGCTTTACATTCAAAAGCTCGTCATTTGTGGATACACCAGCAACTAACTGAGCTGGCAGTAAAAGACCGAGAGCTAACCAATGTGAAGCCATATCAATAGGCAATCAGGAGATGAGTATAAAAAAATATCAATAAAAGCCAGGTCGTCACTTCAAATTATGAATTATCTCGCAAAGATTAACAGTGAAAATACATCAAAATTCATTATGAAAGCTCATACCTACAATTAAACGAGGAACTGAGTGCTGCTGTCAAACAATTCAACAACTTTTCACAATAATAACGGATAATAGTTTAGAATGAAGTGAAAACTGAATGGAAAATAAACTGACAACATGACACGGTGAACAGCACTAGCAGCCCGGGGAAAGAACCAACCTTTTCGTGGTGCCGGCTGTGCACTCTAACAGCAGCGTTGAAGAGGCTCTAAATCACGTCAGCTTCCAACCACAAAGAATTTCGAGAATTCATCCATCATTTTTATCACTGCTCATTAAAAGTCACAAACAACTCGAAGCTACAAGTTTCTCTCAGTTCTCGCTCCAAGGAGTGCCAAAAGAAACTTTGGAAGTTGGCACTCAACAACAACGACAATACTAACAAGCACTGAAGCACATGCCTGGAGTGGAGAGGGTAAGAGTTCAAAACGACGAAGTGTTTTTAATGCCATCTTGAAGAGTTCTCGAAGCACAATATGTTTTCAAATGTTTTTCTATCAAATGGAAACAAAAATTTTCTATGAATAACTGGATAACTTTTATACGACAAAAACATTTTTTGGAAATTTTCAAAGTTTTTCGAATTCCTTTTGAATCATGAATAAAGATCAATAATTTTCCCACGGTGGGAAACTAGCTGAGATTTTTATAAAATGATTGTAATAAAAGATACTGTAAAGTTCTTTCCTTGCATGCTTCAATGGCTTTCAAAGAATCAATTCAAAATGCCAATTATTACAACAAAGTTTCTACATAGGATTTATATTATTGCACTTTATTTCATTATATCATAGTGTTTTTAATAGAATTATTCAAGCTACAGTGCCTATATAGAGTCAATAATTTATAATCCACACTCGAAGGAGTTTTACGACAAAGAATTGTTTTTCCATTTATGGAGCTACTTGGAATTTTGAAAAAAAGCGATAGTTTCTTTATAAAGAGTTAAAAAATAATGTCGGTAGAAATCATGAAAACTGAACAAAAATTGACACTGGTTTTTAAGAAACGATTTCAACAGGCTGGTGAATTCATGCCATATTTGAACGTTGAAGTTATGTCGACAAATTTAATGGGACTTTTTATGAATTCAAATTCCAACAAGTTTTTGAGTTTCTAATAAAAATACAATCAAACTAAATCTTCAAAGTTTCATAACGTGGTTTGTGTTCAATTTATGCTTTTTTCAACACACAGAGCATCTCAGAGAAGGCATTTCAAACGAGAATACAAGCACTGGAGAACTTTTGACTGGTGTCGTAGATGCACTGAAGATTTCTATCTGTCACTTTAAATAAAAACTTTTCAAAGAAATTACTGGAAACTATAAAAAACTTTTGAACAAATATATAATAAATTAGTGTTGAGTGGACTTTCACGCGAAATTTTAAGCAATTGTTAGAAAGGCAAAAGGGTGCTTTAAAATGATGACTAAAATAACCACGTTCAACAAAAAGTTTGAAACTTTTATTTCACGATCGATTGAAATGTTAAATAGACTCGCTCAAAGGAACCTTGATTATAGACGATGCAAATCCTCCAGAGGCCTGAATGCGTCTGTATCTGCACCACATCAAGAGCTTCTGTTGTTGTTGCATCTGTGGTGTCGTCGTCATAGTAGTAATCGTTGTCAGTCGTTTCTGCTGTGAAGTTGTGGTGTTTCGCAAGTGATTCTGTGGTGTGCAGCCAAAAGTCTGTAGAGGCAGCCAGGGATAGAGATCCTGTGGCAGCAAGGCCGAAGACCAGAGAGATGAGACTTAGGTTGCGGGTTGAACACTGTGTTTTGTGGCGCAAAAGCCGCTTTGCTGAAAGACCCGGTCGTGTTTTCGAATCAATAAAAAGATTTTCAAAATCTTTTCGATTCAATTGTTTTGGACGCAATTTATCAACGTTATTATTTTCAACGTTGCAAACATTAGGACTGCGACTCGTCAAAGTTTTGTCTATGTTGGCTGGATAAAGAGAACTGTTTTGTAAGCTCAACCGGTTCGATTTTCTGAAAACACTTTCTAAATTACTATCATAATCGTCCACTGAGGGTGTAGGATAAGGCTGGAATGAGGAACTTTCTGCTGGATTAAAAGCATTATGACTTGCGATATCCGAGGTTTCAAGGTGTGTCTGTACTCTTGAATCTAGAATTATGTTCACATCCATCTCAACAGCACAACATTCTGCTTTTTATTTCAGTTATTTTGCAACTATTTCAAACTTATTCAAAACAACATTGAATTTTTCACAATTTAAATTTCATAAAATTGATTCAAAGAAGAGTGGTATGGAGTTGAGTTGAAGCGCTTAAATACGATAATGTGTGTCATAATGCATTCCAAATGCAGATCGTCGCGTTTATACATTAATTTCCTGCCAGCTTAAAAGTTCCACATTTTAAATTTACACAGTCTTTTTCAAATTCTCAGTATGAGGCAGAAAATGTATAATTTTAGCTTGATAAAATTATGTTTTGCCGTTTGAAAAATAAATATTTTCACGTTTTTCTTGAATTAAAAACAATTATTTCAGCAATTATTTGTAAAAAAATATTTATTCAGAACTACATAAAAAAATTTCTGCAGATAAAACAACTCGATGCCAATTAGTTTCTATTTTAAGTCTTATTAATTCTCTCCTGATGCTTGTAAGATAAATTTCAAAAATGACCATGGCTCAACCTTCAATGAGAAAAAGATTAAATTTCTTACCGTAAGTTTCAATCACATTTAAATTTTTTAAAATATCTTTTTATTCATGTGACAAACAATTTCTGAAACCATGCAGATTACCCATATTCATTTAGTTTATGCTTGTCGCACAAGTGAACAGAGTAGCGACGGTATCATAAAAAAGAAGAGAAAGATTAGTCAAATGCTCTAAAGTTGTAAATATTTACACTTCTGGGCGGACCGCTTCAACCAATATGCCCACTCTTCTTCCGAGTCAAGAAATGGTGGTAACGGAATACACCCATTGTGAATATCAGCGTCACGTTGTGTATTTGTGAAGATGTAAATGCCTGTAAATTTGTTCGAGCAACTTTTGGCTTATATATATATATATATATACTATTCAACAGGTCTATGGAAAACGTATTTTTAACTTCATAAAAAATTTTCTACTCTCACCTTTAAACAATCTACATTGAACTTATAATTTCGATTAAGTTTATTTGCCGTAAAATCATTAAATGGGAGCATTAAAACAATTATGATTCTTGTGATTTTCTTTCAAATTCGAACAAATCACGTGTTTAATTAAAAAAGGAACATTTTAAAGTTTCCAGAAATTATGGACACTTTTAAAGGTGAATTATTTAAAATAAAGTTTTTCAATTTTTCTTATAATAAAATTGAAGCTGATATCGGCCCACATATCCAGACTTTAATGCAATCTTGTTTTCAAACAAGCCTGGTGTCAATAGTAAGTGGCATCAAAATTTGAACCGATATAACTGACTCAATATTGCATGTAATCCAACTATATTTTTCAGATTAACCTTTGCTTTTAATAAGCTTTTAATTTAGACAGGATAATTTGCGATTTCTTGCTATTCGAACCAGTTTTCTAAAGGGTGTGTCAAACTTTCAAGTTTTCATGAGGGTTGTTTTATAAAAAGTTTATTAATCATATAAAAAATAATTTTAATTTTTGGAAGTAATAAAATTTCAGTAGCTATAGGATTGAATTAAAAGATTTGAAAAAAAAAATTATTTGAATTTTTCAAGTGGCTTCATAGAAGTAGCACAAAAAAGTGACAACGAGTGCTTCTGAATAGATGTGTAACTTTTGAACTAAACTTACCTTTATTAAATTCATTAAATGATATTTAGAATTTTATTTTTAAATGAAGTGTTAATACGCCCGCCTTGTATGTTATGAACTTTCATATATTTTTAATGGAAATGGAAAAATTTGGAAAGTTAATGATATTGTATCCATGTGTCTTCAATTTTTAAGTTTCATGAAAGTTTTTCTTAATTCATTCTATTGAAACATAACTCGTTCTGTACAATGTCTTCATTCTATTCATTTTCTGTCAAATTTATGGCTAATAAATCAATATGATTAAGTATCTTAATAGAATTAAAAACAACTATTTTTGATTAAACTACTTCATTTGATGAAGAAGAATTTTACTTGATAAGGTAAGATTCACTTACTGAAAGCTTTGTGTTTTTTTAGTTAATAAATACTTTGTGTTTGACTTTTGATTAATAATTTAAAGGTTAATCGGCTGATTTTAAACATCAATGGAAATCAGAAAAAATGCATTCGATTGGGAATTAAGCAAACTTACGTATATCCGGATTTCACTTATCAAATCCTTCTCTAAGCTCCATCCATCCATCCATTGATCTCCTTGGATAGCTTTATTGTCTTCAGCTTAAGTGGATTTCAATACAATTGATTGACTTTGGTACCATACAAAGCATGTTTAAAACGCCTAATGAATAGAAATTTAATGACGTTGTTGAGATTTATATAAGACTTTGTTCTGGAACTGAATAGTGTTTACGCCTCAAAGCTTGTCTGTTATAAGGCTCAATAAAAAGCTGAAACTTGTTTTCAGAGAGTTTAATTGTAGTTTGACTTTTATTAGTTGAAATTTATTTGAAGATAATGGAGAATATAAGAAATTTTTTTTGTTTGACAATTTTCTTGTTCTCCACCTTAACGACTAGTACGGGTAAGCAAGCTGAACAGTTCTTGCATTTTAATACCTTTTGAATGTTTTAAATTTTAGGATCGCGTATCTCAGCTGATAGAGCATTAGACTAGTTATCTTAAAAAACCGGGTTCAATCCCACGCGGGCCGACAATTATATGCACAAGGAGTAGTGCCCTGTGAAATATCTGTTGAGCTAATGAAACCTTTGTATGGGGCGATTAAAAGTCAATCTAAAAAAATGCGAAAAAATTATTCAGAATAAATGAAAAATTTGTATTTTTTAAAATTTATTTTTTTTTTGTTTTTTTTTCAAATGACTCAATTGACGAACTTCTAAAACAGCCTTGAAAAAAGTGTGCTACTACCCAAACTGGTCCCAACACAGACCTGCATCTGGCACCTTCACTCCTAACAAAATTGACGCTTCTCTTTGTACCCATCTCATTTATGCCTTCGCCAAGCTTGAAGACTCTACCCTCAAAACCTTCGAGTGGAATGATGAGACCATGTGAGTTTGTGAAAAGTATCAAGAAAAAGTTTTGAGACTTTTAACATTTTTATGAACGTTATTATACTTGTAGGTACACCAGTTTCAACAGCTTGAAACAAAATAACCCTGCATTGAAAACCCTCTTGGCTGTCGGGGGCTGGACTGCCGGCACTGCAGAAATGACAAAAACTCTGGCCTCTCAAGAAGAAAGAAGTAAGTTCATCAATTCAACTATTGAGTTTCTGAGACAGCGTAATTTTGATGGTTTTGACTTGGACTTCGAGTACCCGGCCTCCAGAGGCAGTCCCCCGGAAGATAAAGAACGCTTCGCACTACTCGCTAAAGTGATTTTGAAATATTCCACATTTATATCTATGTTTTTAGAATTTATCAACTATTTTAAATCAGGAATTCAAAGAAGCGTTCATGGCTGAAGGGGCCCGCACCAACAGACCAGCTTTGCTCATCACGGCAGCAGTGCCTGCTAGCAAGTACTACATAGACCCTGGCTACGATATTCCAGCTCTGAACAAGTATGCATGAATGCAAAAAAATAATAAGTTTATATTTTTGAAAATTATATCTATCTAATATAATTTCATAGTTCTGAATTGAAATATTTTTGAAGTTTTCTAGACTTTATCAATTTGATGGCCTATGACTTGTTTGAGTCCTACAACTACACTTACTTCAATGCTCCTCTCAATGCTTCTACCACTCTTTCTATGGTTAGCAGAAAAACGCTTTGAGAATAATACCAGAATGAGAATAAATAAATATTGAAAACTCATGGCAGAGTTCCACATTTTTATTAATTTTTGTCGTCAGGACTGGGCAGCCAGGTATTGGGTTTCGAAAGGATTGAGCAAAGAGAAATTGGTTGTAGGAATGGCAACGTATGGACGTTGTTTTCTGTTGGAAAGCCCGACTCAAGTGACTGCGGGCTCTGCAGCCGTAGGGAGGTGTCCTCCTGGAGCCTACTCCAGAGAGGCTGGCTTCTTTACTTACTACGAGGTCTACAAGTGATTACAAAATATTTCTGAACGAAATTAACTAAAGTTTTTGTTTTTTAATCATTTCCAGATTTGTGAATATCTCAAAAAGCCAAATGCTCAAAAGTATTACAGTCAAGAGCAACAATGCCCATACATTGTGTATGGCCAGTATTGGATCGGGTATGATGACGAGTACAGCCTCCTACAAAAGGTCTTTAATGATATGAAGCTTATAAAAGACGACACTAAAATATTTGTGCATATGTTTTTTTATGACTTGTAAACGTTTATAGTTTCAGTTTCATCAAATTATAAAAACTGGATGAAAAATTTTTGGATATCCCATAAATAATATACTTAATCAAAACAAAAAAGTAAAAAAATAATAAAAATCATTTATATCAAAAATAAATTTTATTCACATTAATTCTAAATAAAGTTTTTTTCAGTTGAACAACGTGAAAGAAAATGGCTATGGTGGGTGGATGGTGTGGGACTTATCCATGGATGACTTCACTGGCAACTTCTGCCCTACCAACACTAGGAATCCACTTTTAAAAACACTCAAGTTGGTTCTCTTTCACAAAGTTTTTCATAATATTCATAACTTTTTTTCGAACGTTTTCAATGTTTGAGTATGTTTGACGCAATTTGATCACACCAACAGTGAGCAATACACGCCCCAACCTCCAAACACCAACCAACCTACCATACCCCCTCCTGGTTTTTATTGTTTCCATGTTCACAATAGGAAATATATTGAAGTTTTAATAGTTTCAGTTAAAAGCTTTTAAATGTAAAACTCTTTCCTACAGTGAGCGAAACTTCAGGCCTAAAAAAGATTTGTTATTACCCAAATTGGTCACAATATCGAGCTTACCCTGGCACTTATGTTATTGAGAATATAGACATCACTCTCTGTACCCATCTTATATATGCCTTTGCTAAAGTTGAAAACTCACGGCTTCTTACTTTTGAATATAATGATGAAAAAATGTAATGATTTTCAAATATTATTTTCTTATTTTGAACCATTTTTAAAAACACTGTTAAAAAAAACTGAGTAAAATAAATCAAAATTTGAAAAAATAATTTTGTTGAATTCTTGAAACTAAGAAATACAACAACAATTAATGAAGGTACCAAAGATTCAATGCCCTGAAGTTTCAAAAGCCATCCTTGAAAACCCTGCTGGCTGTGGGAGGCTGGAATGCCGGGACGTTAGAAATGAGCAGAATGCTAGCCAATCAAACTCAAAGATCTGTTTTTATTGTTTCAACAATTGAAGCTCTGAGAAAACACAACTTTGATGGTTTCGATCTCGACTTTGAGTACCCTGCAGCCAGAGGTAGTCCCCCAGAAGACAAGCAGAGATTTGCACTTTTGTTGAAGGTTTTATGGAAATGCTTTGTTGAAATCGTTTATATTAAAATAATGGAAAAAAACAAATAATTCATATATTTTCCCCGTTTCTAAACTTGCTTTTTGATTTTTAAAATCTCAATTAAATTTTTGAATGAATTGCCCATATAAAAACTTCCATTAATTCAGGAATTCAAAGACGCGTTTGTGGCTGAAGCAGCTTCAAGTGGCAAACAAAAATTGCTCTTGAGTGTAGCAATCGCTGCATCAAAAACTGTTATTGATAATGGCTACGACGTGCCCGCCTTGAACGAGTAAAAACATTACTGTTTTCACATCTACTACTGTTAACATTTCAAAATTATATTTCTCTGTCAATATAAAAATTTTATTCAATTATGAACTGATAAAAAAAAAATATATTTTTTGAAAGTTATTTTGCTACAGGACTCTGGACTTTGTTGGGTTAATGGCTTATGATATGATCTCCTTCTACAATAGCACTGCCTTCAATGCTCCCCTATACTCTGGGAATGGAACAGATGAAGTGTCTGTGGTAAAAAATTTCATACAATACCAAAAACATAAAAAAATTTCAAAATTTATTTTCAAAACATCTATTAATAACTTAATACGTTTCCATATCAAAGGACGACATAGCAAAATATCTGATTAATCTGGGACTAAGCAAGGACAAACTCATAATAGGTATGGCCACCTACGGACGATGCTTTTTGAGGACAGAGCTCGATATAGCCTCTTCAGGAGCTGAGTCTACAGGCCCATGTCCCGGTGGAGACTACTCGAAAACTGAAGGCTTCTTAACTTATTATGAGGTGTGCTTTGAAATAATTCAAGAAATTTTTTGCACTTCTTTGTATTATAAGACGTATTTAAGCTTTTTAATGTCAAATTTAATAAACAGTTGTAAAAACATAAACAAAAAGATGGTCAAAATGGTGTTACGAAAGTTTTCAATTTCTTTTAAAACCCCCGCTATCAACAGACAATGACGATGATTTTATTATAAGTGGAATAACTTTGCAATAAAATTTTGAGCAATTTTGTGTTATCTTAAACCATTTTATTCGCCCTTCAACACCTTGCGCAATAAATATTTGGTCACACGAATGTTTTTCAGGTCTGTGACATTTGGAAGAAAGCATTGTCAGTTAAGTTCTACAGCAAGAAGTATGAAAGCCCATTTATCGTGTATGGAAAATGGTGGATTACTTTTGATGACGAATACAGCATATACAAGAAGGTTAGACTTGTGATACTCAAGTTTCTGAATATAAAGTTAACTGGATTATACACATATGAAAAAAAATTTCATAAAAATTTAGTTTACACTGAATTTAATTCGAAATAATCTTCTAGAGACATCATATGTACCTTTTTTCGATAATTTTTTGTTTTCTTCGTAGGCCCGTATAGCTCAGCTGAAAGAACATGAGACTTATTATTTAAAATTACCGGCTTCGAACCTCCGTGGGCCTAGAATTAAGACCTATTCCACAGTGTTTTTGCTACATTAAATTTGTAGCAAGCGCTTTGATCTTTAGGAACAAGCGCTTTACAAATACCCCAATACATTAAATTATAAAAATGAAGATAAATTTTGATTAATTTGTTGAAATCAGCTCCAGTACGTGAAAGACAACGGGTACGCAGGCTGGATGGTGTGGAATCTCTCGATGGACGACTTTAGAGGTACCTTCTGCACTTCTCAAATCGCCAACCCTATTCTCATGACTCTCAAGTTAGTCATGATTGGGAACAATAAGGATCATAAAAATTCGTGCAAACTACAACAATAGATTTTTCTTTAGTGTTAATAAATTTAAAAAAAGTTGAACTTGTTTTAAGATTTGCATTGACGTAAAAGAAAATGAAGCAAACAATTGAAAGAGCTTGTTACAAAACGTTCTGTTAAATTTTATATCATAATAGTTATTCGGATCAACGCCTTTGTTAAGACCTATAAACTTGAAGTTATAAACAGCTTTAGTGGCAGACAAGTATAAAGATGAAGAAAATTTTCATATTGTAAAAAAATTAGTAAAATATTCGTTTTCATGTACAGCAACTAACGTGTACAATTTTTAAACTTCCATCAGTGAGTTGAGAACACCAAACGTCCCAACAAAATTCTTCATTGAAGACAGTAAATAGACTTTTCTTCTAATTGCATAACATTCTTGGCCTTTAAGCAAAATATACAAAAATTTTAAAAACTTGACTTTGAAATTTAAATAACTTTTACAGGTGTCAAAACTGCATCAGCTACAGACAATGATGGTTTTTAAAGTTTTAAGATTATATATATTGAAACCATTTTGTTGATACACATGAATACCTCAAATTTAACTTCTTATGTTCATAGGTTCCACAGTAGGAAGGGGAGATTCTAGGGGTTGGTGTTTTTTATTGAAATTTCAATTAATTTTAAATTCATTCAAAAAAATTAAAAAAAATCCTAGTTATCACAACGAGGAGTACTTTAGTGGATTTAATCAACGGTAATTTTCTTGTTTCCTTCTATTTATTGAAATTTAGACTGCATTCTAGGCCTTATTTTGACGATCTCGTGGTCAAAATTTTCTATTCATATTGCAAGATTCTATTAGACTTTTATACGTTTCATGTTTCAAATAATTTCTGCTCGTATCATTAGTTGGTTTTCACATCAAGGTGCTAATTGCAATGCGTTGTATACGTTTATTGAAAGTGTCTATTCATTTAAGCCTTTTTTTCTTTTTTTTTCTTTTCTAAATGTAAGTACAAAAATAATTAAATATTTATTTTGTTCGAAACATCACGTATTCATAATTTTATTTATAGAATTATCAATAGGGGGAACTCAACACAGCAATGTAGCCTTCCAGATCTGCCTCCTTCTCTTTTTTGCCGCCATGCTCCATTAAGCAATTGTTGGACAGCCTATTTTGTCATGAACAAGATTCGGCGATTGGTTGAAAAAACGATCGAATCTATAATTAACAAGTTTTTTAATTTGAGCAGTTACGATTTTTTCTAACTCTAACTTTAGTTTGAAATTTAGACTTTTGCAACAAAACGTGCACATCATATGGCTTTTGAACTTTGATTTTTAATTCCGAATATTGATTTCATGAAAGAAAAACGTTAAAATCAAAAAATAAATACTATTGAAAATATTTTCAAATATTTCTTCATGAGTGAATAAGAATTTTTAAAAATTTGTTTGTTTTAATTATCATTATAATGAAAATTCGCAAGTAACTATGAACAATCGATTAGAAAAATGAAATTGAATATATAAGAAAAAATGTTCAGCAAACTTCCCCCTAAAAATGAATATAATCCAGTTCGCGATTGCAATCCTAGTTTTTACTGTTGCCGTTGAGGCAGGTAACTACGCAAGCATTTGATTTTCTCATTTGAAAAGGGATAAAATAAAGTATTTTTATCAGACTTCAAAAAAGTTTGTTACTACACAAACTGGGCTCAATACAGGCCAAATAAAGGCAAATTCACAACAGACAATCTTGATCCTTTTGCATGCACACATCTCATCTATGCATTTGCCAAGCTAGAAAACAATGTTTTCAAGCCTTTCGAGTGGAATGATGAAAGCACGGAACATTCCAAAGGATAGTAAGAATTAAAATCAATTTTTTAAATTTTTTTGTTAAATATTTAAAATAATGATTTCAGCTTCGAAAAGTTTAATGATTTGAAAAAGAAGAATCCGAAACTGAAAACATTGTTGGCAGTAGGAGGCTGGAACGCTGGAGTGACAGAAATGTCGAAAATGCTTTTAACCAAAAAAAACAAAAATATTTTCATACGATCTGCAATAAAGTTTTTGAGAAAGTGGGGTTTTGATGGTTTCGATCTGGATTTTGAATATCCCGGGTCGAGAGGAAGTCCTGAAAAAGACAAGAATTTTGTTCTTTATGTTAAAGTGAGAATATTTTTTTGATTATTTAATTTGCCATCGTTTATTGACAATTTGACAACAAGAAATGAAACATGCGTTTAAAAAAGAGTCCCAAAAAACTGGGAAATAAAAATTGCTTTTGACGGCAGCAGTGGGAGCAGGAAAGACAACCATAGATAATGGATATGATATAAAGAAACTTAACGGGTAATTTTATTTTTATAAACGAGAAAGTTTAATTTTAGAGTTTATGATATTTCGACGTTTTAAATTCACACTTACCGAATCCTATTAGTAGTTAAGATGCCCTTAAGCCTCGTAGATTTCATAAACCTCATGTCTTACGACTTCCATGGCGCTTGGGAGAAGCAGACTGGTTTCAACGCCCCTCTCTACTCCTTGCCTGTTGATACTCTTTTTCTGGTTTTCATTTCAACTTAATATTGAATAATTAAGCATTTAAAAAAAAAATTTTCAATTTTCAGAACTGGAGCGCAAATTACTGGGTGAACAATGGCTTGAATAAAAAAAAATTGGTGGTAGGGTTAGCGTTGTATGGCAGATGCTTCAAGTTAAGCAACCCTTCAGACACTGGAGTAGGGGCGCCTGCCACGGGGTCTTGTCCTGCTTGCACTTACATCAGGGAAGCAGGGTTCTATTCCTTTTATGAGGTTACATAAAAAACATGGTTTATTCTTTCAAAAATGCTACAAAATTGAAATTTCCTTCACACAATGCCACACCATCCCAGTTCTATAAATAAAATTTTTCAATTTTAATCATATTTTGAAATATTTTCATGAAAAGTGGGAAAAGTTAAATAAGATGATGTCTTTAGATATGTGGTCTTTTGAAAGATGGAGCTACCAGAACTTTTAGCAATCTTTATGGGAATCCTTACTTGGTTCACAATGGAAACTGGGTTGGTTATGATGATGAACAAAGTCTTAAAGAAAAGGTTAAATATTAAGTAAAAATTCTATTAAACTACTATAAATTTTTGAAAATCCGTTTTTATACGGCAAAAATAATTTTTTCTTGTCTTTTTCCATCATTCCTACATTTGTAATTATCTTTAAGATGAATATGTTTGAATAAATAATCTTAAAATTGTCCAAATCATTTAGTTTTAATTTCAATACAATAAAATTACGATTACGAATATAATTAATGTGACTTTAACTTCAAGATTTTCTCGGCCACAATTTAATGTAGTTTATTTTCTTAAGTTAAGTTTAAGACAACCAGTTTCTCAAAGTTTGTTTCATGTCTAATGACACATTGTACGGTCTTCATTTTAAGAAAATTCTCACGATTATAGCCTCAGTTTAAATATTGAGGCTTTTTTTGAAATGAAAATAAGATTGCTTAAATTGAACTATAAATCTCAATGAAAATTTTTTCGAATTCTTTTACAGGTTAAATACATAAATACTTTGGTGGTTGGATGGTGTGGGATTTATCTCAAGATGATTTCGAGGGACAATTCTGCGACGGTGGTGTTAAATATCCTTTAATAAAGGCCATCAGGTTTGTTGAACTTTCACTCTAGAATACAAATATTTTTAAAATATTTTGACTGTCTATTTTCCACAGTTCAGACACTGACCAAACGGAAACGGAAACTCGCACCGATGAAACTTCATCTGAAACGAAGGCACCTACTACTACTACTACACAGATACCAAATGAAACGAAGGAAGTTACTACAAAAAAACCATCTGAAACAGATAATGGTATGTATTCCTTTTAAACTCTTCTATTTTTCATTGAAACTATTACGTCAAGTTTTGCTGAAAAAATTAAACGAAATCAATAACGAAATTCAAAATCACCCTTTGAATTATTTATCATATGATCAGAAATACCAGATGTTGAGCAAACTACACAAAAACCTGAAGAAAACAAAATAGACTCCACAACCGCCAAGCCTGAAAACCCAAATGTACTTGAACCCAAACCAGACAACTGCAAGAAATTTATAAGCTCTGGTCATGACATGAACTGTCCTTCAAATACATATTTCAGTCCTAAGAAGCAAGTGTGCGTCAGAAGTAAAGACTTGTCAGATGAACGAAAAATAGAGTGTAACTTGGTCTAAAACGAATTTTTAATCGGAAACTATGCTGTAACTGAATAACTTTGTTTTGAAATCAATACACATCAATGAGTGACATTCATCTGTAAAACTTGTTTTTTTTTTTAAAATCAAATAAACTCCTTGGCCTACAACTGTCACAAAACTTTGAAAGATGCAATCAAACATCGAGAAATTTTGAATTTGGGTCTAACACAAGTTTAACGAATGTATAGCCATTTATAAAGAAAAAATATTTGAAGACGAAAAAAAATCTGTTGCTCGTAATTTAAAAAAAAATTAAAAATAATATATTCAAACTCTTTATGAGAGAGAATTCAGACATCATGTTGTTATTATTAAGACTACTAAGGCCTGTTACGACCACTGGCGCATAGAAGTGTCATGTAATGTAATTTAATGTAATGCGGTATTTATAAAGTGCTTTTCCTTATAGATCAAAGCGCTTGCTAAAAATTTAATGTAGCGAAAACACACTGTGGAACAGGTGCTAATTGTCGGCCCACCTGAGATTGAACCCGGTAATTTTTAGATAATTAGTCTAATGCTCAACCATTGAGCTATAGGAGCATAAAATATTTTTCCAACCACTCTGTTTGAACCAGCTTGGTTATGGGGCTCCACGTGAGCTTCAATTTTTCAAAATTTTCAAATCAAAAACTTTTATTAACTAGAAAACAGTAAATGTGATGACGTAGAATAGTCAAATTCAATGTTTTATATACTAAATTTTTGCATAAAATATTTTGCATTGAATCTATTCTCAAACTTGGCTTTGCAGATCCATTGGATCAAAGCAAGGTCCGTTGATTTTTTATCGATTTAGTGAAAGTGTTGTAAAACATTAAACCTTTTTGATGGATACAGCATTACCGTTTTGACATAAACATTGTATGTTCCCCCTCTGGTTGCAAAAGAAAGATGTAATGAAAAGTTGAAAAATTTTATGAAATCTTCTCCAAGTAGATTTGTATATGGTGATTGAAAGAAGTTTTTAATTTCAAACGGCAAAAAGCATTTTCTCAAAATATCAGAAGTCAGTAACAACCTCTTGTTAATCATTTCTTAGCTGAACTTCTGTTATTTCCCTAGAATCTAATGGTCAAGCAAAACCTACACACTGACCACACCTGAATGATAAATCTATCTTCAAATTGCCACTTTCAGCCCAACATATCTTGTGGACCTAACTTTTGCAACCACCCTATAAAATTGAATTGCATCCAACACTCCTTAATATACATCACAAGAAAAGTTGCCAGACTTTTGAGCATATCAAGTTAATGATCAGTTACTATAACCTTTGTTTTTTCCATATTTACTCTAATTTATTCAACCTTTAAACTTAACTTTCTAATATCTCCAAGTTAATGAGAAAATCATTAGCGTACAATACTTCTTGAAAAGAACCAATACAAAAATCACTAAATATAGCTTTAACCACAACAATAAAGAGAAGAGGAGTTAGAACTGAACCCTGACGCACGCCTTCAGTCACACCAATTCTATTGCTGCAATCATTTACGACCTTCCCCATGCTTTTCGCATTCACATACATAACCGGAACCATACATACCAACCACTCTTTAAAACCAAGCTTTCGCATAGCCCACTATATTATCTTTCGAAGAACGCGGTCGGATGCCTTCTCCTGGGCAACAAAGGCCATGAAAAGTGGCTTTTTAGCAGTCATGTACTTTTCTTGCAATTGATGTATAATATATATAGGGTCAGTGGTGCAACATCCAGACATAAAACTGCTCTACATCTCATATATGCTGATATTTCTTATGATGAGCACTTTCAACACACTTTCAACGATATTCATCACATGGTCTATCGGTTTCAAGCTTCTATGATTATTTCTGATCTGAGCCTCATCTTAGCCCTTGTGAAGATTAATTATATAAATTTATTGCCAATCTGACAAAAGGCAATTTTCAGCTATCATAGCATTAATGAGCTCACGTATAAGCTTGATGCCTGCACCACCAGATGCTTTGATCATTTCTGACACGACTCCAGATGGACCAGCAGCTTTTCCAGGAATCATTTTACAAACATTTCCACAAACTATTGTAGTAGTGGTCCAAAATCTTGAACATTCTACCAGCAATTCACTAAAAAGGTTGTTTAAATTCAATGGAAACTCATGGCTAAGTAAGCAGACGTCGTGTTTTTTCCATGCGGCTTTCTTTTCTGTCCTTTAATGACAACGTTCTCTTGTCATTTATTATAGGTATTTGATCCAAAACTTCTGGGTTGTTGTGCCTCATTCATTTGGCTAAAGCAAAGATGTTAGTAAAGTCAGTCTTATCCTTCTAGAATGAGGTTTTAATGTATCACTTCTATCGTTGTATAGCAAGATTGGATGCCCGAATAGTCGAAACATAGGCATCAAGACTACCATTCGCTTTCCACAGTTTAGAAAATGTTTTCTTTTTATCCACTTTAGCATCTACTTCACTTCTCCACTGCCACGTTCACTTTATACACGGCATTTTTGAAGAGATTGCACAGACATGTTTCCAAATTAATGATAGGTTCTTCTTCAGTGAAAGCTAATTGTCATCCACAGATAATTTTGTTAAAGCTTCCTGCTTTGTCAGAAACGTTAAATGTACAAGGAATGAATTTTTATTTTGAATTTGAGTGAACTTTTACTTATAATTAATGGTTTAAAGCTATTCACTTTTTTGATGGACGAGGTCCGTAGTACTGCAACTCCAGTTTTGTGCAGAGAAACACTCTTCACCAAAGATAATCTTCATTTTTGTAATATATTTTGATAATCTTTAGCTACCAAACCACTCAATGAATAAAATATCGAAATCTTTTTCAATCGACAAAGGTGCAAAAAGCACCCATGAAATGTGCCAACGTGTTTTAAGAAATAGTTTAAAAGTGGAGGGTAGAATGGACTTATTTCAAGTATCCTATCTGACACAAACAGAATTTAAAGAGCCAACTTGCATTTTAGAAATTACTTTAAAAAATCTTTTTCACAATGAAATATCAATTATAAGCATTATTTAACCTTTTTAATGAAATATAAATAATTGAGAATAGGTTCGATAAATTAATTAGAAAGTCTACAAATGTCTGTTAAATTTTTATTTTAAATAAATCCAATGAAATATTTTCATGAAGCATAAATATAATTTTCGTTTTTATCAATGAAACTTTACGTGCGTGAAATATTGAAAAAACATCAAAAAGGAAATTTTTTTGTTTTCTTAGGAAGAAAACTTGGAAGAAAAACTTTAATTTTCGTGAGTAAATAAACTTTTTTTTATTCATAGTCACAATTTCAAATCTTGTAAGTACTTAATAAAAGCAATTCATGAAAAACAAACTGAACCAAAAAAATAACAGCTAGATCAATATATTTTTCATAGTGACAAAAGGATTTGACTTCATTCCACCTGAGCTCAATTGATATCTTAGCAAATTGATCATTTATTGCAGACAGTTATTTGATTGCTAAGTCGATTTGAACTCGCCATCAAAAGTTTTTTTGTTAAAAGATTGTTAACACTCTGAAAAAGCAAAACATAAGAGGATATAAAAATTCATCTAAAAATATTATAATCTTATAAAAGTATGAACATACGAATTATATAGGCATAAATAATTTAACATTATTTCATAATTTCGAATATTTTTTAGGATAAATATGAATCATCTGAATTGGAAACGATCAATGGACACTGCAGTCTTTTGTTTCAGAAAAATGTATGGATTCCCTTATCCAATTCTTCAAATGTACTTATCTTTTTACATCGATTTGCCTTATACAATCGGCTTTCAATCTGTTCAATATATAAGTTACAGGCGGTGTGTATTATTGAGCAATATATACATTTCCTAAAATTTTCGGAAAAGTAAATTTCATCTGTTTCAATCAGCAATAATATATTTTTGTTTACCTTTTAGAAAAAATGGGTACTTTGATGAATTTCTTCTTTAATTACACAAGATAAAAGAGATTTCAATGAGTTCATTTTAAATTACGGTTATTTGTAATCTTTTGAACTTTACATATTTTTAAAGCTGAAAAAAACTTGAATAAGAGTTCTATATAAATGGAAAAGTTGATAAAAAATATTGCTATTGTCAGGATAATTTTGAACTTTCGAAAATTATTTTTATTGTTCTATAATAAAGTTATTAAACTCTCCGTCGTTGACTTAAAACCAAAAATTTCACACATTGCCTGATTGAAACAGGAATATAAAGCTTAAAAGTTTCAGGCAATAAACTTATTGCCAAACTAAGCACTGCTTGTAATATATATCTGTCACAGACAACAGATTCTGAACTCAAAAAACGAATGAGAAGAAAACTTTAATGGAGAAACTCATTCAATATTCTACTTTAACGAGCTATTGAGATGAATGCATACTGGCTATTAATTTTATCAGCTGTTCTGAATTTTTTGAAAGGACAAACAGGTATATTTGATAAAAATTGTTTACAAGCTTCACAAATTAACGAGTAACTGAACGTTAATCCAACATTTCATAATGTTTGCAGAACTGAAGAAAGTATGTTACTTTCCTAATTGGGCTCAACACAGAGAAGGTGCAGGCAAGTTCACAGCGGAACAAATAGAAGTAGATAGATGCACACATATTATTTACGCGTTTGCCCATCTTAAGAACAACCTCTTGACACCTACTGAACCTAGCGATGAGAGTACCATGTCTAAAAAAGGAAAGTGAGAAATTTAAAAGTTTCATGAAGTGAAAGGTACATGTGGTTGAATATTAGGTGACAATAAAATGACTATAGAATAAAGAGTGGATTTTTATTGATAAATAATATTAGTTTCACATTCTTAAATAAGTAAAATTTCACAATGAAATTCTTTTTTTAAAATATCAATTAGAAAGCTGTTTCAGAAAAACAGAATTATTCTAAAAATCTTTTAAAAACTCAATAAAATTTGAATTCTCAAAAGCTTCGAAAAGATCACAGACTTGAAAAAACTGAAGCCTAGCTTGAAAGTGCTGTTATCATGCGGAGGGTCTCAAATCGACGAAACACAAGTCAGAAACACGATTTCAGACTCTCGTTCCATCAAGGAGTTCATAGAATCTGTCATTCAACTTTTGAGAAGATGGAATTTTGATGGACTGGATCTGACTTTTTTGTTTTTAGGATCGAACATCGCCCACCCCAATGATAAAAGCCACTTTTCAGCTCTCATCACGGTATTTTTTACAAATATTTTTTCTAAATAAAAAATTGGCATCAATAATATTTTAAAAAAAGGTATTATCTAAATAATTCTTATGAAAATTAATTCAAAAAATTAATATTTATAGATCATGAAGACTGAATTCAATGGTGAAGCCAAAAAATCTGGAAATGCAGCTTTACTTTTATGTTTAGGTCTTCCAGCTCTCAAGGGCAGGATTGACAAAGCTTACGACACCACAGTACTCAATAAGTAACTATTCTTATCGAACTATGTTTAAAATTATTTTTAAATTGGAAAAAATTCAAACTTCAATCAAAAACTTTACTGACTAGAAACGCTGACTTTGTGGTTTTGGTGGCATTCGACTACCACGGGTCTTGGGAATCAACCACAAATCACCACTCTCCTCTGTATTCTTCCTCTGATGACACGCTCAACGTGGTATGCTGATTTTTGTGGAACAAATTTTTTAGTTTGTGACATAGATTTGAATAAAAATGTATAAGTAGTAAGCCAACCATTAAGTCGCTTTCAATTGGGGGTTCGATTGCCTAAGTGATGGGTTTCACAGGTCGTAATTCCTTGAGAATCAATATGTATTAAAATTCATAATGAATAAATTTGAAAAAATAATTTTAAATTGACCAATTCAAGAAATGGAGCTCAGACTATTGGATATCGAAGGGTCTAATGAGATCTAAGATGGTGCTTGCAGTGCCCATGTATGCAAGGTGCTACATATTAACAGACATTTCAAAATCAAACTTGGGAGCTCCCGCTTCAGGTCCTTGTCCTGCTGGCAACTTCACCAAGACTCCCGGAGTGATGTCTATCACAGAGGTGCTTTTGGTTTTAGTTTTGAAAACTCTCAAGTCTTTAACGTGCTTCAGATTTACCAATGAGTTTTTCCATCATAATGTTTATTTGCTAGATATGCCTTCTCCAAAAAACAAAACGATCGAAACTGAGATTCAACAACCCGCAACAAGCAGCCTTCATAGTTATAGGAGATCACTGGTTGACTTTTGATAATCCTAGGAGTCTTACCTCCAAAGTAGTTTGCCATGCTTATTTGTATCTTTTCATTTAATTTCTAAATTTTTATTCTGATAAGAAAGATTGCAACTATAAACAACCTCACAAATTGAAAACCAAAATTTTTTTGCAATTCTGAAAAATATTTGTATTTCAATTTGTAAATTAATAAAAAATTTCTTTTAAGTTTGAGTTTATATTGGACGAAGGACTGTCGGGGTGGGCTGCTTTTGACTTGTCTCTGGACGATTTCAGTGGTGCTTACTGCGACAAAAACTTTCTTTTAAACACATTAGTGTCAGCTTATACTTTTCATTTATCTTGACTTATATCTTAAAAAATCGTTTTCAATAACTTGAATAATATTTATAAACCTTCAATTAATAATTTTGATCGAGAGGATTTTTTGAAATGATATACCAATATTTTTTTGACAGACCATCAGACTCCATTTCAACCAGCTCTCCATTCACTACTCCAAAACCATCAGGTGGAAGAACAATCATAATATTCATGAATCTCATCAGTTCACTAAAGTTAATTAACTTAAATTTCACCAAAGAGTTTAGCGAAATATCAACATTTTGGTTTCTTTGAATTTAATTAAATTTGATCTTTTCGTGAGTTTTTAGATTTATTTGCATTAATTTTTTTAAATTCAATTTCTATTGATATTTTACATCTTAACATTCAGAATGTTCGGCTAGAATCCAGGAATACAAAACCCATCCAACTGACTGTCGAAAATTTTTCTTATGTTCCGAAGGTTTTTGGCAAGAAATGAGTTGTGGACTGACGTTGTTCTATGATCCTGATGGCAAAAAGTGCGTTGTGTTTAGCAGTTTGCCAAGCTATCTGAAAAGTACTTGCAAATAACAAAAACCTTTCAAAAATGAAGTTTCGCATTCGAGTTGCGACGTAATTTATACATTCTCATTAGAATTTCATTGACATCGACTAAGAAGATATTTTTCGTTTACTTTTTGGAGACACCTTATGTATTTTTTTATAATCTTTTGCAACAAAAAATATCAAAATAAGAGGAATTTTTAGTACATTTATTGAAAATCAAAAACTATTATTTTCGATAATACTTCGTACATCACACACTCAAACAGTTTATTTAGGGGCAAGCCAATTATATTTGGCTACAAATTTTGGGCATTGTGCGGTTCTTCAAACTATTGCTCTAACTTTAGACTGGATTATAGTAAAAACTTGTCAAGTCAACGGAAAGGCCTACAACTAGGATCATAAGTTTTTCTAAATACGTTGGATGCAGTAGAAAAAATCCAATCGCACATTGTATTTTTTGACAACTTGTTCACAAGTTATCAGTTATTGATTCATCTAAAAAGTTTTGGTTTTCAAGAAACAAAGAATATAAGAGATAAGAGGTTAAGAAAAGACCCTTTGACCGACAAAAAAACAATGAATAAGCAAGTCCAATTCTCAAAAAAATATAAAATATTAAAAAAAAAAGTACTTATTGCCTCCAAGAAGTTGGAAGTATTTCGATGGTGAGAAATATAAAGTGAAAGTAAAGGAAAAAATAATTTCCTATTTGTTTAAAACACACGTATTAAAAATCTGAATCAATCCATTTTCGAACCAACAGCAAGTATCTGTTCCAAAGTTTGATTTTGATTCAAGTAAATTTCTATGCAAAACTATGTGGTACAAAATTAATCATGTGCAGAATACATTCTACGCTTTTTTGTGTTATAAATTCATCAAGGAATTTACAATTCAACAAAAAAATGCTTGCTATTTAAATAGAGGCTTAATCCCAAGTATTGAAACTGCAAAAAAATCAATCATGAAGTGACTTAGTGCTTATTGTTTAGAATAACATTTTGATGTTACTTCGAAAATAGATAAAAAATTTTGCACACTTGCGTAGTTTCAGTTTTTATGTGTTCAATTTTTAAATATGAAAAATCGATTGATAAATATATGTGAAGATTTTTAGCAAAGTTTTACACTAAAAATGAATATATTCCAATTGGTGGTTGCATTTTTAGTTTTTACTTTGGCTAATCAAGCAAGTAACTATACTTGAAACTTTTTTCTTCACATTTATAATTGAAAAAAATTGCTCATTCGAAAATTTTTCAACCAGGCTTCAAGAGAGTTTGTTACTTCATAAACTGGGCTCAATACAGACCAGGTTATGAAAAATTTACAACAGACAATATCGATCCGTACGCATGCACACATCTCATCTATGCCTTTGCCAAGCTAGAGAACAATACTCTCCTAGCTTTCGAATGGAATGATGAAAGCACTAGCTGGTCTAAAGGAAAGTGAGAGTTGAATTTTATTTGTTTGAACATTTGATACATAAATGGATTTTATTCCAAAAGAATTTAAAAATTGAAATTCATTTTTATTTCGAAATTTGATTAATTTTTTTAAAATTTCTTTTTCAGTTATGAAAAGTTTAATGATTTGAAAAAGACAAATCCAGAATTGAAAACATTGTTGGCAGTAGGAGGTTGGAATGTTGGAGTAGCAGAAATGACGAAAATGCTTAAAACCAATCAAACAAGAAATATTGTTTATCCGATCTACAATTAGATTTTTAAGGAGAAAGGGTTTTGATGGTTTCGATTTGGATTTTGAATATCTCGGGTCGAGAGGGAGTCCTTCAGAAGACAAAGAAAAATTTGCTTTTTTTGTACAGGTAAATATTTACTCTCGTGAAGAGTTTGAAATTTTATTTGTAATCACTGTTTTTGTTTACAATTCGAAACCAGGAAATGAAAAATGCATTCGAACAAGAATCACTGCTCTCTGGGCGAATGATGTTGCTTTTGACGGCAGCAGTGGGGGCAGGAAAAGCAACCATAGATAATGGATACGCTATACCGATACTCAACAAGTTATTATACTTGAAAAATGAAAACTTTTTGAATTCTAAGATTGATTGCTCTAACTTGAAACTAACATATTCAAGTTTTAAAAGCTTGAAACAATTTTTTTAGATATCTAGATTTCATAAATCTCATGTCTTATGACTACCATGGTACTTGGGATACGCAGACTGGCTTCAACGCCCCTCTCTACACCTTTCTGGGTGATACTTACTTTGTGGTTTGTATTTCAAATTGTCGATAAGTAGTTTAAACAATCCCTTAATCTAATAAATCATTTTCAAATTGAATTCTTTTCAGAACTGGAGCACTAACTATTGGATGAGCAATGGCGCAGATAAGAAAAAATTAGTGATCGGATTGGCTTTGTATGGCAGATGCTTTAAGTTGAGCAATCCTTCAGACACAGGAGTGGGAGCGCCTGTCGCGGGGTCTTGTCCCGCTGGCACTTACACCAGGGAAGCAGGGTTCTATTCCTATTATGAGGTTACAAAAAAAAGTTTTAGTAAAATTTTATAGAGAATTGAAACATTCTTTGAAAAAAAAAACTTAACAAAAATCATCTTTTCAGATATGTAGTCTTTTGATAAAAGGAGCTACCAAAATTTTCAGTTCTGTTTATAGGAGTCCTTACTTGGTTTACGATGGATACTGGGTTGGGTATGATGATGCAGAGAGTCTTGAAGAAAAGGTTGAATAATAATTAAAAATTGTATGTGAATTATTATAATTTGAAAGCGGCTGATTTATACTGTTAAAAAAAGCTGTTTCTTATTAACATTTTATTTGTTTTCACCATTTGATTTTCAATATTTAATGAAATTTAATATAATTGGGTATTTATGAAATGCTTTTTCTTATAAATCGAAGCCTTTGCTACAAATTTATCGGAGCGAAAAAACACTGTTGAATAAGTGCTAATTTTCAGCCCACGCAGGATCGAACCCGGTAACATTAGGTAATTAATCTAAGACTCGACTTTCAAGTTATACGGGACGTATCCATCAACTGAATAACTTTAACAAATTAAATAGATTTTTAAGTTCACATAATGGTTCAAACAATTCAATTTAAAATCAAAAAATTTCAACTTGTCATAGGACAGCAATCATTCTGTATGGAGCTTGAATGAACCTTATTCAAATTTCCAATAGGATTCCATATAATTAAGTCATATTAAAATTTTAGTAGTGACGTTCTTATTGAAAATAACTGAGATAGTTCAGTCAAAAATGGACTGTAAGAAATATTTGAAAACTTATTAAAATTCTTTTCTAGGTTAAATACATAAAGGATAATGGATTCGGGGGTTGGATGGTGTGGGATTTGTCTCAAGATGATTTTAATGGTAGATTTTGCAATGGTGCTGTCAAATACCCTTTAATTAAAGCCATTAGGTAAATCAAGTTTTTATTTCAGCAAATATTTTTTATGAAAAAGTTTTAAAGTTTCTCTTTTTCTACCAGCTCAAATGATGAAGTCACCACACAAATGCCACCTAGACCATCAACCCACATGCCACCTGGAACAACAACTCACGTGCCACTTGAAACTAAAGAAACTACAAACCACATGCCACCTGGAACCAAAGAATCAACTACTCAAATTTTTTCTGAATCAGATACCAGTATGTATCAAACTACCCAAAACTCTGTGAGCAGCCAAACGAGCTTCACCACAAAAAATCATACAACGCAAAATGGTTAAACTTCCTACTTGTAATTGTTTCAAAATTTCACTTTTACAATTTTATTTTAACTCAAAAAAAGCAAATATAGTTAACAAGAAACGGACACTCCGGGACTTAGACCTAAGCTCGGCGACTGTACGATGTTCATACAAGGTGGCTTTGAAATGAGCTGTGCCCCAGGAACCTACTTCAGTCCAGAATTACAAACCTGCGTTACTAAAGATCATTTGTCACAAGAGCGCAAAGCAGAGTGCAAGTTAGTTTTAATTCTAAATTATTTTGAAGCTAAAATATTAAAAAAATTTTAGTTTCCAAATTAAACAAACAACATTCATTGCAATTTATCTTTTTAAAAGTTTTTACCATAAAATTAAATGAATCTTTCATCGTATTCGACCATTAATCAGAAATCGATAACGAAAAGAACAATGGATAAATAAAGTCAGGTTCAATTTATGCTATATTACAAGTTGTAGTTCAATTCATGCTGTAGTACAAGTTGTAAAAAAAAATAAATTTTGAAGTGAATAGTTTCCGTGACTCGGGTTTCAAAAGTTAAAACACTTATGCTATGTTTTCTATGACTCATGCAAAACAAATAAAAACCAAACATATATTTGGTTCTTCAAAAAATAAAGAACTTGCGTAGCTGAGTCTTTATGACTCCCAAAAAGATAGAAAAACCCGTATCATATGCGCACCAATATGAGTATAAAAAATTTATCTGGCGCTTTTGCTCATCGCTTAAAGGCGTAGTGCTATGAAATTCTTACAAAAATTCTAATATTAATGTAAATCTAATAAGAAGATTATGATTTAAGATAGAGAACTCTAGGCTAAAGAACCAGAGCAAAAGTAAGCCGATTTAACATAAGAATGAAAGAAGGATAATAAAAAACTGAGAACGAGTAGAGGATTGTAGGTTAGCACTCTTAGCAGATAGTATGAAGTTTGAAAGATAGAGAAACGAACCGGAAAAAGATTTTGTTCATAAGAGTACAGGTTTCAAAAAAAGAACAATAGTGAAAAAAAATCCAATGAAGAGCAATGAGAAATATAGAAGTATGAGAGTTTTTAAGAGTCCATGAGACCAGGCGAGCAGCAGAGTTTTAAGCTTCAGAAAAAGGATAAAAAGTAGATTCAATGAGCTTATAGCTAAAGGAATAGCATTAGTCAAAACGAAAGAAAACAAACGAAAATTTTTAAAAAAGCATTATCAAGATAATGATAAACCTGATACGGCAGAGGT
Organism: Pterobdella sp. o SKG-2022; assembly: GCA_964035795.1. Taxonomy (NCBI): domain Eukaryota; kingdom Metazoa; phylum Annelida; class Clitellata; order Hirudinida; family Piscicolidae; genus Pterobdella; species Pterobdella occidentalis. Next base: position 3,670,175 of record OZ038322.1, read on the forward strand.
GATGGAAACAAAAAAAAGTAACAAAAGAAATTCAGGTTCTGAAAAGAAAAGAGTCTACAAAAAATCCAAGACTGCAAACAGTGAAAGAAAGATAAATAGTAATGTTAAGAAGGTTATTATAGGAAGAAAAAAAGATTTAGACTTAGAGAAATAAATGTAATTTTGAAAAAATGAGTTTAAAATGCATAAAGCCGCTTTAAAAAAATAAAAGGGAGACAGAAGGTTAGTTTCAAAAAAGTAGAAAACATGGTAGAGAGAAGAAGAAACAGAAAAAATGTAGGTGTCGTCAGCTAAAATTTGACTTTGCGAAAGTAGAGATTCTATGAAGCAAGGAAAATGATAGTAGAAAAAAATTATTAAAAAAACACCAAAATAGATCTCTGAAAAACACCATAAAAACAGAAAAAGAAAAGAAAGAAATGAAAAAACAGTAAAAAGAAAGTTAGGAAGATAAAAGGTGAACCAGAATGACAAAAAGAAGAGCCAAGATGTCGGAGAAGTAAGTGGTCTAAAATATCAAAAAAAAAAAGAACTCATAAGAGGCAGAGGGTAGGAAACATCATTAAAAATTTTTGAGACAGGCTTCAGTAGATTAGTTTGATTCAAAACCAGATTGAGTAGAAAAAAAGAGATTGACGTTGTATGACTAACGCTTAATTGATGAAGAAGTAAGTTTTGATATTGAAAATATTTATTGGTTAAACAATCAAACAAATATGCGACGAAATATACATAAAGAATATGCTTACTCCAATTATTACTAAAGGCATACGGACTAATCTATCGAAGATATCATCACACCTATCACAGTGAAAATAAAACTAGGAAAAAATGTATATATTAAATATTGAGTCGAGCAACAATCAGAACGAAAAAATAAAATAAAATTGGATTATTAATGTAAAGTATAGTTGAGGTTAATTGTTTCAACGAGAAGTTTCCATTGTTTTCTGTCTTCTGCTATCTTGCGAAGTTAAGTTAAATCGTCTATAGTAGATAGCTTTAGTGGTATTTTGAGGTTTTCACGTGAAGCAGTTGCTCCAGCTTTTCTT